>NW_019773729.1:37378-55778 GCF_001039355.2 Lingula anatina | reverse complement strand
ATAACGAAAAGCCCAGAATGGCACACATTGTGGATATTAATGTATTTTTAACAAAAAGACGAATATATCTCATGAATCTTATATAGTGTTGTTGTTGTCTGCTTTTCCCGGGGTTTTAAGTAGGTCAACAGTGACTATGCGATGTCAGAGAGAGCTCCGTCAGTTAAAATCTCTTAAGAGATTTTAACAAAAAACCGTACGTTTAGGAAAAAAACCCTGGATTAACTTTGAATGCAGGAATGGGGTCGCTGACCATTGGTAAGTACAGGAAAATTGCCGTTTACTCCAGGAAAATCCAATTTTTGGCCAAAATGAAGAGTTATTATGACTTTAAGCCTCACAAAAGCATAATTTAAAAAATTATTTTGCTCGTGAGCAACCAGAAAAGAAATTTAATCACTTGGTTGTCTCAGTTAGTGGGTCAAAGTTTAAACAGACAATATAGCCCCACACATTTTAATATTTAATTTTAAAAGAAAAGGCTAAAAACAAAAACAAGTTTTACACCAGTCTCTTGTGATAACACATGAATCTTCTAATGGGACAATCATAAAAGTTGTGGAAAAAATAATAAATAAATATTAATGCTTAATATCAGTGTTGCCTGATATAAAACTGACTTGACACCAGAAAACTTTGGAACTTGACATGCTACACTCTAATTATTTCTTTGATCCAAATTACTGCTGAGTTGTAAGTAACTTTCAGAATAAAAACATGTCTTAGTTCTACTGGTCAAGATTTGCATTAGATGAAGTGCACCAGATTTGTCCTTGCTGTCATGCTGATAGGAAGGTGGTTTCCTAGGTTTCTCTTCAGTTGATGAATCTGGAAAAATATCACAATATTTCTTTAGAAGATGTCCATCACTTTAATTCATCAAAATGTCTTTAAATAAATATATCTTTATACTGTAAAAGAATATACATGTATTAAATACCCAACTGCAGGAATCATTTCAATGAGCAAAATGGGACACTTTTTCATTTTGTCCACTATGCAGATAAGGCAACTGCTCCTGACATAAGTATTTGATTTAATTAATTAATTAATTAATTAATTAATTAAGAAACAATTTACCTTAGCTGTCAGCTGTGGTACATGTACCATATGGTCTGGAGTTCTTTTGTTACTCTGATCTCCATGACAACAAGTCCANTGGGTCAAAGTTTAAACAGACAATATAGGCCCACACATTTTAATATTTAATTTTAAAAGAAAAGGCTAAAAACAAAAACAAGTTTTACATCAGTCTCTTGTGATAACACACAAATCTTCTAATGGGACAATCATAAAAGTTGTGGAAAAAATAATAAATAAATATTAATGCTTAATATCAGTGTTGCCTGATATAAAACTGACTTGACACCAGAAAACTATGGAACTTGACATGCTACACTCTAATTATTTCTTTGATCCAAATTACTGCTGAGTTGTAAGTAACTTTCAGAATAAAAACATGTCTTAGTTCTACTGGTCAAGATTTGCATTAGATGAAATGCACCAGATTTGTCCTTGCTGTCATGCTGATAGGAAGGTGGTTTCCTAGGTTTCTCTTCTGTTGATGAATCTGGAAAAATATCACAATATTTCTTTAGAAGATGTCCATCACTTTAATTCATCAAAATGTCTTTAAATAAAGATATCTTTATACTGTAAAAGAATATACATGTATTAAATACCCAACTGCAGGAATCATTTCAATGAGCAAAATGGGACACTTTTTCATTTTGTCCACTATGCAGATAAGGCAACTGCTCCTGACATAAGTATTTGATTTAATTAATTAATTAATTAATTAAGAAACAATTTACCTTAGCTGTCAGCTGTGGTACATGTACCATACGGTCTGGAGTTTTTTTGTTACTCTGATCTCCATGACAACAAGTCCAGATGATCATCTGCAAACACATCAAAGATGGCATCCAGAGCCTCAGCAACCACCCACAATTTCTGGTCCTTTCTCATGACTTCCACAAGAAATGTGCCAAAATTCTGAAGGAAAAAACAACTCAACATCAAAACTGGCAAATATACAGACACTAAACAGCAACCAAAATTTCAACAACATTAGCAAAAGAGTTTTAAAAATTCTAAAAGCAACCAAAGTGTTCCATTTAACAATAGGTAAAAGAAGTAAATGTTTTTTCTCTTTACAAGCTCTGTTGGTTTTCTGATCATCAGTACACACTTTCATGTCAGAAAGCTTTCAATATCTTAAGTTGTTATCAATTAGACAAAACAGTTCATTTAACACTGGTACTATTGACTAAGAGTAAACCATGAACTTAACCATACATGACATACATGTACATATCTGGGGTACCTTGTAGGTGTGTTTTCATCTCTGTCTTAATGGTGTGGTGGCTCACTGATATTACAGCTATTTTCAACAAAAAGTGTTTCCCTGGCTCACTACGCTGAAAGACAAAAATTAACACGTGGGATAAATTATGCTTGAAACAGCAAAAATGCAGTCACAAAAAGTAAAAAAAAATTGCACATGCACTCATTAAAGGGATAATAACTCTTTGTATAAGATCTATATTTCACAATAAAAACATTGTGAACAACTTATAGAAATATAATATATTCTGTTTTACCACAAAATGGCAGTTATAGCTATTATTCCATACTATCTTATAATCTCTTAAGAGATTATAACAAAAAAACAAACTTTTTTAGAAAAAAAAAAAAAAAAAAAAAAAACAGGGATTCACTTTGAATGTAAAAATGGATTCATTAACCATTGGTATGAACTGACCAGATGGCCTTGTGGTTAGAGTGTCCGCCTCCAGAGCGGGAGGACATGGGTTTAAAACCCGTCCGGGGACATACCAGTCCTTTACAAACGGTACCTGCTGCCGCTTGGCACTCAGCATTAAGGGGTTGAAGCAGGGGCCTGGTCAGGCAATGCAGAAATGATAAATTAGCTCTGAGTTGTATCCTCCCCAGGGAGGTGAGACCGTATACAGAGTGCACCAGTGCAAAAATGACCCTTCACTTGAATATTCATTTTATTTAAATAAATAAATTACATAATTGTATAACTTCAACCTTCGGGTTGCGATTTTCCAATAAAGATTATTGGTAAGAATTTGAAAATTGTTGTTTACTCCAGGAAAATTCACTTTTTGGCAAAAACGCCAGCAAAACTGTCAAATTTGTCCCTTTATTATCCCTTTTCAGTTTAAAAAGGTCTATTCTTGCTCCTTTTTGAAATTAACATGCCTTGGTGGAGTTAATGAATAGAGTTTTAATACCTATAACTGAACCAATTTTTTTATAAATTTCTTAACCTGAACAGGCCGAGTAGCCAGAGGGTGTCGGAGTCCATTTTTTCTGGGAAAATGTTCCATCTGAATAAAATTTTATCTAAGCACACAAAGATTGGATGAAAAAGATCCCATTTTTTTTTTTCAGAAAAAGAATCCTCCTATTGAAACTGCTGGCTGCTGAATGACTCATCACAACATGCATCAACAGAACCACCCTGGCATGTGTGACAAATACAAACTGATAAAATCACTTCTTGTCTTTTAACTAGCTAGATGTGAGCTTGATGGTGTCATGGTACATGTTTACCAATGCTTAGGGAAGTAATAACAGATAATTATATGCAGTGGGTTGTGCAGATAACATCTTTAAATTATGGCATCTGAAGTATTGGAGAGAAATGACATCAACCAATCAGATATGTTCACTGTAACCAGCAGTTAACATTGTCCAA
The DNA here is from genome assembly GCF_001039355.2 of Lingula anatina. The sequence continues at coordinate 52,048 of NW_019773729.1, read as the reverse complement.
TAGAATGACTGCATTCAAGATTTTAAACAGGGGGTTCCTAATACATTTTTTTACATTGCTCAGTACAAAAACTGGGTGCATTGGTAATGTTAACAACAAGTTCATACAGAATCCAAACGGATATTCTTATGGTGCTCTGAGAGTTGAATTGTGAACACAATTTCAGCATTGGAAAGGACATATCAAGCCTCCATAAGCTCACAGCAAAATGTAAGACAGTAGTATAACAATGACTAGAAAAGGAATGGCAAACAAAAAAAAAAAAAAAGGAAATTTTGTGAAAAGTAGACTTGGAATCAGGACTCGTTGTTACTATTGACAAGAATCTTTCAGTGATTAATCATCTCATGAAATTCAAGACAATAATTTTACTGGAGAAAAACCTTACAAGTGTAGATTCTATGACAAGACTGTTATACCACCAATTAAGTAGTACAGCATTCAGTAAAAATGTGCACAGGAGAGAGACCGTACAAGTGTAGATTCTGTGACAAGACTTTTACTCAAAAAGGCAATTGCACTGTGCATGAAAGAATTCATACTGGAGAGAAACCTTACATGTGTACATTATGTGGCAAAACTTTTGCACGCAAAACTTCTTGCATAGAGCATGAAAGAATTCACATAGGAGAGAAACCTTTTAAGTGTAGATTCTGTGACAAAACTTTCACTCAAAAAGGCCACTGCACTGAGCATGAAAGAATTCATACAAGAGAAAAACCTTACAAGTGTAGATTCTGTGACAAAACTTTTAAAGACAAAACTTCTTGCATAGAGCATGAAAGAATTCACATAGGAGAGAAACCTTTTAATTGTAGATTCTGTGACAAAATTTTTACTCAAAAAGGCAATTGCACTGTGCATGAAAGAATTCATACAGGAGATAAACCTTACAAGTGTAGATTCTGTGACAAAACTTTTACAGACAAAACTTCTTGGATATATCATGAGAGAATTCACACAGGAGAGAAACCTTTTAAGTGTAGATTCTGTGACAAAACTTTTACTCGAAAAGGCCATTGCATTGTGCATGAAAGAATTCATACCAGAGAAAAACCTTACAAGTGTAGATTCTGTGAGAAGACTTTTAAAGACAAAACTTCTTGCATAGAGCATGAAAGAATTCACACAGGATAGAAACTTTACAAGTGTAGATTCTCTGAGGAAACTTTTACACAAAAACATTCTTGTAAACTTCATGAAAAAAATCACACTGGAGACAAACCTTTGAAACATAGACTTTCTGCAAAAACTTTCTTTCCAAAAGGGAATTGCACTTACCATGAAACAGTTAACAATGGAGACAAAACTTTTAAACAAGGTTTTTGCAAAGTCCATGAAACCATTCATACTGGAGAAAAGCATGATACATGTAAGTTCTGTGACAAAGAGTTCATAACAAAATTGGCCTGCACTAGCCCTAAAAGAATGCACACTTGTGAAAAACCAGACAAATGTGGAGTGGAATTTAATCAAGGGAATGATTGCAGAAAACACAAAACAATGTACAACGAAAGAAAAAATGGTTCAAATAATATACATGGATCTTTAGGCAGCAATGAAAGTGGGCCTGGCAATTCTCCAGATTCAGAGGGGGAAACAGATGAAATAAGAAACGTGGAAAATAAACTGATAAACAATAATGCTATAACCCATCATATATACGAGGAAGAAAGAACAGAATACTATCATAAAGATGACACTTTTACCACGGAGAATATCACCATCATTACTGATTATGATGTCTATGACCGCATTCTCAACGAATTGAGCCAGGCTTTACAAATCCTGAGAGCTAAAAATGGCGGATGTACATGAAAAAAAAAAACGCCTAATCTTTTAATAGTCTCTCTGCCTCTCACACGCCTCCCCACACGTCGTCCCTGCGCGGTACAGTAATTAAATCTCGGCTCCGTTCGCCATGCGGAAGCTACCTGAGAAATATAAAGTGCACATGCTCATCAGTTAAACTCGTGGTGAAGAAAGCATGGCGGCTGAAGGCGATAGAAGGAAAAAAGCTCTTCTGTTCTATTATCTTTCAAAACAGAGACGAAAAAGGAATGAATTGGCCCGTAGAGCAGCAATGAATCGACTATCTACGGAGATAATATCACCAGAGATATTCACGGAGATATTCATGTTCGGAGCCGAGATTTAATTACTGTACCCTGCAGGGACGACGTGTGGGGAGGCGTATGAGAGGCGGAGAGACTATTAAAAGATTAGGCGGTTTTTCTTTCATGTACATCCGCCATTTTTAGTTCTCAGGATTTGTAAAGCCTGGCTCAATTCGTTGAGAATGCGGCCTATGAAATACTTACTGGCATAAAAAGGACCACACCAGGTCTTATCAAAACAATTATAAAAAATCCTTTCTACAACTCTTAATGATGTGTTCAGATGACAAAAACGAAAACAAACTATTACCTTATAAATTTGCTATTTTTGGACAACTAAAGAACAATCAAATGTAACTGCTTCAATTTTTATTAGTTCAGTGATTATCAATAATTATTACTATTACAATGTGTAGGTTCAGTATTCATCAGACCATATACTTCCATGATCAGACACATAATCTATGGGGTGTCTCGATAGTCCGAAGGTTCATTGGTCCGAAAAGTGGTAACATTTTCATCGATTTTTTAATCAAGGGTTCATTGGTCCGAAGGTTCTAAAGTGAACATTCAGACCAATGAACCTTCGGACTATTGAACCTTCGGACTATCGATACGGCCCCGATACAAAATCTATGGAAAATGCAAATTTAACCCATTGACAGTGACCTCTGTATTGTGGTCAACTGATGACCCCATCACTAATGGTCAATTTACCTGAGTGTCCCTAGTGCTGTCTTCCTGACTTGTTAACAGCTGACCACTCATAAGTGAAGGCCTTGGGTTGCCGGACCTGGGTGGAAATAGTGCTGTGATCACTCTGTCTTCATGTAGAACCTGGACAAAAATATTATAAATATTACGTAGTTGATTGTGAAAGAGTTGACCCACTTTCCCCCTCTTACGCCTAATTAAGGTATGAAAATGCATAATAATAAAAGTGACTGATTCTTAAATAAATTGACTGGTTATTGCTGAGGGAACGCATTCGGTCCCTGGTTGTGAAAGGGTTAAATGCCCCCCCCCTCCTCCCGTCTCGCCCTATTCCGGCTGCTTACCCTGAGCTTCAGAGATAACTTGAAACAAACCTCTACACCATGGCATACCCTTGCCGTTTCCAGTTACTTGAAACGGCAAGGGTTAATTGCTATTAAGATCTGAAGTTCAGGGTGCGGCTCCTACACCTGTGTGTCAAAACTATCGTTGGCTGGTTCGTCTTCTGCCGGGAGTTGAACAGTTTACGTGGTCAATAAATTTTTAGGGAGACACTGATGGCATAGAGATGTATCATATTGTCTGAAAGTGCTACAAGGTGAAACTGGAAAAGTGGGATTTTTTTACACTTGTCTAAAAGATTGTAAAAGCCTCTGATTATAGCAGCTCCACGCTTTATTTATATTTTGCTGTTGAACTGATACTTCTCTCACCCGTCCACCTCTCCCTAAAATGTTCCAATCCGGAAAAAATCAATAATGCTATGGGAGAATTGTACAGGCAATTGACCTACATTCTCCACTGCAGTTATTGGCACTAGTTTAACAATGTTATGACTTGGACGTGATAACTTGATTTACGCCTGTGATATGAAGGTTTATAATTTATATAAATGAATTCATAAACAGGGCGTGTCGATCAAATGATTGGAAAGTTGTGAGGGTAAAGGGACATTGTTATTTACAAAAGTAATAAAAACTGCACATGACTCAAAACCAGAAAAAAAAACATTTTTTCTCATATATGCAAATTAGATTGCCTGTAGTAATATAAGGTTGTCCGGAAGTGATGTCCACACCAAAGATTTCAAATAGCGGTGATCTTGATCACCTAAGTTATCTTTATTTTTATTATTTGATAGAAATAATACATATTTGAAGATAGCAAATGTAATTTCCAAAAAGAAATGAAACAATTTTCTTTTCATTATAAATCATTGCTCTACCCGCCCTTCGGAAGAATTTTGTAACAGCTAGAAGGCTGAGAAGGGCTTCTGGACGAGAGCCCCGGTGTACGCCCCCTCCCTCCCCTCGAGAGGAACTGTAAAGATCACTTTTATTAATATGTTACAGCGAATATGAAACGTTGATTTTTAATAGATATAAATAACTCATATTCCAGATTTTTTTTTCATTTTGTCTGCGGTTTTGCTGATTTTGAGAGGGAGAGAGAATTAGTCTAAAGTTAGATCGCGAGGATGTGGTATTTAATTGCTATGAAATTTCCATAACTTTTATGTCTATATTGAATGATCAATTCGGCAATAAGATTTAGATAACAAGATTATGCGAATAATAAAGGAATTGAGTAAAAATTTTAAAAAAATCAAATTCTAGGAAGATTGCTTTTTTTATATTCCACACAATCCAAATGCAATAATTTACCGGTTGACTTTATTTGGTTTTTCAACTGAAAACGGTTCCCATTTTTCCCTTTCCAAAAATAAAATGTGTCACTGATATCTTAATGTTTTTATTTATTCATTTATTTATTTTACTACAGATAGAGACTTAACAGTTACCTGCGTCCAGTCTCGTGAAAATTAACCTCTCATTAATACATGGAATGGAGCGTGTCGATCCTGGTGCAACACAAATGAAAAGCGAATGTGGTACAAAATTCAGTGATGGTTGTCATGAGGCACCACCGATCTTATTTAAAATACAGTAGAATCTACTTCGACAAAGGAAGAAGACACTCATCGTGTCACCTTAAAACTAAGCCGTCATCGACTTGTCACACCTAACACATTATCATCAATTCTGTGGTAGACGTCACAATCATGTTGAGACAGAACAGACGCCAGAATATCACCCCGTATAATAATGATTATTTCTTATTTATTGATAAAATATTGATAACCCAGTGGGTTAAAGTTCTAGATAAAATATTAAGAGCACTACAATAAAAATAAGATTTTAAATAACTAAGGGTTCATTCCCAATGAAACTATCATCCTACGTAGATTGATCCAACTCTGCTGAATGCAATCAGTTTAACAGCTTAATACGCCTCCTATTGTTTTAAACTTTTTCGTAAATCACTTTTTGTGTATTCTACTAAACACCAGGCGGAGGCGTGACAATTTGAAATATCAATTCCCGAAGAAAAAAAATATTTGATACGAATGGAATTTCATTTCTTTTATAACATAAAATGTGTTATTCGAGTGCTGTATGTGAAATAATGATGTGATTTATGATATATGTTGAAATCTTGTATATGTCAATATTGACAGCATGAAATGACAGGAGGATATTGGGGAGGTAGAATAAAACTGTTATAACTTGTGCATGATAGTACAGACGGGTGTTATGACAACCTGTTGTATATATGGTACATTGAAGTATTGGCGAGCACATCCTAGGGAAGTATAACGTAAGAGTTCTCTGGCGAAATATTTTGATTGACGTTTGTTTATGTAACCGTCAATCATGTCCTTGGTTATTTAAAATGGTGCAATTTTAGACGTAATATTACTAAGAAAGTATAATAAAAATGTATCATGCTGTATTATTTCCTATCAAGTATTAATATTACAAATAAATATAATTTAAATTGGAATTTGAACAAAACTTTGCAAAAAGCGGACGTAGTCCTGTCAATAATATCACAGATCTGGTTCAACTTTAAAGAAATGATGCAAAGTCAAAAAAAAAAAAAAAAAAAAAAAANATTCAAATAGAAATTCTTTGGCAAAATATTGGTAGGCCTACATATCTTCATGGCGTTGGTCCTAAAGTGTTAAATTATTGCACAGATTTTCCTGCCACTGGCCAAAACTCTGTAAAAATCTGGGATAATTTAATAAACGCCTTCGTTATCATGACCAGGTTCCACACACACACACACACACACACACACACACACACACACACACATATATTTGCAAGTCATTATGAAGGTAAATGAAGAATACAACATCATACATTCAAATATGATCACATGATTTAAAGTTCATAAAGTTTTAGTCTGCTGATTCCAGCAGATGGCGCCATAGTTCGCTCAGGTCGGTCACATATACTAAACTCTGTTCAGATAAAAACGTGCATTTGATCATAACCAGTGACGTAAATAATGTTTCATTGTGGGGGGGTGTTAGGGTATGAGATTAATTTTATCAATGGCAAGTTTTGAAATATATCTAAAACAAATGCGTCCTATGCATTTTTATTGCAGTAAATTGTCAATGAAGGTTCACCTATCAGATATTGATGATAATTGAGTAAACAATGCGTCCAAAATATCCCTCCACCTCCCCCATGAATCATATGTAACCAACACTCCAGAAAGAGGTGTCACGTCTTCATCAATTTTGAATGACCAGGGTGTGGATGCGAGGCGGTCCAGATACTAAGTATACGAAAATATCAGTTTCAACCGATTTAGTACAACGCCGTAAGATACCAATGTTAGTTATTTGAAAACAAATTATTTGTGATTCATTTTTGATGCCTGAATGTTTAAAACAAGTTTTGGAAATAGTATAATATTTTCCCCATTTTGCTTCCTCCACATTTTCGGCAGCTCTTCATATATATTATGCACTACATGTTAATTAGACTGCGTTAGTAGATATAGTCGTAGGAGTAAAATTAAACATTTTGCGTGTGTCATTTTTCTCAATCTTTTTGAGAAGGAGAGAGATAGTATATGTAGGAAAATAGGTAGATATAAAACTTGTTTGCAAATATCTTTAAGAAAATATATTCCTCTATCCAGTAAAGAGTGAAGTAATTTTTCTTCAATCAACAGCTTAATATTGAAATAGTTTACCTTTACTTCCAATATTTTGATGTTTAACAGAACATTCATCATTACTCACCTGGATAGCCTCATTCAATATTAAGCTGTTGATTGAAGAAAGTTACTTCATTCTTATAACATAACACAGCTGATGAAATTCTTGTGTGATTTGTCCAGTTAAAATTATTAAATATCGGCAATATTACATTGAATAATATTGTTTTTGCTTATGTCTTGTGAGCTATATTTTTTTAAAATGTGTTCTTTTATCCAATAAAAATTAATGACAAATAGGGGATATTACATTGAATAATAATTGTATTCACCAGGATAGCTTAATTTCTAGTTATTTAGTACTTTGAATTCAGCATACAAAATAATATCACTCTCTTCGAAAACATGGGTTTTGATTTCAATTCAAAGGCATATAGTGCGCGTTACACCTCTACCTAGAAAATAACATCCTGAGAAATTCAACAATTTTCCTTTATCACCAAACCACATATAACACCGTTACAAAAGTACGATGTATAAAAGTTTAAAAATAGTCTAGTTGTTATGTGCCGCCCTCCATTACGTCTCAATGCCGTTTACAATTGATAGAAACGCGTTTTCTTGTTGTAAATTTCAATTTTTGCCGCCGTGAGTGAAATTGACCAGCTTCTATTTTCATTACGAAAGGGGATTTTTTGGAGCTAGAATAGAGTATATGGATCGTAATGCTGTGAACTCTTTTAGATACCGTATTCTTTGTGATTTGTTGTCAAAATTTCTAAAAAAAAATTAATGATTCTGTGGATCGAATTGCATGAACTGTTCTGGATACCGTATACCTTGGTGATTTATTGTAGAAATTTCTAGAAAAATAAAATATTAGCTACATACGGATCCAGCGCTCACTATGTGCCTTTAACGTTATCTTTTCTTTAAATGCTCAGATAAGAGATCAGAATACTTGATTTCATAAGCTTGTTCTTGTTGATGATCCAATTTTCTGATGTCTAGGCTACAAGATTCAAGCATGTGCACTGCGAATTTCGTAAAAAATGTAAATGGCCTCAGGGATGATGATGCTTTCTTTAAAAAATTAATGATATATATCAGATTCTGTGTAAATTTGAAGGGACCATTGATACAATCTTCAAAATCTGCCCAACTTAAAAAATTCTCTTATTTTTATTAGATCAATCAGCAGGTGTAAAAATGTTTACTCTCTACATGTGCTATGTGAGGTTAATTCATGTTCCGTTAACAGCAAAACATTTGTCACGAGAGTTGTAGAATTGCTCATGATTTTTGGTATTTAGTTATTGAAATGATTCTTATAATACTGCATGGTTAGAAACAGAGAAAAAACAACGTCGGATCCGGAACATTTAAATGTAGTCAAATTGTGAAATTCTAGGCAATTTGTAGCATTATGTGTACTAGATAATGTTAGTCCAGAGTGGGTTCCCTTTTCGATTTTTCTGAGGTTAAAGGTGGGGTAGATTCCAGATCCGGCGTTGTTTTTTAAAGAAAAAAGACTTTTCTGAAATATTTTCTTTAATATCAAACATAAGATCAATCATAAGAAGTTTAGTTGATAGTTTTATTTGTCAAATCAAATAGATTGAATTTGTTACATTTTTAGTGAATTCTAATGAAGATCTCAATGACTTTGTTTATATCATTTTATTCAAACATTCAAAACTTAAAAAGAATCACAAATGTAGTCGCACAAACTGAAGTTTTAAGATGGTTAAATATACATGCATATATGGAATGGAAATTTGTTTTGGTCTTAATAAAGAAATACCGAAATTATTCAATGCGTTGTAGTATTTTCATGTTCATTGGTACCTACGGGTTGGGGTTCACTTTCTTGCTCGCGTACTTGGATAAAAGCAAGTAATTCCCAAAGACCTTTTAAAAATTTCCTTTGGTTACTATAAGAAGAAAGTCTACCTGGGGAGGGTGGGTGGGAACAGTTAGAGGAGTAGGTAACGCGCTTGTCTCTCAGACAGAAGGTTGCAGGTTCGATTCCTGGCGCCACTGGGTCCCAGCAAATTGCCTTTTGCAAAAATAAATCCAAATAAAGAATTTTGACTTCTACAAAACAGTGCTACGAACACAGGATAGTAAGAGGAGTCGGCGGTTCTGTAGTTAAGAAAAATAACTTCTATTTTGTTCATAAAACAATATAGCACATTTATTATGGCATAAATGAATACAAAAAGTAACAGCATAATAACACAGAATATAAAACTTGAAATACCCTTTTTCTACATTAATGGCAATTTCATAAAACGTACTATGAAATGTGAATTAAGCTTTTACATACAAGCAAAACTGGTTCTCTATCTAACTAAATCATGTCGAGATTCTATGCATTTTGAACATTTCTACTTGGCCGGCGTGGCCTTTAGATTTATAAAGAAGTTCAGGAAAATTATGATAGACATAATACCAACAAGATTAACAAAAAATGTTTGTCTAAATTCACTGATGTGAACGGTGTAGAAAATTCAATATGCATATAACCTCATCCTATCCCGACACATGTACCCACATGCAAGCACTATGTCGTCTTGCTGATGTTCACAAAACAATAATAGGGAGTCAAAATAATTAAATTTTGTAAAATTCCTGATAGTTTTGTTCATCGATAAATATTGCTCATGTCCAACACAAACTTGTTTTCTTCTCATGAAATCCTAAAATATGTATTTCATGGCACAACTTTGACTTTGAGCGAAAACTGAATTTTGTACTGCATGCGAATCAGAAACGTCATGATGACATGACCAACTTGCAAGCTTATTCCAACCATAGCCATTTTAAAGAATAATTTGTAAAGAAAACGGAAAAGATTACGTAAATATTAGTTCACTTTACTAAGACTTTACATGCAAAGAAGAACGGAAAAAAGATTATGCAAATGCACATTTACTAAGACAATGCTAATAAACTTTTAAAAGACTGGTCTCCGGTGTTCAGTGATCAAGTGACACTCAGCACTATAACTCAACAGGACATGTAGGACTGAAATCCGATAAGAAGTTATTCTTCAATCACTCTTTGATTGCGACCAAAAAGTCAACTAAGAAAATACAAGGCACAAGACCAACCTTAAACAGAGCGCTGATCTACACACTTTTGGATAAAGTTTTTATACTGATTCATATTTTGTTTAAAGAAGCAAAACACAATTAAAAAGAAACTTTGTATCATAATTCGATGGATTTTCAAAGCTACAAAGCTAGCCAAAATTTAAGTAAATTTACAAAAAAAAAAAAAAAAAAAAACGGCAGCTGAAATGATTCATTTGACTTTGTCAAGAATTTGTCGAAAATTCAGGGTATAAAAGTTTCTGATGAATGTCACTCCTACATAGACCGCTTACTGAAAATAATATTCCTAAATAAAACATTTTCTGTAACACAACGATTTTCTTTTGTTACCTACCACTACTGCAATAACAAATGCATATTAATTTCGAGAAAATTTCAACTCCTTGGTTTCGTGGTGACTTTTGACCCCCCCCCCCCATCACTGAAACACGAAGTTTATTTTATATTGTATGCGTCACAATCGCACATTCAAACTTAAGAAAGATCGTTTCAATACATGTGGACAGTTCTGCAATACTAATGTCACATTCTGCCAGTTTGATAATGCTGCAATTTCTGAAACATAATTATCAAAATTACAGCGATTAATTAATTTTTGGTGGATGCACATCTCGTTCTTTTTTCTTCAACTGAACACACACTATAACTTCCAAAGACTTCCATAAATGCATTTTACACGATTGGGACGTTTTCTTTCTTTTCAAAAGTAAACAAATATTAGGATTCAATTTCAAATAAATAATTGTTCATGGTGCATGCCAAGTTGCAGATTTGCCCTCACAAATATGTTACTATCAAAAAGAAAACCGGTCATCCTACAACTACTGTGCATTGTTGTTTATGTTGCCACACCTACATGGAAATAAACTACTACTATATGTACGTGTAGCAAAGTACTCTTCTTGAACACTACTTGGTGATAATTTGACAATAAACACAATCGATTTAGAACATCAATAAAGCAAGTCGCTTTTTGTATTGGCAATATTCGTATTAAAAGAGAACTTTTAAAAAGTCGTTTTCATGTCCGTGACGTGTACCCACACCTTAGCAAATGCATCAACAAATTACCATTTAAACGCCATGAGCGGGAAGAGTACTGTACAACAACTTGGTAACATACGTACATATGTACAGTAGTAAACCAGGGCTGAACGCTAAGAATAGAATTAGATGGCGTTCACAACTAGTTGATCCGCGGACTATTTAAGATCATTGCACTTGACAATGGATTCCCTGCCTCCCATGTGCGCCGTCCCAGCAGGGGTGAGCAATTAAATCCAGGCTTGCTTTCAAGTGGGACTTTCAACTAGTTAGTCTGCAGATGGAAAACGTATTTCATCTTCTCGTGCACGGTCGAGTCACTGAAATTAAACAAAAAACACTTTTTCAAAACAATGTCTATGTGGTGGTATCATAAAGCAGTTTTTAATTTTATAGTAATATTCAACAAATCGCTTTTCAACTTTTAAATTATACGAATATATATATACAGAGCAGCCACGTGCTATGTAATCATGCACTTTCAAACAATATCATTTCTGTTCTTTTACACGGTGTACACACTGTAACGTGACAACATTCTGTTTCTTTAGAATTATATTTCAGGGAGCTAGAAAAAAGATACAGGGGCTCGGATAACGTATAACACCGCGGAAGTGAAATTTTAGAAATAAACATATGACAGGAGTGTAGTAAAAACAAATTTACGAGATCTTAGAAAAAAGAACAACATATTCACGACATGTACAAGTTGGCGGGTAGGAATTTACTGAGGTGGATTTTGGATATTTTAAAAACAAATCAGGACCTACTAATGTAGTTACCTGCCAAAATGTCCTCACATCATTTAAGGTGGAAGACAAGTTCGCAGCTGGAGCAAAACTCTCACCACCTGTTTACTGGCAAATGCATTGCATCTGAAAATAATCACAGAAAATGAACGCCAGGTTTAAACGTCAAGTTGAATTTTGACTTTTTAGTGAAAATTTTGTTGACGTCAAGACAAAATGTCCCATGATGCCTTACGTGCAAATTTCACAATTTTTTGACAAATATCATTAACGCTTAATAACAAATGCTATCTTCCATCATCTATACAGTACTTACAACAAATCGATGCCAATTTCAGTCCCAGATTTTCGACCATTTCGCGGAAACTGTAGCAATGAGACACATGACTTTCTTCGCCATCTTCTACTGACCTCGGTCCTTTCTGAACACCTCTCACCAAAATACTCACCTAGATTACATAATAATATATGCCTGACCACCTTCCGTACGGTAGCCTCGATTTCAACTTTAGAATTTGTTGTATAATACCGAGCAATCATGCCCCATCCCTGAGAGGTGCTGAAATCATAGTGGCAAAAACATTTAAAAAAATTCTGAATTTTTCCACAACGGCTGTGATATCAAATGTTGAATATACATAACTGAACTGTGCCGTGTTGGAATTGAAATTTAATTTTCAGAAAATAAAAGTTTAAAATATCATGTTAATTTGGCAAACATTTAATTTGAAACGAGCACCGGCTCAGTTTCCATTTCATTTGTCCCGTGACCATTTCCGTATATAGATTACATTGGTAATGTAGACCATGGAGACGGGTGCCCGTTGAAATGGTGTTCAATTTAAAGAGAAAAATAAAGTTATTTCGGTACTGAGTTTACTTGTGAATGACTCTTAAATCGGGGCTTAAGTAAGCTCAATATTTGTGGGTATTTCTAAAGGCAAATTTGGGACAATTAAGCCAAGTTATGAAGTTGCCTTGCAGACAATTTTTTGAGTGCAGTTCTTTTGTTTACGTACTAAAAGAGAAGAATGTCACTATTACATTATAATATGCGCTTTCGGACCAAAAATTCATAGAATGTGCTAGATGAGGCAAAACAAAGATGCTGTTGTTGATGCTGAATTAATTTTGTTTTTACTTAAAAATAGAATAAAATTAATTAGATAAAAAGTATGTTTCAAGTAAATATTCGATGAAATATTAAATCTTATAGGGCGTAGCAACCATTTTATGTATAATGAAAAGTTTTTACTAATCTGATGAAATAGCGTTCTGTATAAAATATTGAACGAACAACTTCAATAAATTAAACCAAATATTTCAATTCTTTGATTAAACCAGCCCGACTTATATATTCCACTCAGGGGCGGATCCAGGGTTATTTTCTGACAGTCTACCAATTTATCTTTCTTGGTCCATCCTCCATTTTTGACCGTCTTCCGACAGAAAGAATTAGATACCCGTCAATGTAAACTTGAAAATCTGACCGTCTTCCGGAAGACCCAGAAGACGCCCTAAATCCGCCCCTGCCACTATTAGTTTATTAATTTTCACACGTTATTGAAATCTGGAGATTTTTATACTTATGAAGTACTAGCAATATATCGCAGATTAAAGCTCGAAAGATTGTTAACGCTTTGCATAAAATTGTTTTCAATTCTAATTTGGCAAATTATATGTGAAGTTTATTTTAAAACAACAGTTTTCACGCACGCTCCATTCAATATACAGCGACGGGCTATTTATTGCCCCGGTCCTTTATAAGGAACAAACAAGACCGGTAATTTTTAATTTTACCTGGCCACTAACATCATTATCTCGGCATTTTTTCTCTCCGTAGCTCATGAAAAAAAAAATGACAAGGTTTTGCTTTTACTACCATTCGTTTTTAAAAATATGATCCAAAAATATTCATTGGGTGTAAAAGAACACGAGTATGATTAAAGTAATATGTTCAGTTCGTATACGAAGTTCCGATTTCGAACGAGCACCAAAGAAAGGATTATGGAGCAACAAACATCGACATCAACATTCATGTTACATCATATTCAGAAAGAGAATGATAACTGACTTTTAGTACAATTAAAAACGCCTGTGAAAGAACCCAGAATTCTTTTACGTTGTTAAATTTCATGTTGTCTCTCGGTTGAAATAAAGAACCCGACGTTTTTTTAACGCGTTGCAAAAACAGAAAATAAAATGCCCCCTACCTCCAGAATGTTACGACATGTATTGTTATAGACAGGTATTATATGGATCAAATTCAAACAGGCTAATTCAACTTTGATGGAAGCTGACAAGCGCACACGACTATGAATGACAGTTTTTTTAAAAAGAAACGTCAAACACAATTACTACACTCCTCTATTAAGTTACAAGTACAATGTTCGTGGTGGGAAGTGAGTCGTTTGTTACAATGTTAACGCTACATTGTGTTATTAGCTAATCTGTAACTGGGGTCGTTGAATAAATAGTAAAATACCTTCAGGAAAGTCTGCTTTACATCTTATTAATTTTTTTTTTTGTAATAAGTAATAACCATCTTGATTTATTTTCTACAACACTCAAAGCTTGCAGGCCTCACAACTTTGTAACTGCATGCAAAAATTGTTTATTAGGATATCAAATGAACCGGACCAAAGACTGCATTATCTTTTACAACCAAAACAAAATGAGTGACTTTTTAACCAGTGCGATATACAAGTTCCAAAATTGACTGATAGACATTTATTTCATTTAAATCTTGTATTTTAGTTATTTTATTTTTCACATATGTTTTTTAATATTCCTCTGTTTTTATTCACTAGTGATTTTATTCAACTACATGCATGATGCAAAGAATGTATTTATCCAACCCTCGGGTTGCAAATTTGATAATAGTAATAATAATAAGAAAAAGAAGAA
>NW_019773729.1:5898-28173 GCF_001039355.2 Lingula anatina | reverse complement strand
ACATCCTAGTGACGTTCTCTAGTTACTGTCAATGTTAATGATTATTAGAGCTTATCTCCTACCATAGAAGTAAGGGCGTATTCCCATAGATTTTAGATCGATCTATCCCTCACTAGATTACTGTCAGATAATCCGGCTTAAATGTCCGTCCCGCCTACTACAAGCTGTAGGGGGGTAATTAACTTTCGTGCCCACTCGGCTGACAGCTATTTAGCGTGAACCCCCAGGGAGTTAGGTCGATCTAGTTTGGATCGATCTAATCTCTGGGAATGGGGTCTAAGGAACCGTAGTCCGCTTCCCATTACTTAGTACAGATGACATTCGTCCCATATACTAACCCCAATACAACAACTAACCCTAACCTGTACAAATCATATGGTACCCTGACGTCCATTCCTATGACTTCCATTTCTGTTACACCTGTTTTTAAGTCAAATACGGAATAAAAGAAGATGAGCTAAGCGAATCTTACATTTGCACATCTCATATGTGCATATTTGATAGTAATTACACTCGTAAATAGCAAAAGGAAAAAAAATCATATACCGGTGTGGCAGGAGTGCACGTCCTAGTAACGCAAGTCCGCCCGGACACTCAGTCCTAGGATGCAAGTCCTATGGCATGCATTGCTAGGAATGGAAGTCCTGGGATTCAATGTCCGCAGGACGAAGGCTCCCAAGTAATGCAAGTCCTACGTGTAGTAATAAGTAACATTTCAGTAACGCATGTCCTATATAGTTTACATCAAGAAATGACATGGATAAATAGATATAGAAATATACTAGATTATAGAAATAATAAACGTTTGCTTTATTTCATTTTATTTTAATATTTTACGATGTTTTTTCCGATAGACAGTTTATATGCATATAAATGAAGCAACAGAAACAACAAGGTTTCATTGATTTTATTTCGTGTATTTTTCTTGAAGTAAACGTATATTTTTACATGTGTCATTGACCTTCTTGGGCCTTCAAATAAGGGGAAATCATTTTACACAAAACACGGGATCTCCGTTCCTAGATTTTTCATTTTCATTTTAATTTTTCATTTTCTGAATTTTCGAACTGACCCGGAAAACGTTTGATAAAGCCGATACCGATAGTGCTTGAAGTACCGAACGAGACTTTGCAATGGCACCGTGAATCTACGGCAGATTTATTTATATTAAAACTTGGATCCTTCGGTTGATCCTTAGGGCTCTTGCTTTTTATTTTGCAGATACTTTTCCTCTGTAATAATTACTGATAACAAACTAAACTCAGAATTGATTGTCGACTTTTAAGAGAAGGTATCGTTCTCCTCGGAAACTAATAATGTTCCCATGGCCAATGAAACGGGGGCGTCTCGATAGTCCGAAGGTTCATTGGTCCGAAGGTTCATTGGTCCGAAAAGTGGTAACATTTTCATCGATTTTTTAATCAAGGGTTCATTGGTCCGAAGGTTCTATAGTGAATATTCGGACCAATGAACCTTCGGACTATTGAACCTTCGGACTATTGCTACGGCCCCAATGAAACTATGGACTCATTCCCATTGTAAATATCGGTCTACGTATATCGATCCAACTCTCTTTGAATGCCATCAATTTAATAGACTATGGAATTATAGATGAACTTACATGAACAGATCAACACGCCTCCTCCTGGAGTTCGAAAGAATATACATGTATAAGATTGGTGATTATACGAGTACGTTGGAACAAGAGGAAGCGTGTAGACCGATATTTTCAATGGTAATGAGCTATAAAACTTCGTCTGCACTGTACTTACAACAGATTGCTGCCGTTGTCAGCGTTAAATATGAGGGCTGATTGTGGAAATAGCAGCACTGTGGCATAAGCTTCTTTCACTGACCTTGGTCCAAACTGAACACCTCTCACCCAAAACAAGTACGCGTAATTTACAGTATGTTATTGCCCAACCTCTGTTCGTACGGAAGCCTCGATTAAAGAAGTTTTTTGTTATTAAAGGCAACAACGTATGTCCATTTTGTGGTTTTATGTAACTTTATAAACAACTCTGAATAAAACAACATTGGCACAATATTGACAAAAGAATTCAATTTAGAAATGAATCTTACTTTTTACCAAACAGGGACACTCAGTTAATTCAAAGTAAAACATAATGACTTTTAATCATAAGATTAAAAAAAAGCTCACTTATGCGCTTAAACAGAACTTATAGGCAACTTTAAATCAAAGGAATATATGCTTTAAAATGTTATTTTTCAAACAAACAAATACTGCCATCTTATCTATTTTTCTGAAAGCAAACATTTCTTCATCTGCATTTCATTAGGTATGAGTGAGTTTTCTGAATGAAATGTTTTTATAAATAATGAAAATGTAATTCGTAAAAGGAACAAATAAAAACACATTATTGAAATATTTAGAATATTTATTTGGCATTTAAATTTTGACTTCACATCATAAACAAACTTGGATCTTTAAATTCAAAGTCGGCATTTTTCCTGAATAATGGTGCATGGAATAATGGAAGAGGACCTTAGTTCCATTTTCTTGGTTTTCGAAACTAAGCTGCAGATAAAATATGGCACACTTAAAACACCCTGCAGTATTGTGTTCCATGGCATTTAAGACAGAACAGTCTCATTCTACTCATATCATCCAGGTGTGAACAAAGTGAAAAACTAAATCTCATACATAATTTTCACTACATTTTTTTTCTTTTTACGGAGTATTACATGTACTCTTAAAAGATACTTTTTATGTACTCCAGTATATAATCAGGAATATTTCGGAAAATATCGAAAAAAAAAAATTCTCAACTTGTCAGTGTTTACAGACTGACATCATGCACAGTGTACGTATATATGCCAAGCTGGCTTTCAAAACCTTCACTGTTTCCATTTGGAAGTTCTTAATTTACCACACACACTCACATGCAACAATTGAAGGTTCATCTAAGTGAATAAAACCATGATAATAATCTCAATCCAATTCTAACAGATAAACTACACTAACAACACACTCAGTGTGTGACATTTCTATAATATAAAATATGTGTGATGACAGAAAAGCTGTGACATTTCTATAATATATAAATATGTGTGATGACAGAAAAGCTAAGTCCCACAAATCAAATAGTTGTTCTTGTGATGTTTCTTGCAAGGGCAATCGTAAGTTCAATGTGCGTGCACACAATACCAGTAGTTTCTGTGTGCATGCAAAAAAGAGTTCGCAGTAAAAGAGAATGTAACTTTTGGTTGGTGCTGAAATCCCAGAAACTGAATGTCCAGCAGTCCAGTGATGAAGGCCAATACATTTGATTATACTAATCCCTTTTCTTCTGCCAGCTGAAAAGGAAAAAATGTGATTCATTAATAATTTGTTTCCCAAAATAAGTAGCTCTCTATTAGTATTATCATAGTCAAACCTCAACAAGAAACTTCTACAATAAAGAAGCAGCAGTTGGTAATTTTTCCAAAAACAAATGCAAACTTAAGTAGACTTGTCCACTATTATGAGGCATGGTAGTCTGATTGCATTCAGCAAGAGTCCCCATAGAGCTGGATCTATCTATGTAGAATATGGTAGTTACATTGAGAATGGGCTCTTAGGGAACAACCTACACTGTTTGTGTTCTACAGAAACAACTCCATTCAAAAATTTACTGACAATTTGAAACAAAAGATTTAAATTTATAACACCAAAACAAGGTTTTTGTCAATTTAAAATGAAAAACTATCTAATTATTACCTGTAGCCTCTCTTGAATATCTTAAGAATTCTCCGCATGTAATTTCCTCTTCTTTTTAGAAGACAATCAAGCCATGCTGGACATGGACCTCCTTGAAGTAGGCCAAACTCCTGTGAAATTACAACATACAAATGCTATATATCATATCTTACACAAAAATACAACAAAAATACTTATTTATTTTCCATATTATCTTAGAAGATAAGGAAAAAACCCAAATGTAACAATCAATCTCTCTTAAGTGATACCACTGAAAGCATAACAATTGACAAAGAACCACGGCATGAAGAATCCATAATCCATACAACAGCTTGAAAATGCTTTAAATTTATTTATATATGTGTATATTTATATATGTTATGTATATATAATGATACTGTAAAAATGAAAAAAAGATGACAGCTGCGGGAGATAATCATTTGTTTCAAACATTGCAGTCTAGCAAAATATCATTTTAGAACATGGTTCCTCACAAATTTGTTTGTTACATTACTGCAATAATACTGTAATAATACTGCTTACCATATCACCTTCCTGTCTCTGGCTGTGTATATTCCACTTGTTCTAAAATTTGCCACATCCCATGTGTTGCATATATGGATGAGATGAAGGCTAGGGATGTTCTTGCTGGTCTATAACTGTCTGTTCCTTATTATTGAAAGCCATGTCCATGTAGCCAGCTGCTGCCTAGAAGCCACCATGTCATACAGAAAGGTGCTGGAAAAAATAAAACAGTCCAGTCAACCACTAGTCTTGGTCATGAAGATGTCTGGTTTGTTTTTGTACTGGATACAGTATTTGGCACTGCAGCCAGTTGCAACAAAGCGTCAGTGCCACCTGAGCTTGGGGGTGAGGTACAGCTGACAGAGAAATCAACAAGGTACCAGCAGGATGGTCAAGTAAAATGAAATGGACATGTGTCTTCTGCGGCAGCATGTCTAAGGAAGGGTAGACATTGACCTCTAGAAGAACTGCATATTTTTTAAAATTTAAAGGGCTAGCGTTTTGGGCATGTGTGCTGTTGGAAAAGGTTGTCATGCTCCTAAAAGACTGAGTGCATTTTTATCAATGCCTCTCCTTCTTCATAGCCATCCCTGGCTGGACCATACCAAACAGTTATGAGACATTGCTTGCCAGACTACCTAGGAGAGCATGGATAAGGTGGTGCTGCAAGTAAAACAGCTTCTGCATGGCGTGGACATCGATTTGGGGAAGGTTGTGGACTGTGTCATCACGATAGATAGCTCATGGCAGAGCCGCAACAATTCTAAGCACGGGTTCGTTGCAGTGATATTAGTAGATACAGGGAAAGTGCTAGACACACATTCTTCATGCTGAACTCATGTGAACATAGTATCATAAAAAGTACAGTCATTATGTCATTCGTTAAATAAAATGTTCTGTAAAGTTTAAGATATTCAGTCATAACACTTTTGTAGTTCCATGGAGCAGTATGGTCTATGTTACAACCCATTTGTGGGCGATGGAGACAGACTGGCATTTGGTGTGTGCAACATGAACAGCCTTATGGTCCAGAATTTGAGCTGGTCAAGGAGGAGTGTGTTGAACAAAACAAAAGCTATGACAGTAAACTTTACACAATCAGAGACAAAATGTCAATCAGTTAATATTAGAGGAACTCGTGTCAGTGAAGTATCCCATTTCAAACTGTTGGGTGTTTTTATCACTAACAATCTTAAATGGTCTGAACATGTATATAAATATAAAAAAGCATGCACACGATCGTTTTTTTCTGCGCAAGCTTAAATGTGCTAAACTGTCCTCATCTGATCTTGTTCAGGTATATCAGAGTTTAATTCGGACCGTGGTTGAATATGCTTGTCCTGTGTGGCACTCTGGATTAACTGGAGAACAATGTAAAATAATAGAATCCATCCAGTCAAGGGCACTTAGGATCATATTCCCTGAATTAACTTATGTTGATGCTCTAGCCAAAGCAAAACTTATTATATTAAAAGAGTGCAGATTTGAACTCTGCAAATCAATTTTTGCAAAAATACAAAATGACACAGACAAGCTGAACTACCTTTTAACCTGCAAACCAGAGGAGACTAATGTAACTATGTGTAAATATGCACTCGTCACTCGTCTTGTCTTGTGACTTGATGTGACTCTGACGCCCTCTAATTGTTCCTTTGTCTGTTTCTTTGTCTATGTCCCTTTGTTCTGTCTTCCCGCGTCTTTGTCATGTGACTTCTCATTATAAAAGGCATTGGCACCGTATTTTCAAATAGTGCTGAAGTTGCTGTTCGTCTGTCTGTTTCTATGTGGTAAGTTGGATGTCGTCTAGTTAATTCTAGTTATATTTTATCTTGTCTTTTGCGTATCCAACTCCACTATACTATACTGTATTACATCGTTTTCTACTCTTTAGTTTTCAGACCAAGCCGTATTGGTATATCCAGCACTCTTTCTAAACGCCCTTGAATAAGATCAGGGTAAGCCGTTATAGCCTTTATAAACCGTAGTTATCTATATCAAATTTATTATTTCCTTATCATAGAGGTAAACTATAGAATTATAAGTTATTTGTTGTATGTCATTTTATTTAATCATATGTCACCTTTATTACAGGGTGAAAATTTTAGTTGTAGCAATAAAGTCATTTTACACAACCAGAGAGTCCGTCTGTTACACTAAGAAATAGCCCGTCAAAGTTTAACAAAAATTAGAACTGAACGTTTTAAAAACACTTTTATTCCTTTCTCTTTATTAAACCATTAGTGGTCTGTTTTTTTATTTTTGAAACCCATTTTGGCCTTTATTGTATTTAATTTTCATTACTCCATCCTCTTTTACACTAACTTTCAGATATGCCTGTGTAAAAAAAAATATTTTATTTATTTATTTATTTTTTAATCTCATTAATTTCTATTCGCATATCCTATATTATATATCAATACTTTAATCTGTAAATTTTATTCCCACTCCATTTTATGTATAACTTCAACCTTTTGGTTGCCATGTCTTAATAAACTTACTTACTTACAAATACAGAAAAGGATGGGGAGCAGACTCAGGCAGATCATAGAGAGAAGAAGAGGTATTTTACATTGAAAAATATATTTTGCTGTCAAATGTAGTTTATGTTCTATAACCATCACAGTAGAAATGCAATTTGTACTAGTACAGATCAATGACATTGAGAGAAACACAAGGAAACAAAGCAAGGGCAAGTGATGGATAAAAGACTAGTTTATCCATTTAACCTCTTCTAACTTTGGAGAAATTTGCAAGTGCACAGTTAGAACTGATAGAAATAAACTTGCCAAATCTGTCATCCCTGGGGGTTGTACATCTAGGGCCCAGCCCCTAGACATGTCCTTGAATAGACTGTTCAAGGTACAACTGAGGAAAGCATGGACAGAGCACATGTGACGGACAGCCATGGAAACAAAGGGAAAGTTTGAGAAATTGCCAACGTCCAGTAAACAGGAGGTCGTTGCATGGGTGGCGTCAGCATGGAACAATATCAGCCCAGAAATGGTTGTCAAGCCGTTCCAAACAGAGAGGGAGGGATCCTGTCCAACCAAACAACTGGGATCATCAGCGCGTTGAAGGGGGAGGGATCCTGTCCAACCAAACAACTGGGATCATCAGCGCCTTGAAGGGGGAGGGATCCTGTCCAACCAAACAACTGGGATCATCAGCGTGTTAAAGGGGGAGGGATCCTGTCCAACCAATGTTGTCCCAGATGTTTTGTTTAGCAAGTGATGAGGAGGGTGACTTTTTGGGGTTTTCTGACACAAGAGATGACAGTGAGGATCCTTTTAGAGATCTGTGACTTAAA
Source organism: Lingula anatina (assembly GCF_001039355.2). Next base: position 20,641 of record NW_019773729.1, on the reverse strand, counting down.
CACCAGTTTCATTAGGAGAATTTAAATTATCTAATGTTAAGATGATTTGTGACCACAATGTCAGATATAAAACCAGATATAAAACCAGGCAACAGGCGGGAAATAAACAGTAGATATTTTAAAACTATGCTATGTTTTTATGTTGCTTTTCTCTCTGCATGGGTATAACCCAAATTGGGAATTGTGAATCGAACCAAACCTTGAATCTTCTGAAGGCGGATATAAGAGCCCTTGGAGTAAAACAGGTTTTTAAAGATATATCAGAAATGTTTTGGACGTGCCCAACACTTATTTTTAAACGCAATATTTTATTTCTTTATTCAATTTTTTAAACTGATGTTTTCTTTCTAACAGTGTGATCTGTGGTCCGTCCATCCTCTAAATGAGGCTGGGGAGAGTATCCATGGGGTGGAGTTGATGAACTTCACCCTATACAAGAACATGATCCCAGAGGTACTTAAGGGTTGCCCTGCCTCTCGAAAAGCAGATTACTATGCATCTTGGTGTCATGCTATTTGAATTAATGGTGGGAAGGTAAGATAGACAATAAAAGCATACAGTTATGGGCATAATGACTAAATTTAGAGGTACTTAGGGGTTGCCCTGCCATGTGGAAAGCAGATTACTATGCTCTTGGTGTCATGCTATTTGTATGTTGAAGAACCCAGTTCAAATTTGGTGAAAGCTTGCACACGATTCTGTTTGGAAATTGTTATCGTTGGAGAGATTTAAACCAGCACTCAGTGAAGATGGCCGAGGGACACACCAACAATGGGCAAGAAACAGCTATTCAGCCAAGAACAGAAATGCAAAGGTTAGCATATACTTGGGACATTTTGGCTTGTGATTTACAAGGTAAACAACATAGAACAATTAGACAAAGCAGGTTAGATGACGTATCATCAGGCATAAGTCCATGTGACGGAAGCGTCCCATTGGAGGTCCAGTACGTCTTACATAGACGAGTTACATGTCTTAAGCAAAACAGTACATGACGCCAAAACTGGCCATTTAACTTGTATTTGTTGTATTCTTATATCCTGAATATTTTATAATTTAATTGAATTTAATGCTTCTTGTGGGAACAGAGATACCTGGCACAGTAATTAACAAGTAAGTGACCACTCCATGTTCCAGATGATTGAGACAAGAAAACTTGCCAGTCAGGTCTGAATCTAGTCAAACCAGTTAATTGCACCTACACAACATTACACCAGTAATTCACTCTTGCACGAGTCTTTTCAACATGCACTTCCAGGATGTTACATTAACTTAGTAATCAGTTTATCCGTCTCTTCCACTGGAAGGTCTTCAAGAGACCGGTTGTAATTAAACAAACTTAAATAATTACAAGTCAGGTGACCAGAGTCACATGTCCATCAAACTAAGAGTAACCAATAAGATTTAGGGCAGCCTCCCAAATACATGTAACTCCCTGCATTTTAGATAAAAAGGTAGCAACTGACCATAGCAGGCAGTTGAGAGAGTATGATTGAAGGAAGTAGTTAAGGGAACAAGGTTGACGGCCGAGGTTGAGAAAACTGTAAACAAGACAATGAAGGGAACTGTGCAGAGATAGAAACCAGTATACCAGAGACTCAGATAGAATATCGTAACCAGAATACAGAAATAAACTGTTTTGCTGAACCCACCAAGATGGTCGTTTTACAGTCTATTAGGATTGAATCTGTGGGGGAGCCTAGCCTAAAAGTGGCTAAGGTTGGACTCAAAATGACAAAATGTCATGTCCCTGGATGTAGTAACCCCAATATTGAAAGGGGTGCAGTCAAGGTCCATGCCATGACACACATACCTGATATCTTTGACAAGGAATTGGGTACCGTCCCAGAGATCATGGCTCTTAGGGTGACAGCTTTGGAGTGCGCCACCTCGCTCACTTTTGGTATCACTAAACCCCTACAAAGCCTATGTGATTTTATATCCACATCAGGTGACAAATTTGGCCTTAAAAAAATCAGGGGGATTGGCAAAGCCCAACGGCAAGCCATGCAAACCTTCTGTCAAGAGCTTGGTATCACTCTGCCAGCTCAAGTAACCCTAAAGCCAGCCAACTCTGTGGGTGCACTTGTACATTGGCGAGCTGTGCTGAAGTTAGCTTCATGCATGAATCTAGCCCAACGGGATTTATGGCTCAACAATTTCAAGGTGCCTGCAGGTATCCAACGGACAACAGTGGCAGATGTAGTTATGGGAGTCGGAGTCCAGGCTTTCGATAGCCATGTCCACTTGGACAGGACTCTCCAAGCTTATAATCTTTTTCACCCGAAAAAGGCCGTCCAAACCCCTGCTTTACAGGAGCAAAATCTCACAGCCTTCAGGACGATGGTTCAAGATCCCCAGGTCACCGCCATCGGAGAGGTTGGTCTTGATTTTTCAGAGTCCTCCCATGTCTGGCAGGATCAGGAAGATCTGCTCAATGATTTACTGCCCTCAGTAATTGACAGCAAGGTGTTAGTGCTGCATTGCCATGGAATGGGTAGTGGTGACTCTGTGCATGCCATCAGGCATCTGTTATCAATCCTACAACAGTATAACATCCCAAAGCATCAGCCCATCCATTTCCACTGTTTTACAGGGAACAAGCAGCTAATGGAGATAAAGCTGCATGTTTTTTGCAACATGTACTTTGGCTTCACCAGGCTGGTGAAAACCTTCAACAAATCCCAGTTGGAGGTGGTCAAAGCTGTCCCGGAGTGTAAATTAATCTTGGAATCAGACGCACCACATTTCCATGCCCAAAACATCAGGGCTTCCACACCATATTTGTTGTTTGAGACAGTAGAAATTATAGCAGAGGCTAGGGGTGTTGAGGTTAGGCATATACTCAATGTTACAGTCACCAACAGTATTAAATTATACCAAAAAGAGTAAACTGGTCCATTATCATCCTTATCATAATTGTAAAGCACAGCCTTTTATTTTTTACATATATTGAAAAAGAAAAAATATATATATAAAAAAAAAAAGAATGCACTACTGTAACATATTGCACAGTTATTATATTTGCATTATATATATTTCATGTACATAGTTTGTACAAAGTCAACAAGAAAAGTTATCTTGTATTTTATTTTTGACAATGGAAAATCATCCCATACTTTATTTTTGAAAATGGTTTATTTCAGTTAACAAGCAAAGTCATCTTTGATCAGGGAAAAAATATATCCCATATTAGTACTTAATTTTTCATATCTATATACTTTGATTTTTGCTGTACTACTATTTTTGAACACCAGTTATGCTGATTATGACTGAGACCCCCTGACCCCTGATCCTTACTGTGTCTAAGTTTTACTGGATACGTCTTTCATGAAGTACTGAGAGCAGGCCCGTAGCCTGCAATTTCAAACGGGGGGTTCGTTTTCTGAAAAAGTGAACCTTTTTCCATAAAAACATCATGTACTTAGATTAAATTTTACCCAAAGTGGACCTTTTCCCAGCAAAAGGGGCGGTTCTTTCGAACTCTCCAGGCCCGTAGCCAGGGGGGGGTTTCAGGCCTGGAGAGTGTATACTCTTAATAAGGAAAACTGATTGACTTAGGCTGTATTCCCAGAGCTTTTAGATCGATCTATCCCCGCGGGGAGTCTCACTAGATTACTGTCAGATAATCCTGCTTAAATGTCCGTCCCGCCTACTACAAGCGGTAAGGGGGTAATCAACTTTCGTGTCCGCTCGGCTGACAGCTATTTAGCGTGAACCCCCGGGGAGTTAGGTCGATCTAAAGTAGATCGATCTAATCTCTGGAAATGGGGTCTTAGGCAACTGGTAATCTGGAGCAATGCAGAGTGGATACAAATCTCCCTGCATTTTATTTTCAAACCAAATTTTGTCCAATACCAATTTATATTTATTCAAAAATTATGGGCTGGCCCCATCATCATCATTTTTATTATTTTTAATTTTCCATAGACTGGTCCTATGGTTTAAAAGAAATTTGGGGAACTCCTTCTTGTAAATACTCATTATCATCACAAATTATGGGCCGATCCCATTTCTAATTTCATATAGGCTGGTACTATAACTTCATAAATTCAATTTCATTTCCCCTTTTATTCAAAATTGGGCTGGTACCCAATCTTATTTAAAGAAAATGGGGGGGGAATGTTGTGGTTGTGGAGTGTGCTGAGCACCAGCGTGCTAGCGCCACCTATGAATTGGTTGGTGCGCCACCTAGGAGAAAGTAACAGAATAGCAGAAAATTTAAGAACAGTTTTACTCAGATCCACTCCGCTGAGAGACGGCCATAGAGACAACATCTCCTGTGCAGCTATTCTTCAATAAGCCAACATTCCTACGCTCATCCTACTGGATCAAACCACTTGGTGGCCACGGGGTCAGCAGTATTGCTAAGGTCCTTCTGACAGAAGACAACATTACAGTAACCAGAAGGGGAATATATAAACATTTGAAAAGATGGGGGGAGGGATTTGGCCTCGCACATCGTCCAAAAGCGGGGAGGCCTGCGAAGTTTACGGAGATCCACAAAAATGTTATTGATGAAGAGATGACCCAAAACAAGGAACTGGTGGCAAAAGATTTACGGGAAATCTTAAAAGAACGAACAGGTAGGTTTTACTATTTCTTCAAACACGGATCAACACGCGATAATCTTCATGTGTACTACTTGTGATGTCCCATGCTCTTAATTTCATTTTAACGCTAAATATTCAAATCTTCACCATATATTCCAGATATTTATCAAACATTCCCATAAACGATGGTAACATTTTTTTGCGTCTCGTTGAGTACGTCGTCGTGTCGTGTAGTTATTTGTAATTTTTTCATTTTTATTTAGGTCTCGAAGTCAGTTTGGCATCAGTGAAGAGAATGCGCAGGAAGTTGGGATGGATCCGAAGTAGGAAGGGGTATTGTCAACTTGTGAAACTCGTGAACAGACCAAAGAGGGTGCAATGGTGTAAAGAGGCATTGGTTGTAGAAGACAAATTTGAAGATGTGATATGGACTGGTACGGCTTTACCGATCATAGATTTTACTTATTCGACCTTTATGTGTCATTTGTCGCATTTAACAGGTTAATATTTATAAAGATATTTTGTATTTGTATTTGGATTTTCTTCTTATACGTGCAAAACTTACTTTCAAGGCAAAAACAATCAGCTGTTTGAATATGAAGACATTTTTCCTTGCATTTGAAATACATAACAGCTGTAGAGCGTTAGTTGCAAAAGTGCACACATCTCAAATTCAAACATATTCCAGTATCCAGTAATTTATTTAATTATTTTTTCCCTTTAAGACGAATGCACAGTACAAATGGACAGCCACGGCCGTTTCGTATTCCGGAAAGTCGTCTACGACAGCGAAGGCAACGATATAAGTGAGCCACTACCACTGCGAGCGAAAGTTAAGCACCCTTACAAAGTGCATGTATGGGCCGGTGAGTAGCAAAATTAATGTATATTACATCTTATTATGTATTGTAAAAGATAAATACAGTTTTAATTAAAATGTAGAATTTGTCGCTAAATTTCCCTCAGTGTCTATTTTAGATCCATCTAAAGAAACGCAAACATCAATATTTTCATGGCCTTTGATTATTTAAATAGATTCCTCCAAATAAGGTGACACAAGCAGTTTTTTTAAGTCTCCCGAAATAGGTGTCACAAATCACAGACAACCACCATAAGCACTAGCATAATTACTCCATATTTTTCTTTTTCAGTTATATCAAAAAACAGCGCCGTAAAGTACGCTATATTTAGCGGTATAATAACTTCTAATGTATGAATTTTTATTTTACTTCAGGTATATCTAAAAGGGGTGCAACGAAAATAGCCATATTCAGCGGCCTCATGAATTCGGACTCGTACATCCAGATACTTAACGATTACCTCATCCCCTTCATTAAGACGTCGATGCCGAATCATCATAGATTCCAACAGGACAATGCCCCCCAGCACACAAGCAGGAAAACTAAAGGATTTCTTAAGGAAAATGCAATAAACTGGTTTCAAACTCCCCCCGAGAGTCCAGACTTAAATCCCATAGAAAACATCTGGTCTACGATGAAACAACCTGCACCCATGTTGCAGTGCAATATTGTAGAGGCCGGGGCACTCGTTAAAATTATGGACAAACTGGAGGAATTAAACAAGAAAATGGATGACATATAAGAACTCATGAAGGACAAAATAGTAGAGCCCAAAGCCTCCCAACCACATAACTCTTTCCTCTCTGACCCTGTGCCCTTCCCTGTCCTTTGCCAACCACACCTTCCCAAAATCCCCTTATCACAGGAAACAGTGCCCCCACCTCTGCTGTCCAAGGTCCTATCCCTATGCTTTCTAATTTAGAGTTGAAAAAAATTAAAATATAATCCAAAGTACCAGCAAGATTCTGTGTGAAGGTAATGGCCAGCCTTTTCACTACTACTGAAAGAATAGACCCGACAAGAAATGTTGAAGGATCAACCAAAGGCCAAGACAAACATGTGCTGATGGACGTTGAGGGAGTAGGTTTTATAAGAAACGCCCTCCATAAATTTTACCCCAAACATAGGGAAGAGAGCTTTTGGAGCAAAATGGTGACTGCCATGAACACGACCAACACGAATCTTAGGAGTTAAAAAAAGTTGTAATCTCTGTTGGCCATGCTGACTCGTTTTAACAGCATAACTTAAATGATTACCTTTCTATACATTCAAATTTTGACAATTGTTTGTAATTATTTTAGTTGCAAAAACATTTATTTCATTTCATTTTTAATTTAATTTTGTTACTTTAATTTTTTTATTGTAACATTATAATTATTCTTTGCATGATTCTTTAGATGAAGAGAATGAAAAGACACCTTTTCCTGTTAGATCTAAATGTAGACTAAATTATATCAGAGACAGGGCATACAAAATGTACATAACAGAAGCAATAAACAATTTTTTTTTTTTTTGCAAAAATGCATTGCCTTAAATAAAGTGAATAGGAACATTAGGACATACTACAAAATTAAGTTTAATTATGTTTATTATCATATGTATATACCAGTGACACTTGGGAACAAGGCCAGCGAGCAAAACTGAAAACAGAAAACAGCTTTTCAGGACTATTAAGAACAACATTAAGTCTAACTGCACCCTTCTTGATGAAGTCTGCTCTGTCCATGCTTGTAATAAGCCAGACCCTGTGCTGACAGAGATAACCCCTGCATTTCCATTGTTGAAGTCCCATGTACATTCAGAGAAACCTTCCAACCAGTCATCTGTTTTAGACTGTATAATTTACATTTAAGGAGGACACAAAACTATTTGACGTCTTTCATGTTTACATTCATTTTAATGTCTTTGTGTTCATTTCAGAGAGATTTAATCAAACGATAAAAAAAATGATAGCTAAATCTTTTCACTGTTTTTGCTTTGTTAATCAAAGCTATCAAGTCTGTCTAATTTCCTTTTACTGTAAGCCATACTCACCACCCATAAAAAGAGGTAGGTGGTACAAAAGTGGTTTCGTTTTTTTTTCACTTTGGAGGACACTTTGCTGTATTCAAATGAAGGTCTTAAAACTAATATGTAAAAGCGTTAAATCCAGAAGCCGTTAGGATATTTCCTGTAAAGAAATTTTAATGACGATAAGTAAGTGTTGATATTTGTCAGTTGAGATGGACGATTAGAGATGGTGGGAATAGATAATGTTGACTGCACTTGTGTTGGAAAAGAATGGAAAAATGGCACGTGGGTCCTTCATTAATTGATACCTGTTTAAGTTGTTTTAAGAATGGCTGTGGTTGAGAGTTTTTAGCTCCTTTATTACTACTAGTGAAGTCATGGAACGCGAGGTACTGCATTAATACAGAAATTATTGTTAAACTATAATTTCCTTTATAAAGCAATATATTGTTATACGTGAGTCATTCCTATCAATTTCTCACGTGCCCCAGCGTATGCGTTAACTATCTCCAGGTCATGATCCAGAGCACTAGGCACTGGACCAATCAGTAACCCGAATCCAATCACGTGGGCACAACATACTAACAAAGGTGCAGATAGACAGCTACTGCGAAAGAAGAAAGTCAGAAAAGAATTTTACACAGCGAGCAACAAGAAAGGTAAGCCAAGGAATACGGTTGTATTCTAAATATGTTTTTTATCCCACCCACCCCTTCCCATACTCATTACTTTTCACACCCTCTTTTGCACCTATTGCGCTTTTAGACATTCCACTGCTAAAATCATTGGGTGGCGCTTTTAAAAATTTCCCACCTTTAATAATTATGTAGAGTATGTATCACAGACATCTCGCCGTGTACAGATTTCTCTTTCAGAACTTATCATGGAGCAGTTGGGCCCCTGGGCCCACCGTATGCCAGTACGCATTTCACAATCTGTTACGCTCCACTCTTTTACTCCTTTTCATAAGATTTCTAGGGTGACTCCCGTTAACGCCCAACATAAATACATAATTATTAAACATAGCAAATAATTTTACTTTTGAAATATATTGAATTTATAAAAACACTGAAGGCAGCAGGATTGCTAGTCACTGCCTATTCAAGATGCTACATAATAAGTATGCTCGCCAGCGCATCCTGAAGCTGCGGGAGGTTGGACTTGGTATAACAGCCATCAGGAGACAAGTGAGAGAAGAAGATGTGTCCTGTTCACAAAGCGGGATAGGTACGTGATTGGGACAGATCTTGCCCTTAATGGATCAATGTGTATATACCCCGGTATCTTGAGAGGGTAGCAAATAAATCTGTGTATATCATGAGTGACAGCCTCTTTCCTGCTCTCTTCTTTAATCTATTTTTTTCACCAAGGAACTCCAGACTAAGTTTTTTAAAGAAGTAAATGAATTATATGTACCTTTTCCCTTGAACTATGTCTTTTTAGTACTAGCTCAATCAACAAACACCTCCCTATGTCTCTAACTACTTCATCCTGTTTAGAAATAAATCCACATGCACTACCTTTACGGACAACACCTAAAAGTGACTACATAATTCCCTCTAAATTCACATGCAAAGGTCCTGAACAAGTTTTGATGACAAGCTGAGATGAACTAAACACCACCCAGAAAAATCTTCCTTCTGCATCTTCTCTCAAATATAATCTTAGAAATGAAAGCTTTCTAGCAACAATGTCCACCACCCATCCGAGACAAGATGGAAAAATCCTAAACAAGGCCAGGGACAATTTCTAATTTAAAGCCCAACTATATGGCTACAACTGGACAGCTATGGCTTCTCCCAACTGTTTATGTGGGAAACCCGAAACTAACCGACACTTTTTCCCTCAATGCTCGCTGAAACAGTGGAAATATCATGATTTCTACGAATCTGTTGAAGATATACTTGGTGCAACTTATGCATATTTTAGAACCCAACTAGATAAGATATCCCTATTTCTGCATGGTCATAAAAACCCTAACCCTTGGTCAAAATGACAAAAGTTTTGAAAAAGTATCAAATTTCCTAATAGAAAATGTATAAATCTTCCTAAGTGATCTTTTCTAATATTCCTATTTCTTCTCCCTGGCCTCTCAGTGGCCAAATCTGCTCCTATGACCAAGTGCCTACCCATTCTTCCTTGATGGCCTACTGGCCTCCACAAACACCTTCCCCTCATGCCCTGTTCCTCCCTCCCCTCAAATGTCACTTTATGTCATCGTTACTTGTCTTTTCTTTGAATATTTCTTTTTTTTATTATTATCTATCTTTTCTTTGATATTTCTTCTTTTTTCATTATCTAATTTTATGACTTGATATTTCTAAGGTGAGTGTATAATGCTTTGGCAACTTGCCACCTTTATTTATACTGCAACTTATATTTAACCTTTTATGAGAATAAAGATGTTAAAAAAATACAACGAGTTTACAGAGCATTCTATCCCAATATTGTTTATTTCATAATTATATATATATATATATATATATATATATATATATATATATATATTGCACTAACTGAATATCTAAATCTTTTCTAGGTTCTATGAAAGACACATGGAATGGTTTGGCCTTGCTGACTGGACTAAATCAGGGAGACAGACACCTTTTACAGATGAACACAGGGCCATCGTTGATGAAGAGATGGATGCCAACCATGAGCTTAGTTCACATGAGCTTCAGGATATTCTGAGGAAATGTACAGGTAATAATTATGTATTGATACCATTGAGGATATATTTAAAATGCTGCGCATCGAAATCGAAAGCCCCCCGCACACAGAACGATTTTTCATCGGCCGACACACTTACGACAAAATATCAGCCTGGCTGCGCTGCTCCACGACAACTTTTCAACTAGTCGGGAGAGAATCAAACATGTTTGATTTTTTAAACGTCGTACCGTAGTGTGTACACTTTCCTGCGACAATTTGTTGCGCTGATCATTATCTTCAGCCAATGGTTGCGCCATCTGATATCACGTGCCCGCGTCAGAATTCAATATGGATGCCCACAGTGATAGCCGTGAGGAAAGTACAGGTGAAGAAATTTTGAATAGTGAGTGGTCCATTGAAAAAGAGGACATTTTGGTCATGAGTTGGGAACAGGATCTTTGCTTCTTTGCTTGCCGTTTATAGCTAAGCAAGTAGGCAATCAATGCTTTCTTAATCTTTTTTCTCTTCAAGCGTGCAATTGCAGCCATTTTGAAACAACGCCCCACCTCGCGGAACAAGATAATAACTACGTCACTTTCACCATACACACCAATCGTTGCTTTGTTGCGACAGCTTGTCATGTGTGTGCACTGATCTAATCCAGGATGACTGATCGGCCGACTTTTGTCAGCGGGCGAAAAATTGTTCTGTGTGCGGCAGGCTTTACCGTGGCAATCATCGTGCATCAAATGACCAGGTAGGAATGTACTCCTCATTGAGCTAGACAAAAGAAAGTACCTGGCACATAGTGGTTTAGATAATAATATCCATAGATATATGATCTAATTGATTTTTACATAGCATGAACAGGGTTCTGCCGAGGCTGCAATTCTGCGAGATTCTCACCAAAAAAATTAAATTCTCGCACAAATATTACCAAAGATGCGAAAATTCTCGCATTCAAACCGAGTGAGGGTGCTATCATTGTTCTTGAGATGATAAAAGACACATTGGCTGTATTCCCAGAGCTTTTAGATCGTTCTATCCCCGCGGGGAGTCTCACTAGATTACTGTCAGATAATCCAGCTTAAATGTCCGTCCCGCCTACTACAAGCTGTAAGGGGGTAATTAACTTTCGTGTCCGCCCAGCTGACAGCTATTTAGCGTGAACTCCCAGGGAGTTAGGTCGATCTAAAGTAGATCGATCTAATCTCTGGAAATGGGGTCATTGACAGTGGCGTCTAAAATTGTTTATCTAAATAATCATCACCGGTATAAATTTCTTCGCATCGTCCGCTGCATTGAATTGTTAACACAGTGTCCCTAACGTCGTCATATTGCGATGATGTTTTACTGCATGTGTACCCTCGTAAGAGATCGTTTCAAGCAGCGTCGTCATTTGTTGTCGTAATATCAATAGTACCTCTTCATGACTACAGTCCAATCGGCAATCCTCGGGTGACTCCGATGCACTAAAGTAGGTTGAGTAATTGAGCGGTTTTATTGGTTCTCTCATTTCGCGGGACAGTCAACCAATGATAGACGGCGTGACATTTATATTCAGCCTGATGAAGCGTGGTTAAAATGGCGGCTTCCTCGCCGAAAGCGAAAGTTAAAAAACAGAGATCGATTTTAAGCTTTATGCCAAGTCTACGGCAAGCAGTGAAAAATCAGGTCAGACTCCTGTTAATCCCCCCTCAGGTGAATCCATCTCTCCGCCTGACAAGTCTGAGAAAAGGAAGAAACAAATTTCTGAAGATGCTACTCCAGATGAAACTGACAGTTCGTCGGCGATAATGGTATGTTCATTACGTGGCATTTTTATTTTACGTTTTGGAAGGACACTTGACACTTCATTTGAAAATGTGAAAGAAAGTAAAAAAAAAAGATAATAGGCCTGTTTTTGATATGATTATTCCTCTATGTGTGAGTATGAAAATTGAAAAAAAATAGAAAAAAAAAACGTTAAAAAATGACGGGTCCCGTTTCTGATATGTTTATTCCTCCTATGTGAGTATGATAATATGAAAAAGAAGTTTAGGCCCGTTTTTGATATGTTTATTCCTATCTCTCTATAGTGTATATAAAAGTGTGTGTGTGAGAATAAAAATTTGAAAAAAAAAAAGGAAATGTTTAACTTTAATGAAGAAGAAAGGAGGCCTGTTTCTGATATGTTTATTCCTCTGTATATGCGTGTGAGGATACTTATTTGAAAAAAAAAGTTAGGGCCTCCTAATCAAGGATATTTTCATAGAATTCACTCAACCAAATGTGTGAGCTATATTTTTTTACTTTAGCCTTTATTTTAAAAAGTAGTCAGTATTGTGAAAACGATAAATCAAAAATAAAAATGTCCTTCCCAAACACTATTATGCAATTTTTCCTGATAAAAGTGTTAATTAAGTCATGATTAATCATCAAAACCTAAAAATTCTTTTGGATTGTGGTGTCTGGTTCCAGAAATTACAAGTTTGTAAGTAGGAAAAATTTTAACTTTTTTTAAATTTTAGGTCTGCAGACCAAATACAATCGAAGGGCCTGAAAGAAAGAAACAAAAAGTAGTGCCACAGAAATTTCAACACGATTGGTTAAGAGATTATTCTTGGCTCCGCTATGATAATGAGGCAGATGCTTTATAAAAAAAATAATTTGCAACTGTATATACATACAGTCTATGTAAAGTTATTTTCAAAGTTGAATCAGTTCAGTTTGTGAACTTTAATAAAATACCAGTACAGACTAGCAGTGTATGCTTTTACGTAAAATATCATTTTTCCTGATTTCCCACTATTTCTCAATATCTCCCCAACTTTTCAGAGGGGAGAATTCTACCCCCTTTTTTGAGACCTTGGCAGAACCCTGATGAAGAAAAAAAATTATAGACTGAAAGTTCATATAAATCCTACTCTTTTTCATTTGTTTTAACAGGTCTGCTTGTGTCATCCAGTGCTGTACAGAGATTAAGAAAGAAGGCTGGCTGGGTGAAGAGTGGAAAAGGCTATTGTCAGCTTGTGAGGATTGTCAACCGCCCGAAAAGAGTAAACTGGTGCCAGGAGGCCCTGGCAGTCGAAGACAAATTTGAGGAAATTGTGTTTTCTGGTAAGCAACAATCCACAGATCTGCATTCAAAATCCAACATATGTTGTAGTTTAAGATGTATTTCCAGGTATTCTCCTCAGGTTGTAATTCCATGTGTATTAGCACCATTGTTGAAAAGGTATACAAACATTTACAATGTTTTTTCTCGAATTTGCTTTTTGAGTTTTATATTGTGTTTTATTTATCCTATTTGATCATTCACTTCAGACGAGTGCACTGTAGAATTGGACTCAAATGGTAGATATATTTTCCGGAAAGTGATAAGAGATGAAAACGGAAACGACATTAGCCTGCCCCACCCACAGACCTAAGCACCCATACAAGGACCACATATGGGCAGGTGAGACGCTACAGTGGAATATTTAATACTGATGTGAAGATGTTTACTTCACTTGTAGAAATGTGATGAATTAAAATTTAACATGTGTACTTTAACAGTCCTGGTATGAAATCTAATTAGCCAGTACTGTGAGAACTATAGGCTTTAAAAAAAAAATAGAACATGCATGTACACGTAAACTAATGGACTGATATATTATCTATTTCAGGCATTTCGCAAAGAGGGGCAACACCGATAGTTGCATTCATTGGCGCAATGAACAGCAAAGTGTACCAGAGCATTCTTCTTGACACTGATTGACGCAAACAACCGGCGACAACTGAGAAAACAAAAGGCTTTGTCCCGCCAGGTGTGACCACCGACAAACTGGAAAACCACAGGATAAAGACATCCTATTCTCGCACCCTGAAGACAAAGACATACACTGAAAGTAATAGCCTGAGTCACCCACAAACCAGCAAGACTGGTGTCAAATCTTCAGAGGCAGTTAAAAGACAACAAGTCTCCTCTATACACAAAGCAAGCCAAGCACATCAGAGGGCATGGGCAAACGTACCCTGGGGATGAAAATGCACCCCAGAGCTGACTCATCTCGAGGAAAAATCTAAAACAGGAAGGAGCACTCTCAACCCAGGTCCATTCACCAAGAACCAAAAAAGTAAACTGGTACCCATACACCCATACCAATTAATGAAACACTAGACGAATCTTTAGACAACTTAGCATTAGCCTTAGTCAGAACTTCTCTAAACTGGGAAATCAACAATACCTCTGTATCATAATGTCGTTAATTGTATGACCTGTTTATGTTATGTAATAAAGACGCTTGACGACACCACGCCATCTTGGAGTCACGTTGTTACATGGTACCAGAAGTAAATCCGAGCAATCGATAGTAATCGGGACAATTTATCTTTTGAAAATGGAGCGTATCAATCCTCCTTCGCCCCTGCAGTTGCAGAGCGGGAATATTTCTGTGGCTTGGCGGAAGTTCATAGAACAATTCAACTGGTATTTAGAGGCCATTGACGCCAGCGAAGCTACAGACGCGCGAAAAATCGGATTGCTATTAACAGTGGCTGGGGGTGAGGCCCAAGACCTTTACCGCACTTTCACTTATGACGAAGAGGGAGACGAAAAGATCTTTGAGAAGGTAGTGGAAAATTTTAAGAGGTTTTGCGAACCGAAGAAGAATGAAATATATGAACGATACTGTTTCAGAACACGTG
>NW_019773728.1:36029-55808 GCF_001039355.2 Lingula anatina | reverse complement strand
GTACCAAGTCCCAGGGGTGTCACCATGCTCAGTGATGACAGACTGGTGGTTACATGTGATAATGGATGCAGAGTTTCTTCCCCAGGGAAATATGACCGAACATTTGGTCAGGGTGACATGTCTTACCCCAAGGGTGTTGCAGTGGACAAGAATGGACACATACTTGTCTGTGACGCGAGCAATAAATGTATCTGTATGTATGATGCTGTGCAGTACAATTTTATCAATAAGATCAGTGTTCCTATGTGCAAAGAACCAGAATACATTGCAGTGCTCCCATATCGTGACACCATTGTGGTGAGTGACTGTTATGGACACTGTGTATATGGAGTGACCCCACAGGGTGATGTAGTGTTCCAGTACGGTACACCAGGTAAGAAAGGTTCAGGTGATGGATACCTGGACCAGCCCTGGGGAGTGTGTACAGACAGCGCGGGGCACATTTTCATTGCTGACCATAAGAATAACAGGGTGGTTGTTCTGACCTCAGATGGTCAACTGTTAAGATACGTGGTAGGTCAACAACAGTTTTCTATACCACGGTGTGTGACCATTGATACCAAAGGACAGCTTGTAGTGGGGGATATTGGAGGCAAGGTGAAAACATTTCGCTATTTACTTTAACCACAAGTTAAGTAGTATATGAGGCGTCACCAGGCGACAACTCAAAAAGTGAACTGTTTCAGGTGCACTACGTGAAAATCGTTGATTGAGACCAAAAAGACAAGTTGTTTTATTATGACAGACATATTGAAAGAAAAACAGAGATGGAAAAAACTATATGTAGCATACGAAAATATAGGGGGGTTTGAAATCATTTTTATATGTGGACTTAAATTCCATTCATAAGTTTAACTAATGTATAGACAAGTTACAAGTCTATATTTGAGCCCTGATTTTGGTTCAGATATTTATTGGAACGGATCATGTAATACGATACGCATTGCGATTCTTCCTTTATTACGTCAAATGTACCGGAGGTATTATCTCTTGCACGTTTTCTTCAATTTTACAAATAAATAATTTCGTTTCACAGCTATTTTGTTTCGACATGCTTTTATCTTTAGCGTTCAAAGCAGCGCAACAGAATCGGCATCATATGCCTTAAGTATTTAGATTTTTTAATGATTACTTAGTAGTCTTTCCTTTCGTAAAAAAAAAACAAAACAACTTTAAAGGTAACAAGGACGCGAATCAGGCATACTGCATCACCATGCGTCGTCCCTGCGGGGGTATAGTCATTAAATCTCGGCTCCATTGGGACGTCACATGGGGAGGCGTGTGAGAGGCGGAGAGACTATTAAAAGATTAGGCGGTTTTCCTTTCATGTACGTCCGCCATATTTAGGTCGTGGCTTTGTAGAGCCATGGCTCAACTCGATGTGAATGCGGTCTAAAATTTACATTTAGCAAATGACCGACGTTGCGGTCTCAACCTTTTATTCATACTTCTCATTTTTATTCTGCTGGATGACTAACAGCATTAACCCAATCCCATGCGTTGTTGATGAACTGATTGCATTCATATTCCGGGTATTTTAAAAGCATTAAAACTTACAGCATAAATTAAATTGATTCAAATTTATACAGAATTTAAAAATTCATTCATGAAAGGGAATATCTTTGTGGCATAGGCGCTCGGGTTCGTTTCTAAGAAAGGCATGTTACAGAAGATTAATAATATAGATATTCTATGTGGAAAAGTATTTATTATGAAAACTATTGTACATTCACAAAAGTGCATCTATTCATTCCACACCCTTTTAATTATTAATCTAAAACAATCAGCTGCTCTTTCGATTGCAGCAGAGACGACAGTTCTTTTTTCGCCTCCAGATGGCGCTACAGAATTTGTTTCTTTTGTCAAACATGGGAAAACTTTTCAGATAAAAGCATGCAGTGGAGCATATAAGGCATTCAGTAACCTTCATAATATCGTTCCAACGAGGGGTGGGGTGTGCTGTGTGGATACTAAATATATAGTTTTAAAAGTCCCATTATAACATTTAGAGGATCAATCTTAAGCATTTGATAACAATTTAGTTGTGTGTGTGTTGGAATCAGTCTGTCGATTGAGTACTCATTGCATTTTGATGTTTGAAATCATCTCTATTTGTTACTATCAAAGAATTAGCCAGGAGTTGGAATGTAACTCTGCAGACATGATACGGTTTTCATTCTGTTCTTTTGCACAGGATGAGACATTCACAGCAGGAACAAACACCTTTCAACCCCTCTGACCAGGGCAATTTTTGTACAGTCCTAACTGCAGGTGGTCAGGCTGTATTATTTTAAAATAAATAACAAGTGAGATTCCAAATGTGTACATCTCCTGTATCGCACACAAATGACTATACATGTATATTTGTACCGTTTTATCACATATTAAACTGAAATAAAAACCACATACATACTTACAAGTTTAACATTATAAAACAAACCAACTGCACAGTAAGGATAAATACCCTGGTATAAAGAGTATCTTCATTGACAATCAGAACCGGGGTTAATAAATAAGTCCAGTTCTGCTATCTCTTGTAACAAGTGCCTCCTGGTGCGTCGTACATCTCAGGTGACTCCGGCTATCAGGACGAGTGAGGTGTGTTCTCACATACGCCCTCTTCTGTACAAGTTGCTGCATGTTTTAAGATACACATTAAACGTCATCCCGTTTATACAATTTTTTTCTTGTTAATTCCAGCCACTTTCCATAACATTTTGCCTTGACGATAAATTAAAATTCCAGGTGGTATTACCGTTATACTGATTTTTCACCTTGAGCTTTTTATTTATTTGATATTTACTTTCTTGTCTTTTGTAATATAAAAGTTTTAAGCACATTGTGTGCATTTAAAAGAATCGTTTGAAAATATTTGAAAAATACCAAAACCCGGGTAAATTGGTAGTGGCGGTCGGGAAAGGTAATAACTGCTTAACAATTTACACTTTCCTATCCTAGTATTGAGCAGTTAACAACAAGTCCCTGAACAAAATGTTATCAGAGAGCCTTTATAGAATAACTTCACAGACAATGATCAGCGCCTGGGTTAATAAACTAGCCCAGTTCTACTATCTCCTGTAATTCGTGCCTTGTCACTCCGGCTATCAGGATGAGTGAGGTGTGTTCTCACGTACGTCCAAGTGTGCAGTTAGTGCATGTTTTAAGGCACACACTTAACGCCACCCCCTTTATACAATTTATTTTCTAGTTAATTCCAGCCACTTTCCATAATATTTTACCTTATTAAAATTCCAGGTGGTATTACCGATAATGACTTTTCACCTTGACCTTTTATTTATTTGATATTTACATTTTTGTATTTTGTAATATAAAAGTTTTAAGCCCATTGTGTTTACGGAAGAGAATTGTTTGAAAATATATGAAAAACAACAAAATCCGTGTAAGTTGGTAGTGTCAGGCGAGGAAATTAATAACTGTCTAATAATTAACACTATCCTATCCTATATTGAGCAAAAACCAAAATGTTATCATAGTGCCTTTATAGAATAACTTCACAGACAATCAGCGCCTGGGTTAATAAACTAGCCCAGTTCTGCTATCTCTTGTAACAAGTGCCTCGTGGTGGGGCGTACAGCTCAGGTGACTCTAGCTATCAGGACGAGTGAGGTGTGTTCTCACGTACACCCTAGTCTACAGTTAGTGCACACATTTAACGCTATCCTCTCTATACAATTTGTTTTCGTGTTAATTCCAGCCATTTTCCGTAATATTCCCTAACGAAAAAGTCTTATAGGATCCTATAAGATCCTATAAGAAATTTGGCAAATTTTTTATAGAATCCTATAGGACTTTTTCGTAAGGGATATTGGACCGTATTCCAGATAATTGATCTTGATCACCACCAAAAACTAACCACTTCTAAGTTAACCCATTTCTGACCTACCCTGTAAATTTCATACAAATCGGCCATAACTTTTTGAGTTATGTTGATGACAAACAAACAGACAGACAGATAGACAGTCAGACAGACAAACAAACAGGGATGAAAACATAACCTCCTTGGTGGAGGTAACAAAAAGACAGACAAACAAACAGGGGTGAAAACAACCTCCTTGGCGGAAGTAATACATTTGATCGAGGATAGGCTTTTTTCTCTGTTGACTCGTTGCATCAGTAGCTGCTTTTTCGATATCAGAAAAGGGTCTACGACTTTGGTTTTCTCATCCTCCAAACCCTTCTTTTTTCTTCTTGCCATACTTGCTTTATTCACTAAATTTGGCTTAGATCAAAACATCCACATGCAGTGATAATGTCCATATGTGCTGTTGCATGACTGAAGTTGATCAGTTGACCCCAATTATACAACATTACTGAGGCATTTTTAACGAGGAGGGTGTCACAAAGGCCTACTCTAACCAATGAGGAGCTCCTTTGTGTCAGTGTCCCTTACCTTAAAGGCTGACTTTGTCAAAGTTATCCCTTATCAAAGGAGAGGCTAAAGTGTGGTCTTAGAATACCATTTCGTTAGGCCTTCCTTTACCAAGGAAGACCTCATCAAAGGAAGCCTTTATAAAAGTTGACCTTAGCCCTGTTTTAAGGAGCATCTTGGAATACGGGCCATTTACTTTAGCGATAAAGGAAAATTTTCTCAATAAACTAGATGGTAATTTTCAGTGTTTATTTTTCACTTTGAACTTTTTACTTATTTGATATTTATTCATGTTTTGTATTTTGTAATATAAAAGCACTGCATTAATGCATTAAAGAGAATAGTTTGAAGGTATTTGTTCCAAAATCCCTTGAAATTAGATGTTAGTTATCTGTTGCAGGGAAGGTAGTAACTGCTTAATCATTAGCAACGTCCTGTCCTGGTATTGAGCAGTAAACATCATGTCCTTGAACAAGTTGTTATCAGAGAGTCAGGGTGAATATAGAGTAACTTGAAACACGATGTCAGCGCCGGGGTTTATAAACTGATTCATTTTTGCTATCTCCTGTAACAAGTGCCTGGTGACACGGCGTACAGCTCAGGTGACTCCGACTATCAGGACGAGTGAGGTGTGTTGTCACGTATGCCAAAGTGTACAGTTAGTGCAGGTTGAACCATCTAAAATACATGTTGAAAATAAGAATATAAACTAAATCCTTGGAAATGTAATTAAACNATCCCTGGAAATGTAATTAAACCTATTAATAATTGGATATCATACATGAGTGCAAGTATAATTTTCACAGTTTTATGGAGATGATTTATTTTCAGTATTATTATGAGAATGAGGAAATATAAAATCGGGATATTCCTTGAATTAAATCTTTCGAAGATTGAACTGCGTGGCTTCTGAACATTTTTCGCGAAACGGGAGGCTGAATTTAGCGCAAATCCATGACTGATTGAACACCGATATAAAAAGGGGAAAACTGTATAAACATACAGGATGTCGGGGTTGGGGGCTTGTCTGAATAGCAGATCGACCTGTAAAACAAAAAAAATCAAATTTGGCACTTACTTTTATATCAAATATTGTCTCCTGTCATGTTTACGGGGTATAAATTACAGACACGTAAATACCTGATTAAATCAGGTGATTCTGTAACAGTCCATGGGTCCAAGGAGGGTGGCGATAGGATAATACGGAAAATGAGAAGCTATGAAACTGCAACTAAATCTAAAAGTGATAGCTAGTTTTAAAAGTTGTTAGTCATACGATCATGATAAATTTATCATTCAAAAAAATTAATTAAATAATAAAAAATAAATAATAATAATAATAATCAAACGCACAATTTTGTTGATAAATGTTCATTGGCTGATTACAACCGAAGTTATTTAGAACTGACTAAAATTTTGACATAATTTGTTCAGCAACGAGTTGAATGAGTAATTAAAAAATGAGTAATTAAATGTCAATTAAATGCAGTTTAGGCCGGTCTGAAGAAAATGTAAGACTGGGTTCCGATTCCTAGATCGATCTAACAGGATCGGTCTATCTCCAAGGTGTTTCTCGCTAAATTGCTATCAGCTTAAGCAGCTTAGATGTCTGGCACGCCTACTAAAGCTGTTAAACGATAGTTGAATACCCCTTATTAGCTTCAGTAGGCGGGACAGACATCTAAGCCGCTTAAGTAAACTGCAATTTAGCGAGACTCCCCTAGGGGATAGATCAATCCAAAGTTTGTACGATGGGAGTGGTCTCTAATTGATGGTGATTTAATAAGCTACCCCCGCAACCCTCACCGTCTCTGGCACACGATTTCGTCACCGTGTAAAATGACGTAGTTTGTTCTTTCTTGTATAAAACCCAGACGCAGTGTTACCCAGTCCAGTCAAAGACAGATATGGCCACGAGAACGCGACATCATGAAGTGACGAGACTTATTGTACAGTAATTTGGCCGTGTGTAAACCTAATTGAACTTAGAGTCATGGCATCAAAGAAGTTCTACGAAGGCTTCAGTGACAATTTTCTAACGTGTCACATCTGTCTTCACGAGTATGACGACCCGCGTGTCCTCCCATGCTATCATTCTTTCTGCCTGGCTTGCCTTGCCCAACACGTGGCAGCGAGTGGGACAGGACACAACATCACGTGTCCAGTGTGCCGCCATGAGGCGCCTGTTCCACCAGGTGGACTGGAGAAACTTGTTCGTAACTTCTTTTTGTTAAAGGCGAAGGACTTCATGTTGACAACAGAGAGTAAAGACAAAATGTGCGGGAACTGTCAATCACAACTTGCCCAATTTTACTGTCAGGATTGCAAACACTTTTTTTGTGAGAACTGTCGACAAAAACAGCATGACGCCATAAAATTTCTACAAGGACACACGATGGTTGCAGTGTCTGAACTTGGTAATGAAGCCCAGGAAGAAAAGGACGTAACACCATTTTGCGATAAGCATGAAGAAGAACGGTTGAAATTTTATTGCACAGATGACGAAGTTGTTGTATGTCGTGACTGTATTCTCCCCAAACACAACAAACACAATTGTGTAGACGTTGCAGATGTTGCAAAAGCGCATAAAGAGAAAATTAAAAGTGGCTTTAATGATCTATCTAAGAAAATTTCACTGTTAGAAATTGCAGAGTTAAAAGTATCTAAACAACAAAAGGATGCAAGTGATGACAATGACAAATCTTTGGCCGACATACAGCAACAAGAGACGGATATTATAAAAGAGGTTCGACGAATTAGTGGACAGTTGACATCAGAAGCAAAAGCTCACGCCGCAGCTTACATGAAATCCCTCAAAGATGAGAAAGATAACCTTGAACTACAGAAAGTATCCATTCACGGCACTTGTGAGTTTGCCAAACAGCTCGTCCAATATGGCTCCCACACAGAGGTGATGATTCACGCTAAAAATATCCAAGCAAGGATAAAAGAACTGAATAATGTTGAACCTCCCGTACCTGCAGAGACAACGGGCATAACTTTTATTAAAGAAAAACTTCCACGGGACCTTTTTGGTCGTTTGAAAAAGTACAAATGGCTAAATACTGCATCTTTGGTGGGTGAGTTTGATTCAACGTGGAGCATATTTGGGTATTTATGGGACAGTGAGGACAGTTTACAGGACATTTCGTGCAGCCAAAGTGGGACAATATATCTATGTATAAGCAATCTTGGTAAAACTCGCATGGTTAAACTTAAGGCAATATCAAAATTTCATAAGGTGATATTTCAGGTCAACGTACCAGACCCCAGGGGCGTCACCGTGCTCAGTGATGACAGACTGGTGGTTACATGTGATGATGGATGCCGAGTGTATTCTTCCCCCGGGAAACATGTCCAAACATTTGGTCAGGGTGACAAGTCTAACCCCCAGGGTGTTACAGTGGACAACAATGGACACATACTTGTCTGTGACAAGAACAATAAATGTATCTGTGTGTATGACGCTGTGCAGTACAATCTTATTAATAAGATCGGTGTTCCTATGTGTGAAGATCCACGATACATTGCAGTGCTCCCATGTCGTGACACCATTGTGGTGAGTGACTATGCTGGACACTGTGTATATGGAGTGACCCCACAGAGCGATGTAGTGTTCAAGTATGGTACATCAGGGAAGAGTGGTTTAGGTGATGGATACCTGGACCAGCCCACGGGGGTATGTACAGACAGCTTGGGGCACATCTTCATTGCTGACCCAGGGAATAATAGGGTGGTTGTTCTGACCTCAGATGGCCAATTGTTGAGATGCATCGTGGGTCGAGAACAGGTTTCAAAACCACGGTGTGTCACCACCGATAACAAAGGACAGCTTGTAGTGGGCGAGCTGAAAGGCCAGGTGAAAACATTTAGCTATGTTCATTGACTGCAGTAGAAGTGTATGACAGACGTTACCAGGCGACAACATAGAAAATGAACAATTGAAGGGGCACTTCGTGAAAGTAAATATTTTAAACATTTGGAACCACAAAGAAAAGTTGTTTTATTCTAACAGATGGGAAGAAAATCAATTATTGAAAGAAAAATGTAGTTGGAAAAACTTGTCATACGGGGGAGCTGAAATTCGTTACGTGGTCTTAAATTCAATGTTTTATCCTATTCATGTCGTAGTTCATACGTGACAAAACGAATGGAAATTTACTTATTTTGTTCCGACCTCTTTTAGCACATTTATTGTCAGGTTTAATATTTGAATATTCTAGTTTCATGTCTATATTTCAGCAATGATTCTGCTTTGGATGTTTATTTGAAAGGAATATGATTTACACAGTGTTATTCCTCCATCATGTTAAGTGTAGTATCTCCTGCACGTTTTTCTTGTATTAATTCTTACAAATAAATAAAATTCATTTCCCGACAATTTCGTTTCGACGACTTTCCAGAAGTCTACAGAAAGTATCAGCGGTCAAAAGCAGCAAAACAGAATCGGCATCCTTTACCTTTAGTATTTAGATTTTTAAAACTATTATTGTTGAGCTTGTATATTTTACTCTGTTGCGCACGCATGCGTTAATGTTACAGTTAATGTTATATAGATGGATGTTTCATTCTACTGTTCGGTTCTTTTGACATCATCTAGTGCTGTGATTATATCTCTTTATATAGAAAAAATATAATTTAAATTCCAGCGCCTAGTTATGATAATGAGAGGAGATGGACCATGATGTCAGGAACATTCCACCTGCCCTCAAAATATAAAGATTACGACTGACTTATGGGAAATTCTCCTCAGTTTCAGATAAAAAGGGAGAGTTCTTTTGCACCTTATGTTATATTCTACCGGTACCCGAAACGCGTTTGTTTTTCGGACGTCCGATTTTCAGTATTTTCTTTGAATTTTCTGACTAACATACATTTGTCTGAAGCCATGCACTGCTTGAACTTAATTCCTAATAATGCAGCAAAGGTCATGAATGTCGTGGACCAATTTCTTTTTTTTTTTTATCACAATATTCACGTTCACGTCATTTGGCAATGTACTCAATCGTGTTTTTGACAATCCCAACTCGTTGTATTAACAAATGCGCTTAACAAAAATAATTTAATAGAAATAACCACAAAAAATGGTCAAATGGATTACTCATGTATTTTACATCGGTCTAAAGCCTAGGTCCCAACTGCGTTTTGGACGCACGGTTTTTAGGTTCCTTGCGTCCAGCTAGGACGTAGCTAGATCGCACGTAGCGGCTGTTGATCATGTCGAAAAGTTAAGCCTAGGTCCCAACTACGTTTTGGACGCACGGTTTTTTGAATCCTTGCGTCCGGCTAGGACGTACCTAGATCGCACGTAGCGGCTNCCGCTTATCTGATTATCTGCCCGACTGCACACAATCATTGTTTATCTATATGTGGCACGCTTTCATCGTATTCGTCCTTCAGTTAGTATTTAAAGCCTAGGTCCCAAATACGTTTTCCACGCACGGTATTTTAGGTTCCTTGCGTCCGGCTAGGACGTAGCTAGATCGCACGTAGCGGCTGTTGATCATGTCGAAAAGTTAAGCCTAGGTCCCAACTACGTTTTGGACGCACGTTTTTTTTTTTTTTTTTTTTTTTTTTTTTTTATCCTTGCGTCCGGCTAGGACGTACCTAGATCGCACGTAGCGGCTGTTGAAAAGTTTCTATGTGCTGTTTGCGTCCTCCAAAAGTCGCACGATGGACGTGCTCCTCTCGCACGAACTCCCACGTTTTCCCCATTTTTTGGCCGTAGACCACACGTAGCAGCCCGTGCGTTCGGTTGGGGCCTAGGCTTTACTTGATTTCTTCCCTGCGATCTAGCTACGTCGTAGACGGACGCAAGGAACCTAAAAACCGTGCGTCCAAAACGTAGTTGGGACCTAGGCTTAACATGCATGAACCCATTAATGCTGGACATCCAAACCCAATAGAGAGGTGCATTTCACATGCTGAAGTGTCAAAAAATAAAAATGAATGAATTCAAAGTTGTATTCAATATTGCAAAACATATATGTGTACAGAACAAAAATCCACAAATAACTGTGCAGTAAATATTTTTAAGAACATGCTTGTGACATCAATTGCACCTCTATATTGGGTTTGGGTATGAAAGGTATTTCGTACGGCTGCTCGACTAACAAAACTATCGATATGTCAAAAAATAGGAATGACTTTGATGTCCTAGAACCAATGAAGATATTTATGACAGAATCTTGCATGTTTGTTAGACTCTTCAAGGTGTTTTCTTCCCAGATATCGGCGTATTGGTTTTCATCAGAATCTCCTTTAATGTTGGTAAAATGGTTTATTTTGAAGTGTTTACTTCCTATAACATAAAACCTGGGTTCATTGTACACATCGAAATACGAATCGCAACTTGGCATTGTGTTTTTACATCTAAATGTATATTGATGTTTTTTTATAATTACAAAAGCATTGATTTTATTATGGAGAAGTCCTGGGTGGTTGATTTACACCTGGTAGGGTTGTCCAGGGTGAACGACAGACGCCATCATCAATTTATGCACATCCGACATAAGACTGCAACTTTAACATGACGCATCGTGGATCTGCACAAAACTGTTGATTAATCTTCAAAAAAGGAAGAATTGTTGACGTTTGGTGTAATTTTCTTCATAATTTGATGCTCGATAGAATTTCACCAAAGTACCAAATCGATTTGGACACGGCGTTTGCAAATATTCTATTGGAGTGATCAACTTAATATAAGGGCATTTGAAACCAAATCGTTTGCAATCTTAGAAGTTTTGGGTCTCGGAATCTAATCATAACAAGGCACATAGCCAAGAAATCACGTGGGTTTTGATGTACATTGCTTTCCAATTTTACCGTTTATAACCCCTTACAAAATTAAAGAAGTACGCCGATCAGGTGATGAGCTATATCATATGGCAATAGCAACTCAACAGTTCAAGAAGTAACTGCCTATTTTACAGATATAAGGAGAAATCTTAGCACCGAAACCGATTCCAACGGTCTTTTGCGACAGTGATGACATCCAAATCCAGTAATCAAGCCCAGGAAGATAAGGACTTAACACCATTTTGCGATAAGCATAAAGAGGAACGATTGAAATTTTATTGCACAGATGACCATGTTGCTGTGTGTCGTGACTGTATTCTCACCAAACACAACAAACACAATTGTGTAGACATTGCAGATGAAGCAGAAACGCATCGAGAGAAAATAAAATGCGCATTTAATAATTTATCAAAGAATATTTCACTGTTTGAAAATGCAGAGTCGGAAGTATCTAAGCAACTGGAAGATACAAATGAGGACGTAAACAAAACAGTGACTGTCATAGAACAACAAGAGTCAGATATCATAGAAGAGGTTAAGCGTACCTCTGCTCAGTTAATAGCAGAAGCAAAAGACCACGCTGCAGCACAAATAAAGTCACTCGAGGCTGAAAAAGATCGCGTTCAACAACAGAAGGAATCCATTCACAGCATATGTGAGGATGCCAAAAAGCTTGTCCAACATTGCTCCCACGTGGATGTGATAAAATGCAGTAAAAATATTCAAGCAAAGATGAAAGAATTCAAAAATGCTAAACCCACCGTACAGGCAAAAACAACAGAGATCACTTTTTGTAAAGAAAAACTTCCAGCAGACTTCTTTGGTCGCGTGAAGAAGTTAGAATGGCTAAAAACTGCATCTCTGGTGCGTGAGTTTCACAGCAGTATGAATAATTTGTTCGACTTATCGTGCAGCCAAAGTGGGGCAGTTTATGTAGTTTGTGACACTTCGAAAAAACTACAGGCAATATCACCATTTCATGAGGTGAAATTTGAGGTACATGTACCAGATCCCAGAGGTGTCACCGTGCTCAGTGATGACAGACTGGTGGTTACATGTGATGATGGATGCCGAGTGTATTCCTCCTCCGGGAAACATGTCAAAACATTTGGTCAGGGTGACATGTCTACGCCCCAAGGTGTTACAGTGGACAACAATGGACACATACTTGTCTGTGACCAAAACAATAAATGTATCTGTGTGTATGACGCTGTGGAGTACAGTTTTATCGATAAGATCAGTGTTCCTATGTGTAAATATCCACATTACATTACAGTGCTCCCATGTGACACCATTGTGGTGAGTGACTGGAGTGGGCACTGTGTATATGGAGTGACCCCTCAAAGTGATGTAATGTTCCAGTATGGTACACCAGGTGAGAAAGGCTTAGGTGATGGATACCTGAAGAACCCCTGGGGAGTGTGTACAGACAGCGTGGGGCACATCTTCATTGCTGACCTGGGAAATAACAGGGTGGTTGTTCTGAACTCAGATGGTCAACTGTTGAGATACGTGGTGGGTCGAGAACAGGTTTCTATACCACAGGGTGTTACCATTGATAACAAAGGGCAGCTTGTAGTGGGGGAGTTGAAAGGAAAGTTAAAAACATTTCGCTTTGTTCAATGACTACAATAGAAGTAGTACAACAGACGTTACCAGGCGACAACACGAAAAGTGAACAATTGCAGAAGCACTTCGTGAAAATAAATAATTTAAATATTTGGAACCACGAAGAAAAGTTGTTTTATTATAACAGATTGAAAGAAAATTAATTATTGAAAGAAAATGGAGTTGGCAAAACTTATCATGCGGGGGAGCTGAAATTCATCACGTGGACTTAAATGCAACGTTTTATCCCGTTTAATGTCGTGGTTCTTATGGGGCAAAACAAATGGAAATTATCTTACTTTCTTTCTCCTCTCTCAGCACATTTATTGTCAGGTTTATTATTTGATTATGCTAGTAATGTCCATATTTGAGCATTGACTTTGCTTTGGATGTTTAATTGAAAGAAACATGTTTTACGCGTGAATCCTCCTTCATTATGTTAAATGTACCATCTCCTGCACGTTTTCTTGTATTAATTCTTACAAATAAATAATTTCATTTCCGATCAATTTCGTTTCGACATGCCTTTCTCTTCAGAAGTCTACAGAAAGTATGAGCGGCCAAAAGCAGCAAAACAGAATCGGCATCCTTTACCTTTAGTACTTAGTTTTTTTTAAACAACTATTATGGTTGAGCTTGCATATTTTACACTGTCACACACGCATGCGTTTAAGTTACAGTGTTATATAGATGGATGTTTCATTCTAATGATCAGTTCTTTGACATCAACTAGTGTAGTGATTATATCTATTTATATAGACAAAATAGAATTTTAATTCCAGTGCCTAGTCTTGATAATGAGGGGGGTTGCACGATGAGGTCTGGAACATTCCACCTGCACACAAAATATAAAGATTACCACTGACTTATGGAAAATTTTCCTCAGTTTCAGAGAAAAAGGGAGAGTTCTTTAGCACGTTAAACCCTACCGGTACTCGTTTGAAACGTGTTTGTTGTTCGGACGTTCGATTTTCAGTATTTTCTTTGAATTTTCTGACTAACATACATTTGTCTGAAGCCATGCACAATTTGTACAAAATTCCTAATAATGCATCAAAGGTCATAAATTTCGTGGACCAATTTCTATTTTTCACAATTTTCACTTTCACGCCATTTAGTAATGTAATCAATCGTGTGTTTGACAATTCCAACTCGCTGTAATAGCAAATGCGCTTAACAAAAATAATTTAATAGGAATAGCCACAACAAATAGTCAAATAGATTATTCATTTATGTTTAGATGGATACATGAACGTGAATGAACCTATTATTGCTGAAATGTATTTTGAACACTTGCTTGACTAACATAAGCTACAGCTATTGATGTAAAAAAATCGGAATGACTTTGATGTCCTAGACCCAATGAAGATATTTATGACATCTGGAACATTTGTAAGACTCTCCAAGGTATGTTTTCTTCCTAAATATCGGCATATTGGCTTTCATCTGAAAATCCTCTAATGCTGGTAAAATGATTTATTTTCAGTATTGACTTCCTATAACATAAAACCTGGGTTCATTGCACACATCGAATTATTGATCTCAACTTGGCGTTGTGTTTTGTTACATCTATATTGATGTTTTTTTTAAATATAATTGCACACATCAAATTATTGATCTTAACGATTCGATCTCAACTTGACATTGTGATGTGTTACATCTATATTGATGTTTTTTATAATTACAAAAGCATTGATTTTACTATGGAGAAGTCCTGGGTAGTTGATTTACACCTGGTAGGGTTCTCCAGGGTGAACGACAGACGCGATCATCAATTTATGCACAACCGACATAAGACAGCAACTTGAACACGGCGCATCGTTAGTCTACACAAAACTGTTGATTAATCTTCAAAAAGGATGAATTGTTGACTTTTGATGTAATTATCTTCATAATATGAGGTGACGTAGAATTTCACCAAAGTACCAAATCGATTTGGACATGAGTTTTTGTGAATATTCTATTGCAGTGTTGACTTTATATAAGGGCATTTGAAACCAACACGTCTGCCATCTTAGAAGTTTTGGGTCATGGAATCTAATCATAACAAGGCACATAGTCAAGGAATCATGTGGGCTTTGATATACATTGCTTTCCAATTTTACCGTTTATAACCCCTAAGAAAATTAAAGAAGTCAGTCAATCAGGTAATGTGCTATATCATATGTCAATAGCAACTCAACAGCTCAAGAAGTAACAGTCTACCATACAGACACAAGGAGATATCTTAGCACCGAAACTGATTCGGTCTTTTACGACAGTGATGGCATTCAAAAAGTTCCACGAAGTCTCCAATGACAATTTTCTAACGTGTCACATCTGTCATCAGGAGTATGAAGACCCGCGTGTCCTCCCATGCTATCACACTTTCTGCCTGGCTTGTCTTGATCAGCAAGTGGCAGCGAGTGGGACAGGACGCAACATCACGTGTCCAGTGTGCCGCCAGGAGGCGCCTGTTCCACCAGGTGGCCTGGAGAAACTGCTCCGTATCTTCTTTTTGTCCAAGGTGAAGGACTTTATGTTGACAGCAGAAAGTAAAGACAAATTGTGTGGGAACTGTCACTCACAAGTGGTCCGATATATACCGGTTAATTCAGGATCCTTAGGTGCCGAGTCTGGTAGTTGGGTAGGCCTGACCATGTTACTTAGGGTTGCCAAACTTTCAAAAAAGAAATACAGGACTAAAATGCAGCCTGAATTGGAAAAGCAGTCTAATTGGCTTCTTTTTCTGGAAGTTATACATTTTCAAAGTGTGAACTTGAACTCCCCATGGGCCTGAAGCCTTATGCTTGTTACACATTTTACTCACATTGGTATTACCTGTTGAGCATAATTAAAATTTGATGTTGAGTTTGCAGTTTAATATAATGTACTTTTGCATCAGAATTGACAGTAGCCTATTTTGTGCATAGTTATTGCCTGCTTTTTGTCTGTACATTTGACAGCTTTGCTGCCTTGTTTTTATAATACAATAGAAAGATACAAAGAATGGTTATAGTGCAATATCTTTGTAGAAAATGAAGTGGTTTCATTGTTTTTAATTCTTTTATGTTTCCTTTCACTTCCTGTATAGCTACTTTTACTTTCACTTTCAGTATATCTACTTTCACTTTCAGTACATATGCTTTCACTTTCATTTTTAGTATTTCTACATATACTCCATCAGATGAGGACCAGTATGAAATCTTGGGAGGCTCCGGAGACAACAAAGTCTCCTGGAAGAGTCTAAACTTGGTCTACATATTTGAAGTAATAGTGCTCAGCAAGGACCACAGGTAGTGTCACTTATTGTTACTTGTATATTAATTACCTATTTCACTCTTTGATTTATCATGAAATGTTTAAGTATTTTCAGCTAGGGGGTAAAGATAAATTTAGTGACAAAAATATTTTGAAAAAATCAACTTTGCACTTTTTTAACTGTTTTTTATTTGCACAACAAATGATATGCTATATAACTGTATTTTTACTTACAAATGTGTTCATTTTATTTCTGCAAGTTATCTTTTATCTTACCCACAGTTTTTGCGACCTGCGGACCAAATTTGCTGTGCAAGTGTGGGGAGCTCCTCCAAAATCCTCAATCCCCGTCTTTTTGGTAACTGGGATAATATCCGCCATATTGACTGCAATCGTGTACTGTATGTACACCACAACAAGAGTGAAGAAAAAGCAAGAGGAGGACTTGAGTATTTTGCAGAGATTGGAATTTAAAAGGTAGGAAGAGTAAATTAAGAAGGTCCCATTCCCATAGGCACCACTAGTCTACATGGATCGGCCCAACTCTGTGGGGACTCTTGCTTAGTGCAATTGGCATAAATGAACTAATATGGTCCACATAGACTGATGGTGTTTAGGGGAATGGGGTCTTAGTTAACCCGAATCGAGAATTATTCCAATTTTTTGTTATTGTGGATTTTATAACAAATAGATTCAAATTGTAATTGACACATAGAAATTTCCCCAAACAAAGTGTATTCCCCATTTTCTTTTTACACTTCCTAAGACAAAATTCTCACTGCATCTCACATTTCAATTGTTTTGAATATTTCATATGCAGATCACCTTTCGTATGTTGATTATTTGTAAGATACCTTATTCATTTTTATATTTATCTATTTATTTATTTTGTAACATTTAGGTCCAGAGCTCCTCTCCGCAAGAGCAAAATAATCCAAATAAGTCAGAATCATGAGATGAGCTGTGACACTGGAGCCAAGTTTAAACCCATCAATGACGAATGTGTGTCTGGCCCCAGCAGCAATAGCCCATTTTTATCAGTACCAAAGACTGAGTGAAAGTAAAGGGGAAAAGAAGAGACTACGAAATTTGGAAAATATGACTTTTATATTACTAAAATTTTAGAATGTGTTAGTAGTAATTTTAGGTGAAATGCTTTATAACTTTCAATTTTAAAATTTTTTAATTTGAAAATAGGTACTGTACATTCATAAAGCTTGTACTTATATAAGTTTCTACTTATTATTATTATTATTATTATTATTATTATTATTATTATTAAATTTCTAGATTCATATACTGGCTCATATTGCATTTAGTGATTTAAACCACATCTTTTCTATCAGATTCTAAGAATTAGCCAGGGGTTGGTATGTAAGTCTGTTGACATGGTACAGCTTTCATTATGTTCTTTTGCACAGGATGAGACATTCGCAGCAGGAACAAATGCTTTTAATCTCCATAGCCTTTATGGCCAGAGCAAGTTTTGTACAGTCCTCACTGTCGGTGGCCAGGTTGTATTCTATTAAAATAAATAACAAATGAGTTTCCATATGTGTACATTTTCTGTATTGCACACAAATAACTACTGTGTTTAACATGCATTTTATATTGCAGGCATTAACTGAACACCACCTCCTATGGCTAATGGCAGCCATTTCGTTTTTTGTTTTGTTTTCAAAATGAATCCGGCTATCAGGTGATGTATATAAGAGTGAGGTATGTTAATTCTCATGTACGCCCAAGTGTACAGTTAGTGCAGGTTTAAATAAATCATCTAAAATACATGTTGAAATTAAGAATATAAACTTAATCCCTCTAACTTTGGATCGATCTATTTCCTAGTTGCCTCAGTTTTCGGACTCACAAGATCCCGGTACCCTTTCCGTTGGTAAGGCGCCTCATCGCAGTATGTACAAAAAACCTTGAGACAGTTAAATACCTGGAAATATCCACCTTCTGACAATCTCTGTGGGTCCTCCGTTGCACCTTGTAGTATGTAAATCCAATTAAGTGTTGTGTTTTCAGGCACGAGGTTCATTATGTGTTGGTCTTTTTATGAATAAATATTTTAGAAATTTTATAATAATTGTCTTGAATAGCAATAGAAAAAAAATCATGTATTATTTTGTATTATTAGTAGTATTACTTTCACCCTTTATCAAAATACATAAATGAATAAAATTAAAAGGAAAAACAAAACTTTCTACTTATTTGTTTATTTTTATTTCATTTATTTATTTTTTTAAAATTAATTTTTAAAAATAAGTTGCAGCTAAAGTAAAAAAAAAAATACAAGGCTGGAAATGAAAAATGAACCGCAGAACAAAACGCCATTCACTTCGAGAACACATGAAAGTTACCAGTTAGTTATTTCATCTTTGCATCACACAAACAACCTCAAGGTCACCGTACACCTTAACCTCTTCCTCCATTTCTCTTGTCGTTGCCAAAGAAAAAAAAAAAAAATAACATTAAAATAATGACGAATGAAATAAAAAGTAAAAAGTTATTTTTATTTTTAAGTATTTTGATTAAGGGCGAAAATAATACTACTAATAATACAAAATAATACGTGATTTTTTAAAATAAATTTTATTGCTATTAAAGACAATTATTATAAAATTTCTAAAATATTTATTCATGTAAGTTTTAACGCAAAGGATGCCTGAATTCAACAGAAGCGCAAATGGATGGCCAAATGATTGTAAAACATCTATAAATTTGAGGTGGCCTACATGGATCAAACACCATTCTTCACCACCTGTCGCCAGAGGTCACTGAAAGTTTACATTGGCAACCGGTCGACCTTGAAAAATTGGTCGCCCTTTCCGCGAGTGTTCGACTATATGGCGTGCTGTTGCGTCAGTGAAGTAGGAAGCTGAAATAAAGAGACCAAAACTTTATGAACCTCGTACCTGAAGGTACACAAAAACACTTTTAATTGGATTTACATGCTACAAGGTGCAACGGAGGACCCACAGAGATTGTCAGGTCGTGGATATTTCCAGGTACTTAACTGTCTGAAGGTTTTTGTACATACTGCAATGAGGCCTTACCGGCGGTAAGGGTACCGTGAGCTTGTAAGTCCGGAAACTGAGGCAACGAGGAAATAGATCGATCCAAAGTTAGTACGATAGACCTGGGAATGGTCTCTAATTGAAAGATGATTTAATAAGCTACCCTCACAACCCTCATCGTCTCTGGCACAAGATTTCATCGCCGTGTAAGATGACGTGGTTTGTTATATTTGTATAAAACCCAGACGCAGTGTTTCCCAGTCCAACCAAAGACAGAAATGCATGTTATTGTACAACCATTGAGTGTGTGTAAACCTAACTGAACTAACTATTAAGAGTCATGGCATCCAAGAAGTTCTACGAAGGCTTCAGTGACAATTTTCTAACGTGTCACATCTGTCTTCACGAGTATAAAGACCCGCGTGTCCTCCCATGCTATCATACTTTCTGCTTGGCTTGTCTTGCCCAGCACGTGGCAGCGAGTGGGACAGGACGCAACATCACGTGCCCAGTGTGCCGCCAGGAGGCGCCTGTTCCACCAGGTGGACTGGAGAATCTTGTCCGTAACTTCTTTTTGTCCAAGGTGAAGGACTTTATGTTGACAGCAGAAAGTAAAGACAAATTGTGTGGGAACTGTCACTCACAAGTTGCTCAATTTTACTGTCAAGATTGCAAACATTTTTTCTGTGAGAACTGTCGACAAAAACAGCATGACGCTATAAA
>NW_019773728.1:9779-28519 GCF_001039355.2 Lingula anatina | reverse complement strand
TATATATATATATATATATATATTATCTGAAAATCGTTAATATGCTATATTACCAAGGTAAAAAATGGCTAATAGTAAGCGAAAAGGCACAATGCATCAAAACATTTAATTTCCTTAATTTTCCTTGCGGTTTAGATACGTATCAGAGAATATCCTGCTTTATGTCATTGATCAGCTTTATAATTTCAATAAGAATGTGGACTTTATTTTAACGCTGACTTTAGAAAATGTAAAAGATCTATGTTATGTTAAAAGAAATGTAGAAGTTATTTTGCTTCAAGCTTGTTCAGGCTAATTACAAACAACTTCTGCATTTGTAGTGAAATTATATAGGATAGCAAACCTTTCCTGAAGCTAATGACAAACAAACTTTACATTTCTACATGTATATCCTTTTAACCCATTCAAAACAGTGTATTCGAACGTGTTTTGCATTAATTATCAGGCCCGTAGCCAGGGGGGGGGGGGTTCGGGGGGTTTGAAAGAACCGCCCCTTTTGCTGGGAAAAGGTCCACTCTGGGTAAAATTTGATCTAGGTACATGAAGTTTTTATGGGAAAAGGTCCACTTTTTCAGAAAAAGAACCCCCCTTTTGAAATTGCTGGCTACGGGCCTGATACGAATTGTTAGTTTTAAATATCCCATTATATCATTTAAAGCATCAGTGGTAAGAATCTGATTACAGTTTATTTGCGTGTATTGGAGCCAGTCTGTCGATGGAGTAATCATTGTATTTTAATGTTTTAAATCATCTCTTTTTGTTACTATCAAAGAATTAGCCAGAAGTCGGTATGTAACTCCACATACATATTTGCAAGTTTAACATTATAAAATAAATAAACTGCACTGCAAGGGTAAATATATAAAGTAACTTCATAGACAATAAACCCCGGGACTAATAAACTAAAGTGCCTCCTGGCTTACAGCCCGGTGATTTTGGCTTTCAGGACGAGTGAGGTGTGTTCTCACGTACACCCTCTTCTGTACAAGTTAGTGCACGTTTTAAGATACATATTAAACGCCATCCCTTCTATACAATTTGTTTTCCTGTTACTTCCATCCACTTTCTATAATGAATAACCTTGACCATCGATTAAAAGTTCCTTAAAATTACAGGTGGTAATCACCGATACTTCATCTTGAGCCTTTATTTATTTGATATTTCATTTTTTTTTTCTCGTACTGTAAAAGTTGTAAGAGCATTGTGTGCATTGGTGAGAAACGTTTGAAAATATTTGAAAAATAACAAAATCCGAGTAAATTTGGAGTGGCGGGCGAGGAAGGTAATAACTGCTTAATGATTTACACTCTCCTGTCCTAGTATTGAGCAGTTAACAGCATGTCCCTGTAATAAATGTTATCAAATGTGCCCATATATAGAATAACTTAACAGACAATCAGCGCCTGGGTTAATTAATAAACTAGTTCAGTTCTGCTATCTCCTGTAACAAGTGCCTCGTGGTGGGGCGTACAGCTCAGGTGACTGGCTATCAGTACGAGTGAAGTGTGTTGTCACGTACTCCCTAGTGTACAGTTAGTGCATGATCAATCTAGAATGTGTTAAAATAAGAATGCAAAATATATCACCGTAATTAAAAATACGTGAACGTGATACCAACAATTGGATATTATACATGTACTTGAATGCGAATAAGAATCTTCATGGTGATGCTTTAACGTAATTACGAGAATAAGGAAGTAGGAAAATGACATCGGAATATCCCTTTCCCTCATTGAACTACATGGTTTTACGACATTTTACCAAATCGAAAGGACGCTTTTAGGAGCAAATGCATGACATTGCGTTAGGGGATGTAATCTATAGGGAAGTCGATAATATTTTAGTTCATTATACTTTATTATTAGAAAGCAAATTGGAAGATGAAAACACATCACCTTGATGTGGACTAGCTGATACCCGTCACATCAATCATTGAACATGATAAGAGATTAGTATACACGATTTATAGAATCTCTTTTAATATTATATTCTGTGTAAACGTCTTATTTCCACACTCACCCTGATTCAAAGATTTTGTGCATTTTCAACACCAACTTCCCTACTCTGTCCTCGGTAATGTGTATTTATAATAATAATTATAATAATTCTAAACAAACGGGACTGAATGGGAATCGAAACCACTGTTTGTGTTTGGGGAGCCAAAGACGTTACCACTGGACTAGCAAATCATGCTATCTGATGTAGTGTTATTGGCAATATATGATACCTGTCACAAATGCCGAAGCCGAAGGCTCGAAAATGCCTTCAAAATATATATTTTAACGGTTACAATCAAATTCAAACGACGGTCACTATCTTCCCACTGCCCTAAGGTATTGCTTACACTGTTAGTTGTCAACAGATCGTTGTAGTTTGGGAGAAAAACGTGAAAATGAGACTTCGGCTGCCCTGCTATTACTATATATATATGACGTCTGCAAGGTTGGGAGACGCGGAAACAGTCTTTAGATTACTAATTTTACTGGGAGAAAATCGAAAGTTATAAAGATAAAG
The DNA here is from genome assembly GCF_001039355.2 of Lingula anatina. The sequence continues at coordinate 26,005 of NW_019773728.1, read as the reverse complement.
ATATATAAACAGGTCTTCTTTATCAAACCATGATTGCGCGTGCATGTGTGTGTGCCTCCGTGTGTGCGATTGTTACACGTATGAAGATCTACAGTTGATAAGGAAAACTACCGACACCGGACCGAAACGGACAGGAACACCAGGGGAAGGGTTGTCTGAACAGCAGACGGAGCGCTAAAACAAAGAACTCAAATAATTTAACTGCGCTGCACTTGCCTATATCAAATAATGTCTCTTATCAGGTATAAATCATGGACACGTTAATATTAAATAAAATCAGGTGATTCTGTAACAAACCACGGGTCCAGGGAGGGTGGCGATAGGATAATACGGTAAATAAGAAACATTTTAAACTGGAACTAGATTTATAGTTAATACTGGATTTTAATAATTGTTGGTAATACAATCACGATACAATTAAGAACACTGTATTATCAAAAGAATGAAACGTGCACGAGATCCTCTATAAATATGGAAATTTTTGTCGAGAAATGTTTAGTTGCTGACTGTAACAAAGTACTGAGAGATGGCTGAAATTCCACAAAATGATTCCCTTCCCATAACCTCATTTTCTAGACGAATGATTTAGGAAGCAACTTTTCCAATCAAACAGACTCCTATTTAAAATGTTGACTGACTCTGTTCTGGGTTAATCTAAATGCAATACCATTGAAAAGTGGTTTAACGGACATCAGTGCGTAGTTTACCCTTGCAACCCTCACCATCCTTGGCAGAGGATATTATCATCACTGTGTCAGATGACGTGGTCTGATGTTCATGTATAAAACAAGAAACAGTGTTACCCAGTCCAGTCACAGACAGAAAATGCCACGAAACGCGCCACCATGATGTGACGAGACTTATTGTACAGCCTTTTGGCTGTGTGTAAACCTAATTGAACTTTGAGTCATGGCATCAAAGAAGTTCTACGAAGGCTTCAGTGACAATTTTCTAACGTGTCACATCTGTCTTCACGAGTATGAAGACCCGCGTGTCCTCCCATGCTATCATACTTTCTGCTTGGCTTGTCTTGTCCAGCACGTGGCAGCGAGTGGGACAGGACGCAACATCACGTGTCCAGTGTGCCGCCAAGAGGCGCCTGTTCCACCAGGTGGACTGGAGAATCTTGTCCGTAACTTCTTTTTGTCCAAGGTGAAGGACTTCATGTTGACAGCAGCAAGTAAAGACAAATTGTGTGGGAACTGTCACTCACAAGTTGCTCAATTTTACTGTCAAGATTGCAAACATTTTTTCTGTGAGAAATGTCGACAAAAACAGCATGACGCTATAAAATTTCTGCAGGGACACACAGTGATGTCGGTGTCTGACTTTGGGAAGCAAGTCCAAGAAATGAAGGGAGTAACATTATTTTGCGATAAGCACGAAGAAGAAAGGTTGAAATTTTATTGCACGGATGACGATGTTGTTGTGTTTCGTGACTGTATTCTCACCAAACACAACAAACACAATTGTGTAGACATTGCAGATGTAGCAGAAACGCAAAAAGAGAAAATACAAAGTGCATTTCATGATCTGTCTAAGAACATTTCACTATTTGAAAATGCAGAGTCGGAAATATCCAAACAACAAGAAGATGCGACTGACGACGTAAACAAAACGGTGACCAACATAGAACAACAGGAGGCGGATATTATAAAAGAGGTTCAGCGAATTTCTGCTCAGTTGATAGCGGAAGCAAAAGACCATGCTGCAACGAACATAAAATCCCTCGAGGCGGAGAAAGATCACCTCCAACTACAGAAGGTATCCATTCACAGCACTTTTGAGTTTGCCAAGCAGCTCGTCCAACAAGGCTCCCACACAGAGGTGATGATACACGCTAAGAATATCCAAGCAAGGATGAAAGAACTGAGCAGTGTAAAACCCACAGTACCGACAAAAAACACACTCACTTCTACTGAAGAAAAAATTCCAGTGAAATGTTTTGTTTTTAGGAAGAAGTATAAATGGCTAAATACTGCATCTTTGGTGGATGAGTTTGATAGCAGTATGGAAAGTTTGTGGGACATATCGTGTAGTCAAAGTGGGACAATATATTTTGTTTCTTGCCTATCCGGTAATCTTACAGCAATATCACCATCCCTTAAGGTGATATTTCAGGTTGATGTACCAAGTCCCAGGGGTGTCACCGTGCTCAGTGATGACAGACTGGTGCTTACATGTGATAATGGATGCCGAGTTTCTTCCTCAGGGAAATATGACCGAACATTTGGTCAGGGTGACATGTCCTACCCCCAGGGTGTTGCAGTGGACAAGAATGGACACATACTTGTCTGTGACGCGAGCAATAAATGTATCTGTGTGTATGATGCTGTGCACTACAATCTTATCAATAAGATCAGTGTTCCTATGTGTGAAGGTCCGCGATACATTGCAGTTCTCCCATGTCGTGACACCATTGTGGTGAGTGACTGTTTTGGACACTGTGTATATGGAGTGACCCCCCAGGGTGATGTAGTATTCCAGTACGGTACACCAGGTAAGAAAGGTTCAGGTGATGGATACCTGGACCAGCCCTGTGGAGTGTGTACAGACAGCGCGGGTCACATCTTCATTGCTGACCTGGGAAATAACAGGGTGGTTGTTCTGACCTCAGATGGTCAACTGATGAGATACGTGGTGGGGCCACAACAGGTTTCTATACCACGGTGTGTGACCATTGATAACAAAGGACAGCTTGTAGTGGTGGATACTGGAGGCAATGTTAGAACATTTCACTATATAACTACAAGTAATATATGAGACGTTACCAGGCAATAACTCAGAAAGTGAACAGTTTCAGGTGCACTACGTGAAAATCGTTGATTGGGACCAAAAAGACAAGTTGTTTTAGTAGGACAGACATATAGAAAGAAAAATAGATATGAAAAAAAAATTACATGTATCATACGAAAATATGGGGGGGGGGGGGGGTGACATCATTTTTATACGTGGACTTAAATTCAATTCATTATCAAGTTTAACTAACGTATAGACAAGTTACAAGTCTGTAGTCGAGCCCTGATTTTGGTTCGGATATTTATTTGAATGTAATATGTAATACGCATTGTGATTCTTCCTTTATCATGTCAAATGTACCGGGGGTATTATCTGTTGCACGTTTTCTTAATTTTTATGTCCAAGATTTTTACAAATAAATAATTTCGTTTCACATCTATTTTGTTTCGACATGCTTTTATCTTCAGCGCTCAAAGTAGCGCAACAAAATCGGCATCATCATCATCATCATCATTTAGAGCCTATAGTGTTCCACTGTTGGACAAAGGCCTCAGCATGCTTTTTCCATTGTTTCCTATCCTGAGCCTCAGATTTCCAGTTTGGCCAAGGTTGCTTCTTCCAAGACTTCCAGTAGTCATCTAATTCATCCCTCCATCGTTTGACCGGCCTTCCTCTTTTTCTTTGTCCATACCTTGGGGTCCATTCTGTAAGCCTGATTGTCCACCTATTGTCCTTCATTCTTTTGACATGTTCTGCCCACCTCCATTTCATTTCTTTAACTGTGAGCAGTACGTCCTTAACTTTGGTCTGTTCACGTAACCATACATTCGTTTTCCGCTCTCTTGGACTGATGTTCAACATTATTCTTTCCATCTTTCTCTGAGCTACTTGTAGCTTGTCTTCCATGGAGGCATTCAGTGCCCAGGTCTCTGAACCATAGGTGATTGCCGGCAGCACACAAGCATTGAACACTTTCTTTTTCAGGCAGGTAGGAAGGTTGCTCTTGAAGATGTCATTGTGCTTCCCATATGCTGCCCATCCTGCTTTTATCCTTCGTTGGATTTCTTTCTCCAGTGTTCGATCACTAAGGCTGAACCGTTGCCCAAGGTATATATACTCTCCTACTGCTTCTATCTCTTTGGTGTTGACCTTCACTGTGCAAGGTCCAAACATCACCTTTGTCTTGCTGGTGTTCATCTTTAGCCCACTTTTAGCGCTTTCATCTGCTAACGCCTGTAGCATTTCTTCGAGGTCTTTTGCATCATCTGCTACTATTATGATGTCGTCTNTATGTTTATGCCCTTGTCCTGCCAGTCTAGATCCCTGAATATACGTTCCAATGCTGCTGTGAACAGTTTAGGAGAGATTGTATCTCCTTGGCGTACACCTTTCTTGATCCTGATCTTATTGGTGGTCTTGTGTAGTTTGACTGTTACAGAGCTATCGGTGTATATGTCTCTGAGGACGTCTACGTATCCATCTTCGATCCCTAGATCTTGCAGGGATGCCAGTATATACTGGGTTTCTACTGAGTCGAAGGCTTTATCATAATCAACGAATGCTACACATAGTGGAATGTTATACTCGAGACATTTCTCTTTGAGCTGGTTGACAGTGTGCATATGATCAGTAGTGGTGTACTGGCCTCTGAAACCTGCTTGTTCCTTTGGCTGCGCTTCATATAGTTGTCTTGTTAGCCTTTCGGTCAATATTTTGTGTAAATCTTGTACAAATTAGAAAGTAGGCAGATGGGTCTGTAATTCTTGATGTCTTTCCTACTGCCCTTTTTGAACATTATGATCATGTTGGCGTTTTTCCATGCTACAGGAATTTCCATCAGACGTAAGCACTTTGTGAAGAGCCTGGCTAATTCCTGAGATAGGATATCTCCTCCTGCTTTTACCATTTCTGCTTTGATGTTGTCAGCTGCCTTCCCGTTCTTCATTTTCTGGACTGCTGACTCTACATCCCAAGCTGTTATGTCTGGTAGATCGCATGCTTTTGTTGAGATTTCTATTCCCTTGTTGCTATCATACAACTCTCCATAGAATTCTTCTACTCGTTCTAATATCTGGTCTTGTGTGGTGAGCTCATTTTCATCTTTGTCTAGAAGAGTCAGCATTCTATCCTGCCATAGTTGAAAGGATCTCTTTGCTCTTTTCATGCTTTTTCCATTTTCGATGGTCTCTGCTATCTTCTTCATGATCTGCTTCCTGATGTCTTCCCTTGCCTTCTTCTTGATGGTCTTATCAAGTTCTGCATATTCGATGTTGTTTCTGATGTCCCTGTTCTTGTTTACCTCCATTTTCTTCATCATCCGTCTTTTCTTCATGAGAATCCTCGTTTCTGTTGAGAGCTTTGAGTCCTTCATTTTACTGACAGGTGCGACTTCTGATGCACATTCTAGGATGGCAACATATGCCATATGCCTTAATTATTTAGATTTTTAATTATTTTAAGAACAAAGCTCAAAGCAGCGCACCACACAATCGGCACCATATGCCTTAATTATTTAGATTTTTAATGATTACTTAGTAGTCTTTCCCTTCGTAAAAAAAACCTTTAAAGGCAACAAGGACGCGAATCAGGCATACTGCAGCATAAAACGAATACTGTGCACGCCTTTTATATTTTCCCGTTGTGTGCCGTTTCCATACGCTCAAAACACGGCATCCAAACGCAGTATTGGAAAAAGTAGTTTTCTGAAAGAAAATAAGTATTCATGTGTTCATACCTTAGTTTGTAAGAAAAACTGTTGTATTCACATTTCAGTATTTGAAATTATATTTCGGCTACTTTTGTCATTTAAACTATATCTCAAAGTGCATTTATTCTTATCTTGGTTTTTATGTTAATAAACATTCCATTCTCATTTTGCAAACCATTCAAATTGTCCTTATTAAGTAATTTCTAAGAGACCTGTTTTCAATTTCAAATATTAAGGTCACAATAACTCTTCGTTTTGGCCAAAAATTGGATTTTCCTGGCGTAAACGGCAATTTTCCCGTACTTGCCAATGGTCAACGGCCCATTCCTGCATTCAAAGTTAGTCCAGGGTTTTTTTTCCTAAACGCTTGGTTTTTTGTTAAATTCTCTTAACAGATTTTAACTGACGGAGCCCTCTCTGACTTTGCAGTCACGCAATAATAATAATAATAATAATAAGATTCTTATATGGCGCCTTACATTCTATCTCAAGGCGCCTTACAATAATGGCTAATATACTAAAATCATTAAAATGACTACAATATTTTAATCATAAACTCTCATTGGAAACCATTTAAAATTTACACTACTAAAAATCAATCTTATTAAAAAACATATATATATTTAAATAAAATCTAAGAGATATAGACAGAATTAAAAAAGTGGGTCTTTAAAAGAGATTTAAAATTGTCAAAGTCTTCTGTTTTCCTAATAAAATTTGGTAGACCATTCCACACTCTTGGGGCGTAGATTATAAAAGCACGATCTCCATAACTTTTTAGGCACCCCTTCTCTAAAACAGAATGTTCTAAAATAAAATCATTCTCAGTATTAAAACGTGTGGACCGCCGTGGTAAGTTAAAACAGATAAGATCAGATAATTATAATGGTCCTTGTGAATGAATCGCCTTAAAAATAATACAGAGTACTTTAAAATCAATCCTCTGCTTCACAGGCAGCCAGTGTAATTCTTTCAGAATGGGAGTGATATGGTGTGTACTATTGTACTTAATTTGACAAACCAGTCTTGCAGCTGAGTTTTGAATAACTTGTAACTTTTTAATCTGATAGTCACAAATACCAAAGAGGAGACTATTGCAGTAATCTAATCTTGATGATATAAATGCATGTACTAATTTTTCAGTGGTTTTGTTATCTAACACTTTCCTTATTTTACCAATGCGCCATAGTGCATAAGATGCTGATTTACACACTTCAGATACACGCTTGCCCATAGTGCCATTTTCATCGAGGGTAACTCCCAGATCTTTTACAGAACTAGATGGTTTTATAAGAACATCTCCTATGCAAATGTTGCCTTGAACCTTGATGTAAACCATATCAACTCAGTCTTACTATCATTTAAAGCCAACATGTTCNATGCGCCATAGTGCATAAGATGCTGATTTACACACTTCAGATACACGCTTGCCCATAGTGCCATTTTCATCGAGGGTAACTCCCAGATCTTTTACAGAACTAGATGGTTTTATAAGAACATCTCCTATGCAAATGTTGGCATTTGCTACATTTTTTCTATTTGCCTTGAACCTTGATGTAAACCATATCAACTCAGTCTTACTATCATTTAAAGCCAACATGTTCACTTTCATCCATTCTCGAATCTCTGCAAGACAAGTCTCCATAGAAGTGATTGTTGCAGACTGGCTGCTCTTGCATGTAATATATACTTGTGTGTCATCTGCAAAAATAACAGTGTTCAGACCATGCTTTAGTATGATATCTTCTACAGGTAACATGTATAATGAGAATAGGATCGGACCTAACACAGACCCTAGTGGGACACCGTACTCCAAGTTAACTGGCTGAGATAAAACCGACTCTATTGAAACCCTTTGTGTTCTGTTTTTCAGGTAAGAGATAAACCAACTGCAAGTCCATTCACTCTAAAACGATGCTGCAACCTGTGAAGAAGAATATTATGATCTATGGTATCGAAAGCCGCTGAAAGGTCTAGAAGAACTAAAATGACATCTCTTTGTTTATCCAGGGCAAGCATTATGTCGTTGTGGACTCGAAGTAGAGCTGTCTCAGTGCTGTGGCCTTCTCTATAGGCAGACTGGAATTTCCCAAAGAGTTTATTTTCAGATAGATAGCTGCTTAGTTGGGAACATGCCATTTTTTCAAGAAATTTACCTAAAAAGGGTAGATTTGATATTGGTCTATAGTTTTTCAGGACATTTTTACACAGCCCTTGCTTTTTAAGTAATGGTCTAACAATTGCAGTTTTGCAGTTTGATGGAAAGATACCTGTTGAGAAAGACAGATTTACTAATCTCAAGAGAACTGGAGATAACACACTAATACACTCTTTCACTATATATGTTGGCATGGGATCCAGAGCACAAAACTTAGAATTCATCCCCTTTATAACAGAGATAATATCCTTCTCTGAGACCGGTAGGAAATTGCTCAGTTGGGCCCCACCACCCTGACTGGCACACCTGTCTTGAAATTCACTTGGTAATGGATCTGATTCTGAGGATCCTGTGGTAGCATTTTGAGTTAAGTCCTTACGAATATCCTTGATCCGGTTTGTGAAGAAATCTGCAAAAACTTGAGGAAGTGTTGACATTTCCATATCAGGAAGCACACTTAGCTGGCTTGACTTAGATTCTGAAATCTTGTCCACAATCCTAAAGAGTTCCCTTTGATCAGCACCTTCAATACAGGTCCTATGGTATACAGTTTTTTGCTTTTCAAGGAGGGTGTGATAGTTAGCTCTGGCAGTTTTGAATAATTCCCGGTGTATTTCCAATTTTGAGTTGCACCACTGACGTTCAAGCTTCCTGATCTTTTTCCTTTCTTCGCTGAGTTCAGATGTAAACCATTCAGCCCTCTGTTTCACCAACTTGACTCTGGTCTGCATTGGTGCAATATCTTCCATGATCTTGGATATAGACGTATTATACAGATCTACTAAGGTACTTGGATCTGTGGTCTGTTCTGCATCCTCAAAAACATGTTTAAACGCATCATTTAGGATTACTGGATCAAGTTTCGAGATATCTCTACGTTGGATGACTCTTTTTGAAGGTTCCGGGCGTACAAGGTCTGCCACGAAGTGAATTGATGGTCCAGTGTCTTTTGCTGCCACACAAGGGTTAGAGTTTGAGTGGGTTTGATTCCCTCTCAGCTCCATTTTTACAATTATTATTATTATTATTATAGAGATTCTATAAATCGTGTGTACTAATCTCTTATCATGGTTCAATGATTGATGCGACGGGTATCAGCTGGTAGTTTTATTCTACTATTAAACGGCAACTACTGTTCTCAGATGAATGCAGGTAAAGCGTTGTCAGAATTTATGGACACGTAAGGGTTTGGAGAAAAGTTGGTAAAAATATCTTTCCAATTTTCTGCCTTCATTTCACAATTAATATTAAAGGTACATACGAACCGAGCATCGGTGGAGCGCGGATTCCCAGTAACACATGTAAACCACTTCTATTAGTTTCTTCTACGACTCTAATAAATTCGACATGCCAAGGGATAAACTGAATAAATCACCCGATCAACCATAAAAGAGCTTTAGAGTTCTCCTTTCTTTAAATTTTTGGTTGTCAATTTAACCTACTTTCGTGACCTACTTTTCTGCCCCATTGACATACAGCATAAAATCTGTTCAAACATCACTTTCGGGTAAAATTAAACAATGCCTTTTGGTAATTCTCTTAGTTATACTACTTGAAACTGTATGCTGGCATTTGGTTGGTTTTTATGACAAAAAAATTGACTTTGTATGTATCTTTAAGAGGCGCTTATTTTAAGTCTCACTTTGCTCACATCTCTTTGTTTTTGCCCTTTAACTCCTTTTTTAATATAAACAAACAAATGGTTTAAGTTTCTCGTTAACTTTATTCACCTATATATTCGTAATCTATTTAAACAAAGCAGCAATGTTACTGATTGACCAATATTGTATAGACTACTGGGAAGTTGAATGAAATATTCCAGTAAATATTAAATGTTCAAATCCACACATCTAGAAGGATACATATTTTATAAATAGACAATGATATATATCTCCAACTAGACATCTCTAATGTTCTCTTCATTTTGCCCACCCTTACATCACCATCGTCTGTGAGCCTCCAACTTGAATGAATGCACTGGAGTTCGAATTATAGCAGGATGTCCCTTGGTGCTTGGGGGATCTGAGCCATCAGGTACCTTGAAGGAGAAGCGTTGCAACAGGTTGGCGAAAAACAAAAACAGCTCCATTTTTGCTAACGACTCACCTAGGCACACTCTTCGTCCTGAAAGAAAGAACAATTGAAATCCGTCAAACTCACCAGTTTTACAACCTAAAACGAGACAACTCTCTGTTCTGTAAAAGACGACAAATATCACTGACATATGGGGGACAAATTTTCAGATGGCAGTTTGAAGGTGGGGGCATCTCAAAGGGCAGTTTTGTAAGGGGTTAAAGGAACCGCCTTCACATCAAATAGAGAAATGCACAGTTCACAACATTTGGTGTATTTGCTTGAGGTCTAGAGATCGATGTCCATTTTTTCATCACTTTTTCGTCTGTCATACAGCTTTGAAACTTACCAATAGAAAACGGCATCAAATATTCCGGTTTCACACATTCCCCACTATCATCTATAAATCGTGATGGATCAAACAGCTCTGGGTCTCTCCACAGCGTTGGGTCTCGAAATATCGTGAACAGATTAGCAAAAACCATGGAATTGGCAGGAATAGTGTAACCCTGTCAGACGAAATAAATAAAATGCACTGCGATAAATAACATTGTCTATAAAATTAAACTGAAAATATAAGATACATGACACATATCTGGTCATTCCAATCTAGTATACTGATTAAAAAGTACATGTAGGTCATATTTTGATCCAACAACGTAATGATACCAAATAAATTACGAGGAATGAACAACAGAAATTATAACTTAAAGGGACCTTTTTTCCCTCTGTTGCCGTTTGCCAACAGGTTAGCAGCGCAATAAAATAACGAAGACGCTTCATGTAAGCAAAATAAAATCCACAGGTAATGTTTTGTGTGTTATTTTGTATGTTTTCAGTTCACTTTCTTACCATCAGCTCTGTCTCTTCGCAAGTGCGATGGGCCACTGCCACTGGGGTGACACAAGCAAAGCGCTGAATCTCCAATAAAGTTGCTTGAACGTACGGCAACTTACTGCGATCACTCAGCGTAATACGGCGAGACCCGATTTCGCTGTCCAATTCTTCGTGGACCTGCGTTTCATAGATCGCAACATTTAATAATTTTAAATAACCCGATTTTTTTTTATTTTGAAAATGTCAACATGCAGAACTGTTATCTTAATAGCGTCATCCAATAGATTTTCCTCAAAACATACAGTATACCTAATTTGATGCGTTTGATGCCTGTTATATGCAGTGAAAGTAGGCGTTTTGTTTATAGAATGTATTGCTTTTGCACCAGTTGAGTAACGATGACAATTTCATCTACATGTACATAATGTATGTATAATCAAGGTTCATTTTTGATCTCGCCTATAAGATGTGCGAGCACAATCCTTAAATAATCCTTAAATATTATGCTAATCTCATAAAACCTGCCTTCTCCTGAACGTCTCCGTGTACAAGGAGCAGTAACAAGGCCCACTGCAGGGTTGTTGATGTTGTCTCCGTGCCAGCTACGAACAAATCTACTACCGACGCTAAGAGTTGGTTTTCTGCAAACAGAAAATCTTATTCATTTACTTTCATTTACTTCCTCGACTATTCGACTATTTTCTATTTTCAGATATATTCTTCATTCAAATTCTTAGGTGAACTATAATAAAGAGTCCATTGGACGCACAATACCCCTGATTTTTAAAAATAAAATACTTCGTATTTCTTTTTAAGGCTAGAGCTCCTGTTTCAACGGGCTTGCGACATTTTTGGAGAACATTTTTACCCAACTGTCACCCTTCTAAGTTGGGGCTTTGGCCATATTGATGGTTAACAACAGGCTGATACACTTGTGTTCACGAACTTTAAATAAAGCAGCTTTTTTTCTTTTGTGACATATTTGTGAAAGTGGGCCGAAATTCGTTTACCAACGGTCCCAAGCTCGGCCTAACAGAAACTTTAGCTTCTAGGTCTTTTAAAATGAGTATGCCATATCGGTAATTTGGTATTGAAAATGTGATAATAACTATCTTAGTACTGAAGGAGACGTCGTGGATCAACACGTCTAGCCTACCGCAAAAATTTGCCTGTTCTCCTCTCCCTTCTTCAGACTTCATTGCCTCAATAAAGACGTCAACATAGCATTTATGATCGCTTGGATTATACGACTCCATGTGGGCATGCACCTTTTTCTGAATATACTGTCTAGTTTTCTTCAAATTGCTTAACATGGTATGGAAGCCAAACATGTCTCCAGGAAGAAAGCGCAGCCAAGGGAATGAATTCACGATACCAGCTTTCCTTAAGAATTAATTAAAAATAGTGCATATTAAGGGCGTTGACCTCTTTAAGCGCAACGTTTGTAAAGCAAAACAAACAAACAAACAACAACAAAAACAAAACAAAATAAAAAACAATCGCTCGTTTCGTCGCTCGCTCGCTTTCGCTATCTTACTCTCATTAATATAGCTATGGAACTATGTAATACATACGCAGACGCTTTAAACATTTCATCTAGAGCCTTGAAAAACGTTTGAAACTCTTGATCGTTGAACTGGTTCCTGCAAAAGGGGGGAAAGTTACTTACATTTTGTGGTGGAATAATTCTCATACCTGACATGCAAGAATGCGACGACTGATTTAATTACCTACACATGCCTTATTAATTGAAATACTCCATATTTAATTTTAACTCTGCATACGAGCCGATACATAATATATAAACGTTATGAAATATGGCTCATTCACTTTGTTCTTTCGTAAATCTCCTTTTTTGAAAACTTTTAATTCGATTTTATATTACAGATATTTCATCTGCATGACTTTTAAAAAGAAAATGAATACACACAAGTGTCTAAATTTCATTAATTATTGTCTGATTCCACATTTTCTACAGTCTTTTAATGCATCTGTATAACACACCTGTATCCAAACACAATGGAATGAATGATGTTGGAGACAGCGGGCACGAGGAGGAATTTGAGGTCTATCGCCGCTCCGTCTCTCTGCAGAATCTCGTCAATCAAAGCGTCGACTTCTTCTTGTATTTTGTCTCCAAGTGACATCTTTCCGAAACCAAAATCTCTCAGAGTCGTCAATGCGAACTTCCGTTGTGATTTCCAGCGTTCTCCATCGGTACCAATCAGCCCAAAATACTCTCCTAAATTGATTAAAAGCTGTCATAAAACAAATACACATTAATGGCGTTTCTTTTACGAGTTAAAATAAATAATTTGTCGATGGATAAAAGATGAATTACTTCTAGAAGTATATTTCATATGACATATTTTAGTTTTAAGTAGATCACTAAAATATTTGATAGAAAACGCCCTGTTTTCAAATGTTACATTTCATTGTATAGGCAACAAGAAGTTTTAAAGTTTCTAGGAACCCAAGCGAATCGTTACTAGATGGTAAAATAAATTGAAAAAATTACTCTCTTAAAACCCATCATGCTTTATTTTAAATTCTGGTTCCTTCATAATTAATTGTAAAGCCGCAAATTATAAAAATGAGACTGTCCATTTTATTTGACAGGCTCCCGTAAAAAGAACTGGTGTACTGCTACAATATTTGTGATATTAAAAAATCATTACCATCGCGCTCATTAAAAATCTTATCCAGGTACATCCTTGGACGATGACTGAAAACGTGCCCCTGTTTAACGAACGCCTCCTTAACCATTTCGGGCGTATTCAGCACGATGGCATAAATCTTTGTGAATCCTAGCTCAAGCCTCACCACAGGTCCGTGTTCCTTAGCCAGCCGGCCAAAGGTTTTGAGAAAATCTAAATCACTTGAAGAACTGAAGATTGTTCCCACAAGAGGATAGGACTTTGGTCCTGGGGGAAGATTCTTTGGCTGTAAGAATTGAAAATGAGAGAAACAATAATCAGATTAAGGTAGCGTTTTTTTTTCGAAATGTACACACATTTTTTTTCCAAAAATGTTTTATATGCAGATCTGGACATCAGGCAAAGGGGAACTTTCTTTTTGCCACAACCCATCCATCGACTCTGTGTCAGGGATGTACATTATAATGTGCTGAGTTTTTACAAGCTTGCTTCTATGGGCCTCACAGGGCGATTCTCTCTTTCCTCCTACCGTTATGACCAGATTGCAACAGAGGCTACTTAGCAAAAACGAATTAAAAACGTATATATTCTGCACTAATCTGCATAAAATGACACTGCTCCATAAATACTCGTAAATGTATACTGGGCCGTAAAAATCCATTAGAAAGGGAAGATTTTAGATCTTGTTTATGTGATAAATTGTTGGTTTATTGTCTGATCTTGCCCGCGTGTACATGTATATCTTTCCTGACAAGGAACCAATTATGCCTAGCGACCGCACATACCTATAGGTGGTCCTAGTTGTTCGATTTTGCAAGCAAAACGTGTTCGTTGTCCCACGAGCATCAGATTTATTTTTACATTGTGTTTGGCTTCTCAACTACTGCATCGGGAACTGGCTTGTATTGGCATATGACCAAGATCAGCTGGTACTACTACAACTACTACTGTATGTGGGCCCCAATAATTGGCAAACATGAATATCACCAACTCAAGATATTATACCTTCTTTTTCTTCCTTGTCCACCACCATGTTACGATGAATGTCAGCACAGATACCATCAACAACATCGTAGTTTTAGAGTCTTCCCACAAATCCATGATTGTGAAGAGTTTGTGCTGCTGTGGTTCGCAAGAGAAAATCGAAGATGTTTATCCGTCACGGTTTGCGATTTCCACAGATCTGTATATCAACAAAAGCACTTACTACCAAGCCTTCAACGTAGGAAGTTTCATCCCGAATATGATGAAGACAATGTCTATGTAAGCCAATTTAAGCCCTCGCAATCCACATGCAACAAGTATATCCTCGGTGTCATCTAGTTGCATCAGACGGCTGACTTGCTTTTGGTTAAAGTGACATCATTCTTTTGCATTAACAAAGTCGACCAAGTCCGGGAAGGAGATCGGGGCTGGTGGGGCGCATTTCCATGGTTGAATGCTCGGCAGCATGCCTGGCATGCGTTTATCTGAGCGACGGGCTAAAACGAACGTGCTAAAACGCTTTATTCGGCTTGCTAATGGGCTGCTTCTCATTACTTCATGGCAACAACAGTGGCTTTTCTATACGGTAAAAGAAATGAAAATAAAAAGTGGCAAAATACTTAGAGCTAAAATTTAAGACCATTTTCCAAGATATGTAACCTCCCTCTCCCGCCCAACCCCAAAAACTAAAAAGATCTAAAAATAAATCTTTATTGTATTCTTTTATTCGTACACAGCGTCTACATTACAGGTTGCTGTGACTAGATTGCGTCGCAGCTACCACTCATTTACTTGGTCATGACAAAAGGTGTCGCGTTTTCTGTCAATGCGCTGAATGCGACCTCTGGTTAAAGGACTGAAAGGGTCAATATCCAAACCATTATTGTGTTCTCACGTGTCGACACGCGTGTCTGTGATATATAGACTCAGTTGTAGCGTATAGACATAAACCGTTTATAATTTCGTGCTGTAACTTAAAGGATGTCAGCGCTTGTGCTCGCCTAGTTTGTAATGATTGAAAAATACAACTTGTGTTGTGTAGGCTGTGCATGAAGAACGCACTAATTGATAAATAGAAGTCGTCTACAGAAATATTAACAAAAGCAGAAAACAAGTCGAAGCCTGTATTTATCAGATATATCAGATATAGGCCAGGGCCAGGATATATTTGAATTATCAGGTACGTATGTACAGGTTAAGTGTAAGGGCGGAAGAAAGGTCGTCAGCGGTATCGTTAAGGTAAGGGCAAAAATGGACTTTTTTGTTATTTTAACGTCTCGGTGTCAAAACCAGGTTCTTAAATAATCGCGTATGTCTAACCCCGTGTCGGCACACGTTCTATGGATAGTTTAAAATCAATTTTGCGCCAACCAAGTTCCGTAACGGAGCAATATATATATATATATATATATCATTCAGTGTTAAATGAGTTAATGTCCTCAACTTTGCATGATGCATTCTAATGAAATCGTGCTAATCAATCACCAAACTCGTTGCGTTGTTAAGGTCCACCACTAAATGCTTGTGATGAACTCACTCATTTACATATTATGTTTATATAATCAGTCAGCATCATTCACCTTGCTTCAGTCTTGAATGAATATTTATCATCCTCTGTATAGGTATACCTGATAAGTAGAACTGATATAACTGATAAGTAGAAAATCTCACTTGTTATCTATTGCATTGCAATTAGTATTTAAATGAGTTGCTGCCACTGTGGCATTCAGACAGATTCTTATAAGATAATGGGTATAAATGCTGAAGGCTTGGACTGAATAAAGAGACCTTTAGAGTTGGAGCTGAAGATGTGAGTTTGTGGTTGTATTCCCTCTCCCATGCATCAGTGACAAGTGAAATATTAGAAGAACCTGGTTAGGGAGGAACATGGACCCCTACAGCGTCTTCATAAATAAAGATTGCCATCTTTGCCTTTTAGTTTGTGTCTATACTCGTCAGCCGACGCGTACACCGAGAAGAGCTTAGTAACCAAATTAATATTACCGTGAAAGATCCAACAGATGACAAAAATAATAACACAGAAATAGATTTTTTACTGCAGTGAAGTGCG
>NW_019773727.1:0-32689 GCF_001039355.2 Lingula anatina | reverse complement strand
CCACCCTGAGCTTCAGAGCTAACTTGACACTAACCTTTTCACTGTAGCCTATCTCCATCGTGTCAAGTAACCTCTGACGAAAATAGTTTGACCTAGTTTATATAAGCCAATCAAATCCATGTTTCAAAATTTTTCACCAAAGTTTGGTGAAAACGCTGATTGGTTGACCGTCAATCGGCAATCCTCGGCTGATTCCGCAAGCTCCATACTAACAACATAGTTATTGTCGAGTGCGGAGACATCCGAGTAGTTCCGAGTGTATTACCGTACACAAAGAAAGCAAGGCGAGTGACTACGAAAAAGAATGTGTTAAGTTATCTCTTGATTCTTTGCAAAATATGAGTAAATCGAGATTGAAACCATAGGGTCTAGCAGTTTGAGGCCCTGCATCATTATCTACTGAGAGACGATGTTATTTGCGTGCTGCCCACAGGTTACGGCAAGTCCCTGATATTCAGCCTTATCTTTGATTGGTCCGGATTTGAACAAAGCGCGCTTTGACTCGTTCGCGTTCATTGGCTAGATCGTTTAATGAGTCATTGAGTGCGGGCTTTTAAATTTGATTGGCGGGCGGCGGAGGCAATCGAATCTGGTCAGAGGTTACTTGACACGATGGAGATAGGCTACAGTGAAAAGGTTAGTGTCAAGTTAGCTCTGAAGCTCAGGGTGATTAGCTTGAGCTTTTAAGCAGTTTAAAGTCCGTACTGACCTCAATGGAAAGTAGGCCAAAGGGACACTGGCTATCACAGTTTAGATATTTTAGATCTTTCTAGGTGCATCAATATACATACTTCTATTATTACCAAGACTTATACGGTGAATCAACATGAATCCTCTGTTGATATGTAACGCTTCTCTACATCATGATCAAGGTTACACATCGACAGGATGAGAGCAGTGCGTTATCCAGATATCTTGAATGGATATCTGTTAATTATAGCATTTAAATGTTTCAAACATTTCAACGGCAGATGACATAGCCTCTTTTGGTCTGCTGAGCATTGGGAACAAGACAGATAAGGTATTCTTGAGGGTTTCAGAATCTTTCACCTCAGTTGCAAAAACTGCCTCGTCTTTGTCTTCCAGTATTGAGTTGTTCTTAATAGCCAGAAGCTTGCCATTCGGAAAACGAACAGCTCTGAGCGAATTAAGAAATATTGAAGTTGTTGGGTTTGTGTACGGT
Organism: Lingula anatina; assembly: GCF_001039355.2. Next base: position 31,506 of record NW_019773727.1, on the reverse strand, counting down.
CTGACCATCGAGCTTTCGAAATCCTTGAGAATGCAAGGAGCGGTGTTAAAACTATAGACATACCGCCAATTGTTGTCTAGGTCGTTTTCCCCTTTGTATGAATCTTTTGCTAAACCTTTGTGCATTCGATGAAACTCTCCGTCTTCCTTGCGGACGTATTTGAAGGTACAAAATGAAAACGTGTACACTGGCGACTCGTCTTGAAAATCTAAAGGGATCGATTTCAATGTCGGATATCCCATGCCAGCCTCTATAAGGAAGCTATCGCCTGGCGTCACAACATCATGTGCTACTAACAGCACATGATTTCCCGGATATTTCACTTGGCCCTTTGCCAATGTGACGTCATAGCCTAAAGCTCGTAAGACGAAATACAGGAAAGTATTATTTTGGTAGCAAAGACCGCCTCTGCCGGAAAGACCCCTCTCTTTCAATTCTGTCAAATTCGGTATTCTCCTTTCAGAAACTGGTAGAGCCAACAGATCCACGTTGTGAAATGGAACTTTGCAATGATATTCATAAATAATGTCGTTCAGGAAAGACAATTTGTCTGTATTAAATCTCATTTGGATGTCAAGGAGTCCTAGGACATTTTCAACAAATGTTGTAGCTTCTTCTTTAGATAACAGGTCCATTTCCCACTCACACTTTCACGAATAAGAAGTAGGGTGCGTTCCGCCTCTTTGACCTGAAAAATATATTTGCACATGTTTTGTCATTAATGGGCCTACAGCACGTACATGCACATGCACGTACAACTGTACAATTACCTGCATGCGAATTAACTTTGCAATCATCAAAATTCTGCATATTCTCCTGATTACTGTGTATCTTCGAAGGAGGGGGATAAGGGGTTATTGGTGCCCCAGAAGCCTAGTGAGGGACGTTGTGTCCTCCCCGGGGGCCGCAAAGAATATACATCCTCCCGCCTTAGCCGCCCGGTAGAGATTGATTGCAATGAGAGGGACCAAAGACATATAAACTGTAAATGTATATGATACACCTTTAATACATTAAATCTCGTAACATATGCTTAGACAATTACACTCCTAACGAAATAGCTATAGACATATTAAGGTCTATATGGTTCACTGTCGAAAATTTACGTGAAAAGTTACAAGAGTTTGTAAGTCCAAGACTAACAGCAGTTTCGAGAATATCGCACTTTAATCCAAGTTACAAATTCACGTAAATATTTACAAATTGTTGTAAGTTACAACCTTTAGAGAATACAACACCAGGTATGACTTAAACGGAACTGTTTTTGTAATGATTTTGACCTACCTGACCAGTCGCTGACCAGTAAGCTTCGTGTTATATATGCAGTTTCTATACTATATGGAAAGTAGGTTAAAGGACCACTGGTCATCAAGGTATACGGTTGTAACAACAACCATATATTAAAGTGACCTATAATTACAAGGGCGGGAACCGGAGAGCGAGGGGTGCGAAATAATCGTAGGGAGGAGCAACACGTACATACACACTGCTTTTTCAACCACGTAAGTCAAATGGGCAGGAAGGACAAGTAGGGCCTTCAGTGAAATCCCCCATGTATATACAGTATATCCTTCACCGGTACATGCCGCGAATTAGGCCTATAATTTAATGATTTTTATGATATATCTATTTCTACAATTGTTCAGCCCCTTTCCATCAAAATTTGCTTGCTACGCGTCTTTCTATATTTTGGGGCAAAAGCAGTTCACCTTGCTGCTCCATAGACACGAATCATACACAATCCCCAAAGAGACGTGAATTCATACGGGAGTACACAATTAATGGGCCACGCCCTTACCTAGCTAGCTTCGAAAATGAAGTATTTTAGTGTAGTTGACGTATTTTTGGTGTTACAACACGAGCTCTATCTATATTCTTTTCTGTGACCAAAGTTTAAGACAATAAATTCGGGGATATCGGGATCTCTGTCACAAAGGTGTTGAACTATATACAAAGAAGGAGCTATACGTGTACCAGTAGGCTACATGTACATGTATAGGCCTACCAGTAGGTAGGTTGAATACGCTAATGATAATTCTGGTATCTTCTCTTTTAGACACAGTGTACTTGAAATAATATGTGGACAGAATATAACTGCAGTAAATATATGTTAATTCTGTCTGCGTCCCAAATGTGCCCATGAAATCTTACACAAATCTGACAGGTGCTTATTAAGCTTATAGCCTATACATTGTACTTATGGGCCAGTTGGTAGGCCCTACATACTGTATAAGCCTTATCAATGCACACTTAATCGACTGCATCCATGGGGGCATAAATAGGCTCAGCACCTGTGCTATATATCATGGGGACATTATTTACCATCACAAATACACTTAACATTTCTTCAACAAAGTTATAGTTTCTTCAGATGCAGAAAACGGTTCCTTTGGACTCATCGCTCTAGTAGGCCTAAAACTTTTTTAACGACTGACGCTCTCTTGGTGTTGTAGGATTTGGTCAAGTTACAAGATTATGTGATCACCTTTTTACCTCGTACGTAAAGTACTTTTTCATAAATTGACAAGGGGTCAACTTAATCCTGGGGCCCCGGACTCTCCTACTTTTAGGCCTACAGCCTTATTTATTTTATTAGATATGGAGTGATTAAACCAATGATGAAACTTGAAGGTACAATACCATTATTTGGACTAATTTAATCAATAAAACGAGTCTGGAGATAAAGTCTAGAACCAGTCACTGTTGCAGTTCATCTTGCAAAATAGCGCCACCTTCAGTAGGTTTGATTTATAAGTATGGAGGGAACAGACACGAAAGTTTGTACGTTTACCTTTAAGAAAAGAGGTAAACGGCAAAATACAAGAAAACGACGGGCCAGTGATAGCAAGGGTATGTAGATCAATTTAAATGATATAGTTTTAACTTCAAGTCACCGATTTTAATGAAGAAAAAAACTGATATTCAAATTCATAATCAGTGAATTAATATACATTTGTAGGTATTATAATACTACAACAGTGTTGTTTGAAACGTTGCAGAATTCATAACGGAATTTGGTGTTATCCAGGCAAATCTCTCGATGTCGATGTAACCCCAGTGGTTGTTGTTGTTGTTGAAGAAAATAGGTTTATCAGAGAGACATACCACTTTTTCCCTGAAGTCACAGGAGCTAGTCCATTGTTAATTGCCAATGATGGTGAATTATTTCGGTAAAAGAAATATAAATTAAATAAATAGATGAATGACTATCAAACAGTCACAGGACTGATTATTTACTTTTCTTCCAGACTCTAGCAGTGAAGATGACAGCGAAGTAGTTCGCAGAAAGAAAGGGACCAGCGGTCTTATGGTACAAAAGGTATATGAACTGTGTAACATGCTTTCAGGTAGCTTATCCAGAATTTTTGATCCAAATAGAATCTGACCACAAATCATTGCTCAACACATACCTGCTCTTAAGTTTGATGTTTCATTTCACTTCTAATTTGGCAATTTTATTAGATATCATTATAATGTCTGGCCAAATGTTAAGACCAGCACATTTTCCTGTATCTCATAAGAAAATTCAACATTGGGAACTTTTATTTGATAGAGTTTTATCATTTTTAATGTCTGAATTTGGAATGATACACAATGTACAATTGTAAGTAGCTTTGTATTCATGGAAAATAAGACATCAGATATGAATTATGGACCTTAAAAAAGATTACCATGATAGCTCAGAGCTTCTGTTCTTTATGGTGAGGGCATTAAGTAATGATTTAAAACATTTTACTGTTATCAAATGTATGGTATACAATGTATGCCTGTGAGAGGCCAAATAGAATTGAAAGTAAAATGATAATAAAGGAAAAGCAAATTTGGGATGACTTTATAACAATCAGGATTAACAGCTTCTCCAATTTGAAGAATAATAAAGTTTATAGCAGGGAACAAGCGAACGCTAACTGCTCGTTATTAATCTATTTGACAGACCAACCGATTAAAAGCAAGAGATGATGTCAAGTACAGTAGCAGTGACAGCGATCAAGAGAAGAACAGCAATATTGGAGTGTCATATAAGTCCAACAAGTCTGGTGTGAGTAAGCTGGCAGTTGTGCTCTTTCAAGTTTCGTTTTATTTAATAAAAGCAAAAAATCTTTATTTTAAAGTAAGCTATGGAATCACTTGTTAACATGATTGCATAATTTTTATTTAACTTATTGGTAAAAGTACATACTGGATAATTCAGAATTTACTACAGAAATTCATTGGCTGTTGTACTGTATTGTTAGAACATGTACCATTATGACTAAATCTGTTTCATTGTTTGCATTTCGTATATTTTTGTTCATAAAAGACTTTTTTTGTGTGTGCTATTTCAGCAACGTGATGGTCCCCAGGATATGGGAGCCACAGCTACCGTAGAAATTGACACAGAAAAAGATAAGGATGCATTAGCCATTGCAGAGAGAGCAGTGCAGATTAATAAAGTAATAAAAGAGAAAGAGAAAGTTTGTGCATTTGTGATTGTGAGAGAATAGTTAAGAGAGAGAAGGATAGAGAGAGAGAGAGAGAGTTTGTAAGTGTGTGATTGTGAGAGAAAAATTAAAAAACAGATTATAAGAACAAATACTGGTAACTTTAGAATAGAATGAAACAAAATTACTTGCTGTCCAGCAAATGTGCAAAGCAACAAGGAAATGCACTGATATCTACTGTAATTCATACTGTACATTACACAAGAAGTTGAATTGCTGTTTAACACAGCAGTTTTCACTTTTTATGAACAAATAATCTTCATAAAATGACTCAACTTATACAAATAATTTATATTTCAGGAACAAAGAGGTCTTGAGGATGACAAAGTCTACAGAGGAGTGAACAACTACACCCAGTTCTATGAAGTGAAAGACACTGCATCAGGAAGTGCAGCAAACGCTGCCAATAGGTATGGTTTAATAAATGAATAAAGAAAATTAATGAGTAAAATTGAATAAGTAGATAAAGAATATATAAATTGTGAAATAAATAATTAAATGGAATCATAAATAAGAGATTATCAAAATAAATTAATATATGAAGAAATTTTATCAAAACATGAAGACAAATATGTATCAGAAGAAAATAGTTAAGCTGGAATATGGAGATAGTTAGGTAATTGCATAGCTATACTACTTAATTGACATCGTCACTTCTTACGTGAGCACCAAACAAATTTTTAACAATATGTGGATCTTTCTGTCTCGTAGTTAGATGTGCCCAGGTTGCAGTGCCATCTCAAAGAAACATTCTTGAACCCACATATTAATGCGATAAACAAAATAAATCTCTTACAACAGAGTGCTGTTTGTATATGTTGCACAAATTCTTTTGCTTCTTTATGTTTGTCAGATAAAAGAAAAACGAATTTCCAAAACTTGTATATCAAGGTCGGCTATAAAGAAACCTTGACCTTCTCTGCAAATATATATACATGTATATATGTCTACATCCAATATACAGGTATGGTCCCAAGAGAGCCCCTGCCTTTCTGAGGTCAACCGTCAGGTGGGACTACCAACCAGATATCTGCAAGGATTACAAGGAGACGGGGTTTTGTGGCTTTGGAGGTACTGCTATAGAAGAGACAACACTTTAAATTCAGTTGATTTATTGGGTTATACTCACTGTTACAAACTGATCTCAATTTTGGTGTTTACCAGATATAGATATATTATTACAGTATATTATATATATTAAGGTTTATTATTTTCTTTCTTTTCTAATGTGAAGTTAAATATCATTTGTAAGATCATTGAAAATAATGCCTTGAGAATTATTTTTTTCAAAAATGGCAGCCACCAATAATGAGTTGAATTTATTGTAAATTTGAATTGTCTCTATTCTAGCTGAGACATGTAAGTAAATTGATTATATTTACCTTTTAGACAGCTGCAAGTTTCTTCATGATCGCAGTGACTACAAGCACGGCTGGCAGTTGGAGAGAGAGATGGAGAAGGGAACATATGGGGAACAAGGTGAGAGAGAGTGAGAAGATGATGGAGAGAGAGATGGAGAAGGGAACTATGGGGAATAGGGCATTAGAGAGAGAAAGAGGGAGACATGATAATTTTTCTGTGATACAATGAACACATTTTAAACATTTCTTGGGGTTCACACAGATAGGAAACATACCTGTAGTTATAGCAGATGTTGACATTTGTGATGGAAGTGAAGTCCTTCAAGCCAATTCACCAATTCATCATTCAGCATATTTTGTCATTGCTTTAACATTGTTCTGAACTTAATTTTTTTCAGACCTGAGTAAATATGAGATCAGTAGTGATGAAGATGATCTCCCGTTTGCCTGTTTCATATGTAGAAAGACATTCACTAACCCTGTCATAACAAAGTGAGTGGTAAAAATTACTTTTGAATTTCATGATATTACTTTAAAATGTGTCCCATTATACTAAGAATTTTAAAGGAATAGTACAATAAATAAGTGGGACGATGCCCCTTTCCACAATTGTGCATCATTAGACACAACATAAGTGAAAGATGAGATGATACCTTTTTATGCAAAAAAAAAAAAAAAATTACAGTATGCAACATTATCAAAACAAGCTGCCCACCAGGTAACTATAGCTGTATCTTTTTGCATCAAAAGGTTTCAAGTCCTCTTTTAGTAATCGAGTGGTTTTGATATTTGTTTGACAAGTAACAAACAATGACTGATATTATTGTTATTGATACCCTTGTGGTAAATGTGGTGTAAAGTTTTAATATTAAGTGTGACACTCTATTGACTGAAGTTCAGAAAAAGAAAACTTGATTAAATGTAACACATATCTTTGTTACATAGAATCAATCATAGACTGATATAGAGGGTTATTTCTTAAATCTGCAAACATAATTTAAACCCACTAGCTCTATGAATTAATGTCTTTTGATTAAATTATTTATTTAGAATTTTTAATGCAAATAATTTGTGTTGTTTTCAGGTGCAAACATTACTTTTGTGAAAAGTGTGCATTAGCCCAGTACAGAAAGTCCAAGAGGTGTTTTGTATGTGGAACACAAACTATGGGAGTGTTTAACCCTGCTAAAGGTAAGATAGTGTTACCATATACCCTCTACCAGGGCGACTGATAGATTTTTTACGGATATTCACAGATATGTCTCTAGATAGATAGATGGTCATTTTGGTTCTAAGTCACTTGTATCTATTCTGTGAATATCTGTAAAAATCTATCAGTCGCCCTGGTAGAGGGTAGTTAACATAGATGGTGACATGGTAGTAAAACACCCCTGTGATTTATCATGTGGAGAGAAAGAATGTTTTATGAATGCTGCTAAAGAAAGTTACAAGAGCAAGCAGATACAGGTTTTCATTTACATTTTGTGGATGTGAAAATGAAATGTGATAAAATAAACTTTTCTTATCTATATTCAAAATTTCTGTTGGCTTTAGTTTCAGATATAAACAGTAATTGATTTGTCAGAAATGGTTTCAATAGTCTCACGTCCTGGTTTTTTGTTTTTGTTACAGAAATAATTGCTAAAATGGAGAAGAATAAAGAACGGGATGATAGTGACAGTGATACACAGGATAATGATAAGGGTAGTGATAGTAACATTCAGGGAGATTTAAACCAGGTTGAGGGAGAAAGTAGTAGGGAGGCCTCTGAGGAGGAAGACTAGTAATTGGAGAAAAAAATAATTGGATGTGGATATTTGTACTGTTAAAAATCCCATTCTGCAAAGAGTACTAGTATTTGAAAAAAAAATGGATGTGGATATTATTCTGTTAAAAAATCCCATTCTGTGAAATGTACATAGCAACATACATGAGTCAAATTTTTATTCTGCTTACCAGAGTTTAAAGTATGACAACTGTGACAATTTTTTTGTATTATTTTGTACATGATCATGTGTAAATAAAATCTTTATTCGTATGATCTGGTCACATAGTGCGCTCTTTATGGTCATATGGACAAGAAATAATGGCTATAAAAGAAATGCATCTGTAAATGCATGAAGAACACTAATTTTATCACTATCAAATTTGCACTTTTCAAATTTAGTTCAATAAATGGATAATCTAAGTATACATTAACAAAGCATCAAAAGGCATAGTGGGAAGGGAGAATTCTGGTTGCCCTAGTTTTTTCTGAAAAATGCTGTTGTTGAGACAAGCACAGCTACTGCAATAGAGACCACATTTTGCTAAAGAGTTCTTCGTTCCAATATTTCCATGTAAAATAATCACTCTTTTCAGAGATGGAATAAATATGAGGCTGATAATTAAAGCTCTTTAATTTTAATTCAAACTGACAAAAACATGGTTTGGATTTGAAAGTTGGTGCTCATCTTGACGATTTAGCAATTTTATCTCTGATAAGCAATCATGTAAACTCTCTTTCTGAACAATAATCACCAATAACAAAGAAATAAGTTCAAGAAACAAGGCAGTTGTTTTATTTGCACTAAGTGCTTACCAATACAACATTTCCCGCAAATAAATCCAAACACCACTCCCAAACTCCACCCTCGGGGAGAGAACAACTGTGAAGTGGGGAGATACTGTTACTACCACAAATCATCTTCCCAAGAGAAGTCCATTTTCACCCAATGATTGCCAATGTAGCTTTAAGAATGTTACATAATACAAGCTCCAATTTTTTTTATTAAAAATACCCCACCCACCCACCCAAAACAGTCCCCCCTTTTTTTTCCAAAATGGACTGTTTCATAAATAACAATATGTCAACTAAGTGGGATAACAGACGAATAGTTCTTCTTCATACTAGATATAGTTAACGAGAGATTTATTACATGTGAGAGTATGAAGCAAATGTGTAGTGAAATGTTCCTATGATGAATACAGTTTTCCATTGTTTTCAAAGGCAGTATTAGAAGCTACACAATATCCATAGTAATGATCTCTGATACCATGGTAACCATAACTATGGCGACATCTGGGTTATATATACTTATATACACATATTCAAGTCTAGTTCACAGATTCAATTCAATTATCATACAATTACACTGAATATATTTTACAGAATCTTTTCTCAGCATCAAACACCATCCAATAACTATAAGCTAATACATACAAAACCACATTCAATGTGAAGAACAGAAGAATCAAACTATGTACACATTTATTAGTTAATGGGGATTTCAAGTACTACGTGTGGGCCGATACTCTCAGCATACAAGTTTTTACACGGAACCACAATTGAAGCCTGACACATGAATTATGCAAGCCTCTATGGTGATGTTGCTGTACAATGGCTATAACACAATGCAGATGTACAGATTATTATACACTTGGTCTGCAGCACATAAAACCAATTATCATGGAGCACATACACTCACTATGCAAAGTCAATACGTATGTATATTTTTATACCATCATCTTATATCCACATAATGTACAAATTTCACAATTGTTTAACCAAACAGTTATTTACTTCCATATCCACATAATATACTGCAACTTCTGTACACAGTGCAGGGAAGGAGTGCATATTACTTTTTTTTATGTTTTTTTCCTTCTTGTTTTATTAAATAAAATATATCTTTTTTATTTTTTCAAATTTTTATGGCATTTTTTTCCCATTTTGATATCTAAGTCCTTTCTTTACCATCAAAATATTACTCAACCCAAACTGTTACTCACAAGGTCTTTCCTGTTATCTGTGATGACTACAAAATGTCTTCTAGATTGATATTTTATGTCCAGATTCATAGATATTTAGATATTAACAAATCCTTTCACTCTCATTCAAACCGCAAGTAAAAGTCATCTGATGTAATAATAAACATATTTTTTATACATCAGTCACTTACAGACTGTTCCTCACACAAAATTAGGAAAGTGAAACTCCTCAGCTAAGACTATCATCCTTTATAACAAATGCACGGGAAGATTGCTCTATTCTGGGTCCATATCAAGGTTCAAATCACATGACAGTCATGTGACAGTCATATGTCCAGTACAAAGGGTGTTGTGTTCAAACCAAACTTGCTAGTGTCATTCTACATTATTTGCTTTCTACTATCAAAACTCCATTCATTCAATACTTGCAACACACAGTGAATGTACCGTAAACCCTTTTACCCCCAGGTGACATACATTTGGGCATGGTGTTCAATACAGTGGGAACCAATGCAGAAGGAGAGATGGAAGGAGCGGGGTTAAGTAAGCAAGAAATGGAAAAACTGTTGGCAATTTGAAATATGTGGTTCAGATATTGAAAGCCACTGATTTGAAGCCAGCCCTTTCTCTCAAAAGTGTCACCTGTCACCAGCCTAAGGAGCACCACTACCTACTGTTAACAACCTACTTAAAGAGTCACAGATTACTGGCAAGCTCAAGCCACTATAGAGATAACTTTCACATCATTTCGGTTATATTTAGAGTTGATATTCAGTTTCACAGTATGCCAAACCAGGCATAAATTCCCACCAAGGCGCAATATTGGCATCATTTTACTAACAGATGCAGCACTGGATTTTATAAGCTGCAGTATCAGACTTGTGTTGCTTGCTTTACAACCTAACAGACAACAATGCCTGAATTTATGACCACAAGGTGCTATTGGCATTCAATTAAACAACCAATATTGGCATCGCAAAACCCATGCTACATTCAGTACATGCTGTATTCCCGTTCTTTATTTCCTTCTTTCTTTCTTTCTTTCTTTCTTTCTTTCTCACCACTGTCACAAGGAATTGATCTTTTCATTAGAAAACCCTTCAGGCTTCAACATAGGAATGAGCATGGATCACTTCTGAGACTAGCAAGACCTTTACACTGCTCCTATGACTCCCTTCACCTCTTGGATAATTTAAGGACAATACCAGGTTTCTGTAGCTTAGGAGCTACCGTCCACTCGGGATCGGTTGGGTCCNCAAGACCTTTACACTGCTCCTATGACTCCCTTCACCTCTTGGATAATTTAAGGACAATACCAGGTTTCTGTAGCTTAGGAGCTACTGTCCACTCGGGATCGGTTGGGTCGTCCCCAATGACAGATCCAACAGGAGATGTCTCCATTGGGCTGCTTGTGTCCGCAAGCATTGGATCCACGAGGTCTTCCCCAGGTGCGCCATCTAGTGACACATTACGTGCTCTTAGCGCGAGCCCTGACGTGCTGCTAACATGCTTTTCTAACTTCACGGCTTCGTGCTCTGCAATCATACTGTCATACTCCGATTCGGAAAGGGGGAACTGTCGCAACTGCCAAGGCATAACGACAGGGCCTTCTTCTACAGGAGAAGCAGTGGCGCTTCTGTCCTGACAATCGCTTCCAGTGCTCAAGGCCGACAGTCTTTCCTTCCTAGAGAACGAGCCACTACGACGAGGGACAATGCCTCCATCCTCACCCAACAATTTTCCTGAGAATGACGCGGGTCTGTACTCTTTCTCAGTGCTGCCACCTACACTGGTGCCTGACAAAGTCAATGGTGAGGGCGTAGCTGGGGCTACAGCAGGCGAGGAAATGTTCATGGACCCAAAGAGGCTATCGTTCATACTAGTCTCCGGAGAAATGGGATCGGGTGTTGTCGTGCCGCTCTCTGTTCTGTGTAGACTGGTCATGCTGTCGGGTCGAGACAAACTACGATTGAGACTGCTGCCTGTCCGCTTGTTTGTGGGGACGAAGGAGAGGAAGCGTTTCTTCTCTGCGACCTCACACTTCATGTGCCTGACAGCAAAGGTGTCGTCTGATAGATCTTCAATCTGGTAATAGAAATATAGAATATATTTAACACAGGAATCAGTCTTCTCTTCATAAAAATAATGGAGTGAATTTTACCAATTTCTAAATACTCATGTGGACCCATTTGCTAAGAGGATTAATTAGTAAATACCGAAATGATTGCATGATAGTTAATTATAAGAATGGGTCTTGTTTTAAAAATCGCCTAGCAATTTTATACTTTATCTATTGTGTGCACTTTTCATTCTTTTTTGGTTTCTTTTTGCTTATAAATTTGGAACTTCAATTATTTTTCCCCATGCATTAATTATTAACTTCTCAAAACTTACCTCCTCTTCTTCTCCTCCTATGGAAAAACTTGTCTTCTCTGCCTCCTCCGTCTGTTCCATCTTTCCCTGAGTGCTTTCATCATTGCTTTCCTTTGCCGTACTTGTCTCTGGCAACTGTGGAGGCTCATCGCTGGTTTTACCCTCGTCTTCCTCCTTGTTCTCTTGGGTAAGATCACGCCAGCTGCAAATGAGACATTCATTTGTTAACATCAGGTTTAGCAGGGTAACTAAACTTCTCTTCTTGCCCACAAGTTTGTGGTTTTAGTTAAAATAATACAAACTGGAATTTAACATTGATTTATTATCATTTGTTAATTTTTCTGTTGTTAGTATCTCCTTATGCAAAGGAATATTAGTGCAATAGCCCTCAATGTTATATGACACCACCACAAATCAATTGTCAACTTCACACTTCTGACAGGAAGACCATCAACAGCTACGTCATTTAACACCACTTGCCACATCTCTAGTTCTTCCCTACTTATAATGCACTTCCAGGTTGAACTTCCAGGTTGGAAAAAACTTGTTAAGCACTCGCGTGGCGAGGCCGTATGTTTACAAAACTGTACAAGTCCCCACGAACCCTTCAGTTCATGTGGCCAGGTGCACTAGTACCATAAAGGCACAGGGAATGGGTGCACTTATACCAGAAAAGCACAGGGAACAGGGGACTTTAATGAAGGAGAACCCTACCCCAGCTGCCCTATCCCTTCTCTTCAACCTACACTGATACTCCCATCAATGACTAACTTATCAATATCAAGCCCCTTTTTCAACTTACATTTCTACATAAAAGCAAGGAAACTCTCATAACTCACCTGGAAATCAGAATTTTTGTACTCAATTCTTCAAAAGTCGATCTTACAAGTTACATTCACCTTAGAGTCTCACACACATGTAAATATCAACAATGTTAAATTGCCAGTGTAACTTATTGTGTAACAGATTTTCTCACCTGGGCGTCAATATTTCTTTATACTTCAGCTTCTCCACCCTGGTGGAGGCAGCCATGCTGTAGGGTATCACAATGTTATTTATGTCGAATGCACTTTCCCCTCGCCTCTTCCGCAAAGCGTCCTTCATCTCTTTAAGCGTTGAGGACGGGCAGCTTTGAGAGATCGAAGAGCTGGTGTCCAAAGGTGTTGGGGATGGTGTGAGTGTCTTGAAACGGTTGGGTAAAGACAGGGCACGTTGCTTTTTAAGAGCTGCTGAAAAGGAAAATCAAGTCTCATCATTACCGTTTTTGCATTTCCAGATTTTATACTTCTAGAATTTAGGTAGTATAGTGCACCATAAAAATGCATTATCACCATACAAGTGTATTGTGGAATATAAAATTAGTTTATCAAAATAATCCTAAACAAATATCCTATCATGTGTTATTAAGTTTAATATCAACTTAATTTAACTATATATTTTCAGAAGGTATTTTTAAATTCTACAATGTCACACCTACAGGATAACTTTCTGTTGACTTCTTTTTTTTTTTAACAAATTAACACAGTTGAATATCAACCCTGGACATTTTTATCTGATCATTGACAGACCCAGGAGACTGACCGACATACACCTACCTATTGCCAGCGACGCAGCCTTCCTCCTCTTGATCTCCGTCCTGCACAGCCGTCCATCCTCCAGCTTGGACCGCGGCGTGGACGGCAGCGAGCCACTGCGACCTCGAGACAGTTTCTTATTGTCAACAAACTTGTGCCGCAGATCTGAAAATTAAACCACAAAGACAAATGTTACATGATAGTTTACAGAGAGGAATGAGTCCCTACTCCTGGCTATATTATATAATAGGATTCATTTATGATCTATGAAATGATGTCTCATATAAAACAATTAAAAATCGAGATTGCATTAAACAATATATTAGCTAACTGAAGACAAGGAAAATACAACAGGCAATATGAAATGGAAAAGAAAATGAAATTATAAATTTATTTGAACAGGTCTACAAATACTAAATTGGTCTTCAATTATGCAAAGAAGACGCAAACATTGATGGTTGGCATTTCTGTCATCAAGAGAAGAACCGCCTGCTGCTACTTACTAGAATGCAGTAATGCTGCGGTGGCACTCTTGGAAAGCCTCTTCCCATGTCTGCCACCCGTTTCTTTGGTCAACTTTAGCTTCCTGGGATAATGAAAATGAACAAAAGTAGTCAATAATAATAACAGGATCACATGTATCACACTAGCTGTCTAAATAACTTTTATTTTATTTTTTTCTTCCCTCAAAATGAAGTACCCAAAGCAAACCATATTCTGCTGTGTAACTGAAGTGACGAAATGCCAAAAACAACATCCCTTTAAACATACAGTAAAATAAGAACTTAACATTTTCATTAATGCCTCCCTGACATTGTTTAAACTTTAGCATTTTGTATCAGTTGTCGGCAGATGAAAAAGGATCCACATTGAAGTGAATCCAATCAACTTTGATTCTTAAGGAGTTTCAAGCCATAAATAGCTTCAAGTCTAAATGCTAACTCAAAAATTATCAATGTTTTATAAATCAGCCATTGTATTTATATCTGACAGTCTCAACTAATATGTTTAACTTATGAGCTCACCAGAGAAATCAATTTCTAATATACACTTGTACATTATCTAAATAGATGACATGCCAAAAACAACATTCCTTTAAACATACAGTAAAATGGGAACTTAACATTTTCATTAATGCCTCCCTGACATTGTTTAAACTTTAGCATTTTGTATCAGTTGTCGGCAGATGAAAAAGGATCCACATTGAAGTGAATCCAATCAACTTTGATTCTTAAGGAGTTTCAAGCCATAAATAGCTTCAAGTCTAAATGCTAACTCCAAAAATTATCAATGTTTTATAAATCAGCCATTGTATTTATATCTGACAGTCTCAACTAATATGTTTAACTTATGAGCTCACCAGAGAAATCAATTTCTAACATACACTTGTACATTATCTAAATAATCATTTTTATCATCAATCAGTTCACTGACACAGATAACCGCTTTCTGGTCTAAAGACAAAGTAATTGTTTATTTATTTATTTATTTATTTTATTTTTTTTTTTTTTGTCTTTTTTTTTCTCCTGGCCCCTACCTTTTCTCTGTGGGCACAGCCTTCAGTGTTCTGTTGGAGGGTTTGCTCTGCCAGTCCCCACTCTTCAACAGGGTATCAAAGTGCGCTGTAAGGGGCGTGTCTAGAAAAATAACGATAAAATTGTTCACATAAGAACATCATCTGGAAGTATGGTGGAAGAAACAGACATCAAAATGCTCTTCTTCTGTACATGTAAATAATGATGCAACAATGTGGTCGGTGTTATCAAACTACGAACATTATTTATATAAAGGTCAAAATATCGATAAATGATTGTGTAATTCCGATGAGTCCTGAAATGAACTTAAAACGTGCCAACAAAGTGCAATATTGTAGCAATGAAATAAAACAGTGGGTTAACCTGCATTTGAGGAAATGCCTAAGAAGTCCAAAGAATCCATTAACCATAAAAGAGAACAAAAAAATCTGCAATCTATTCAAAACTTCCTTAAAAAACTCGCAGCTGGTATAAATATTTACGTTTTGTTACACGTCATAAATCCATAAAAGCCGATATGAATATTAACTTCAGATCCTGGTGCACAATAAATCATCACAGCATCACATATTAATTTTAAACAAAACAAAGTGAAAATGTTTTATTCAATGCAACTATTGTCACGTATCAATCAGCTACAAATGGTGACAGGGTGTACGTTTTTTTCCCTGTCTTACGTAATAGGGAGGCTATTTTTTCCCTCCCTTGTGTAATAGGCAGGCTATTAAGTTGTCAATCCCTCAAAACCTACCAGTGCACCTGTATGGCTAAGATAAACTCCTTTTTTATTGGTAAAAAAAAACCCTTGCTTACAATGCAGTCAGTCTCATCTGAACAAATTACCCGAGGTCATCTAACATACTCTGAACATGTGCAGAGCAGACCTATAGACTTCACACTAGACAGGAGACAAAAACACAGCAACCTTCAGAAGCTTCTACACAGGTCCTTGCAGCCTCGATGGAACACCGATTATCGAAAGATATCACTTTCAACTGATATCTCCATTGCAGTGACCATCAGAGGTACAAATGCACTGCGAAGTGGTAAACCCAAATTAAATGCAACGTGAGAAATCATTTATCTTCAGTATACAGTGCAGGCCTTGGAAAGGCTGAACAGTATATGTTTTACCACATCTCTTTGAGCAGTGCTAGTTAATAGACCCTACACACGCTTGAACTGGGTGAAAATCAATGATCTCTCACATCAACACAGCGAGAAAAAATATCCTGTGTAGACTAACTTTGAGGGTTTTACAGGGTGGTCCATAAAAACTACTTTACTTTCCATCTCAATTTTATATATACATAATTAAGATGTTTCCAACTTTCTTTCAACTTAATTGTTCCACAAGGACGACCATTTTATCCTTGCAAATTCTGCACAGATTGGAAACCTTAAGGTAGTCAAATATCTTAATTGTATCAAAATAGAGATGGAAAGGAAAATAGGTCATTTTTTATGGACCACCCTGTATATGCTTTTAGATATGGTATATAATCTAGTGAGGTGGAGAAATGGTTTCAAGTTCTAGAACCTAATGGTCACATTATTTCTACCATATATTGTAATGTGTGTGTGTGTGTGTGTGCACGCACGTACGCACGCTTGTGCATGCATGCATGTGAAGACAAACCAGTGTGTTCATTTCTGATCTCTTCTCATTTAACTGCAGCAGAGACAAAAGAAACATTCACATCTATGATTTCATATAGACTTTGTGCATTTCAGGAAAAGAAGCATTCACACTGAAGATAGGCCAAACATTCTCTGTCAACCCAAAAGCTTTCAGGTTAAGCACAGTATACAGATAGGCAGCAATTGTGATACCTAAGCTTTCAGGAAAAAAACAATCGAATACTATGCCACATGGATAAATAAAAGGAAATATGCCTCCTTCAAAACATTTGTAAAAACAGGAAATGTCACTGAAACCCAATGTTGTTTTAAACTGATTAGAGTTTTCTTTTTTGTTGCATGGTAGAAGCATTGTTCTAGTTTAAGTCTCTTATATCAGTTGTGTAAAAACTGTAACAGTATCTTGGATTTCCACAGCATTTGTATATATATATTTTTTATTTTTTATTTTTGTCATTCAGGACCCAAATATCACATAAAAACATTTAATTGTTGAGGCATGTTCATAATTACAATCACTTTTAATTGCACCCTGCTAGTTCAATGAGATATTTAATGGATCCGAGTCTCAGCTAAAAAGCGCATTAATAACTGTGCAGAACCCTGGACTGCTGGTACCGTGCTCGCTGCCTGCTGCCATATAATGGACTCCTCAGCACAATTGCATGACACGATCAGAACTGAGAGACGGACACGCGATGGGAAATGGAAAGTATCATAAAATCAAATCAATTCTTTATCAGAATACGAACTGATAAATTAATTCTGAAAAAGATATTCAAAACAGCCATTATTTATCTAGAAGCAAGTTATTGCATTCAATTGTTCTTATCCCCCCCCCCCTCCTTACTGAAGAGGCCCTGTAAGTGTCACTGTGATTGCCGTTACTAAGACTTTCTTGTAAACATATCAGAACCTTACAGTGCACCATTTCTAAAATTATGTATTTAGGTATTCCTAGTCACCCTTGTTCGTTTCTTTTATGTACTAATGCACATTTAAAATCCTGCACTTTGTAGCTTTAAGTTATTCCACTGGGCTTAGAATTACTGTATTCGGCTATGACTTTGACAAATTTTTGACAAATAACAAGTTTAGCTTTACTATTGCATTATTGGGAGAAGAGACAATTTAATTTCTTGTTAAACTGATGAGAACATAAAATACTTTTTGAGCTATATTTGAATTTGCAAGAGTACAATTTACCAGCTTGAGTTTTGTGTCATTGAATCAACTGATTTTCTGGATCAAAGAAATCAGTATTGAAGAAATCCTCCTTGTACTCAAGACCTTTAAGTAATTGCCATTACTGCTTAGCAACGGTGCGCATAAGCACTGCTGTAAAATCAAATTTAAGCCAGTATTATATACACTTCATCTGGAATATGAAGGTTGACTAGGCGAATAACTACGATCTTCTCTGCAGATTAAGATTGAGGCAATCTAGGTTCTGGAGAGCTTTTAAAATGGCTCAACAGTTTTCCGTTAATGAAATGGTGCGTTTTCCTCAATGTGTCTCTCTGACTGATCAATGCTTTAGGTAAATAGGTTAACTCTTGGCTAACACAGTTTTGCCTGATTAGTTTTTTTATATCACCAGCTTGTGAATAAGTGCAATATTTTCCCACAAATCTCGGCCAAATAAAATTTATTTTCAATAGTCATGTAAAAGCAAAATAAGTCTGCTAAGCCTGATTTGGTATAATTTGAGCATGAATCCATCAATATATATCTTGCTGAAATGTTGCCACATCAAATACTACAGTAACCATGGCGATGGGTGATGTCATGATAATATATACACACTGAAATACTACGGGAACCATGACGATACTTTCCAGTCAGTTTTTCCCATGTAACTGAGTTATACAGGAAAGGATGACCATCTACAAGGTAATTGCAAGGTATCGACACAAGTCTCACTATTTCACGTTTTTTTTTTTTTCCTATTCCATTTCCTCGTGTTGAGCAGTAAACAGCTGTTAGAAATCACATGGATGCTGTAATTAACGATTCAATACAGGAAATGTTCAAATTCTTATATTGAAAACATGCCTTAATGTCCACACGCTATGTCCACTTCAGCATGCTGGACACAAGGATACCTGTTCTAAGCATATGAAGGTGACACTGGGGGTAGAAACAAATCATACACCATGGGTACCATACTCCCTGTTTAAAACAACTTTAATTTTAAGTAATATGAAAACAGTTTTACTATTAATAACAGCAATTAGATGTTTGGTTGCTACCCCCTCCAAACCTCACCCAGTGGCACCCACCTTTCTACTGCTTTTCAGATGACAAATGTCCCAATTTTGCCAACTTTTTAAATCTGGGGTAAAAAATTTAAGTGATACATGGGCAAGTCTCGTACTAATATGAGCAACCCCTCCTTTTTTTTTTTTTTTTCGTTGAAACTGCTTCTATTTTACTAAAATCTAGTCGTGAATAACCTGCCCTTTTATAAAACATACTCTTTGTCAACAGCATAATAGGCAATGTCAATCTTATCACCTCTATGTAACACAGTAACATTAGTAATAATGGTGTGTGGGGATTATGTCAAAACACAACCACAGATTTGTATTTTTACATGTAAGTATTTCTATTAAATAACAATATTATTTTCTACTTAAAACACATAATGCAGAAATATAAGTACAATATTATAGACTGCCTGTGTGACTGTATCTTTTACATAGCTTTATTTGTAATGAGGCTACATAGGGTTAACAGTGCAGTAGCATTGCAGTGAATTTAAGAAAAACAGGATTCTGTAAGAAAAAAAAAAAAAACCCTTGTAATTGTAGCAGGTAAAAAGAACCAAAAGAAAACAAATATCCTTCTAAGAAACGTGTATGAACAAACCACACTTAAAACTTACACATTAAAATCATGTTTCCAGTGAAAACGGATTCTGCTGACATTTTTATATTCAATAACACAATGACTTTGTAATTCCAGATAACATTTCTACATAACCATTTTTGATCAGATCCCATCAGTGGTGAATCTCAATTATGTTAACCAATGGAAACATACAACCAAATTTCAATAGAGAAAATAATTTTTTCAAATGTTGTCTTGACAGGTAAGCTGACGAATCTTGGGTCAAACTTGTCTAAAATTTTTTATCTTGTAGTCAAGACCAACTTTTAATTCAAATTCTTACAGTAAATAAATCTCCATCAATTATCCATTAACAAGTGTCGAGGTCAAAGAGTTAATACAGCATTCTCCATATGTACTCAAAGCTAGAACAACCAAAGGGTTAATCCCACATTATATTGACGTTTTCAAAATGAATAGAAAAAGGTTCATTTGTACCTAATTCAGGAGGAGAAAAAGCAATCATTCTCTTATTGAAATGGGAGTTATGCCAAAGGTAGAAAAAGTGAATCAAAAATTCTTTATTTACTTAAGAAGAGACCAGAAGTAAAAAGGAGAATCAAATACCATACTGACTTCTTTGGCTGTCGAATATTAAGTGAACAATTATTAAATCAATACCGAGATCAGAAAGGGGGCAGCTTTTATATCTTTTTTTTCTTTCATGTGAACTCTCACGGAGAGATTTCCTTGATGAAATAATAATTTCTGGAGAATTTCACCATCACATGAATGATAACTTTGTCACCCAATCAATACTGCGCCTGAATATTTTGTCACTGGTATATTTCAGTCAAAGGGGGACTTGGGAGGGGAGGGGGGGCATTGGCTTGACCTGTCATGACTTGCACTAAGCAAACATCTATGAGATCTATTTTCATTATTGAGCAGCCATTCAAATTCTACAAACATTCCAAACAGCTTTTCTTCTACCACCACCAGTGTGAACTGAGAGTTATTTATTCAGTATTGAGGTAATAGTTCAAGGTTGTTACAGAGATTTTTTCTCTCTTTCTCTCCCTTTCATGGGTAGTTTTAAATACATAGTGTCTGTAGTTTATGACATGCTTCAATAATTCCAATAAAACTTCTCACTCACATATTACTTTGTTGCTATCCTGATAGGACACAACCAATATGCCAACCATTTACAAAGAAGTCAATACCAAATATTAACAAAACTTTCAAGAAAGTCAAGGTCACTGGGTGTAATATACTGAAGGATCTTAATAGATAATCTTTCCATTAAAGAGTTCCCGTCTTAATAAGATGCCACCCAGAGTTCAAATACTGCCCTTCTATATTTCAAGGCCTCAAGCCATCTTATTTATAACTGACAACAAAGGTCCTTTGCTGTTGTCAGATTTTTGCACCAAGTTGCCCGGTGACCTAGATGTCAGGCAGTTTGACAAAATATGAAAGAAAATAAGGAACCAATTTGCATCAAATATATTTTTGGGATCATCAAAAAAAGAAACAAAACCCTTTTCATTCTTAATTTGTCTTCTTTTGATAATCTTTTCCTCAATCTTATGTCTTGATGTACTGTAAAATAAATCTGCACCAGCACACTTGTAAAAGCTTGTTTTATCTTAAGAAAAGATGGTATCTGGCACTGGCAAAACATTACAGATTAGAGAAGCTTAGACCCACCAAATAACATTTACTATAACTTATAAGAGTCTGGTGAGGAATGTTCTATACACATAAGCTTGGCCTGGTATTCTCAGCTTACAGGAATGTGAGCAGCTCGAAGTGTATTTCTTAAATGCCACAACTCAGATTATGTATCCCAGTGCTCCCTCACATTTTAACCTTAGATCTGCATTATCCGTCTTTATGTTAAGAATATGCAGATGAAAACAATGATGACAGTTTTCCAACATGTTCAAAACTGGGAATATTTTTTTCAGCAAAGCATTTGTAGATACCTTTCAACTCACGGGTTGAAATTAGTAGACCTGTTGTTATGCAAATTCTATTTGAAGAGTAAACAATCTTTCTTCAATTTGGAATTTATAAGAAGCAATTTCTTAGGCCGAACCTTTCTTATTTGTAGAAGAATTAGTCCTTATTCAGATCAGGAAAAAAAGCTATAAATTAGCTAAATAGAGCCAAACAGAAAAATATCCTCTTAGACGCGCATCAAAAGTGACTAGCGATCAATACCAGGATGTTTCAACAGAGACGCATTACCTAACGCAATGATTTGTCAAACAGACCAATGAATAAGCAAGTAAACATATGGACAAGCAAAAGATGGGAGTTTTTCTAAGATACTTACCGTGCGAGAACGACAAGACAGCATGGTATGAATGGTCAAGTAGAGCCACTCTCTCCGGCACTGGCATGGTGTACTGGTCAATGGACTGGACATTGTTGTACCGTCCACCACACAAAGAACAACTGGTCGTTGGAGGGTAACAATGACACGTCACCGTCGACAACCGCGCAGCTTTACGATTCAAGTGATGCACACCGAAGGTTCGCAGTAACTTCCTCTTTCTATAGCTTTTGACAGGGCGACAGCGTGCCGCTTGGCAAGTGGCATCGAGATTTGGCGAACCAACCGGGGAGTGGGTGGCCAGTCCCTGAGGGGTAGAGGAGTCTCCTGCCTTCACTTTTTTACCACTACTGTCAGTTTCAGTTTCTGAAGAACTGGCAGGTTGAGCGCCACAGGGTGATAGAACACCGTTAGGTTTGGCAGGACTATGTTTTCCTGAAGACACAGACGAAGATACAGAGGGTGCTGCTCCCGCTGCTGCTGTTGATGATGTTGCCGTTGCTGCAGTGGTGGCAGCAAGCGGGCTAGCCTGGATAGGAGAGTAACAGTTGCCAAGAGACTGTGTCAACTTTGACGACTGCTTGTCTATATTATTGAGCAGAGTTGATAGATTGCACGGTGACATTTCATTGCGCTTCTCAATATCTGCGATCTTGGCCTCGATAGGAGAAAGCTTTTTCCCTCCTGTCCTTGAGGGGCGATATCTAACCATGAGATCTTCGGGTTGAGGTGTCTCACCAAGGACAACCTGCCCTTTTGCGGCCCTGATCTGACGATAGATATCGTTCTGCTGGCGTATGCGGTATTCCAGGTCTGACACTTGTGCCTGCAGCCACGTCCATCTTGATGCTATCGAGGAGCGCTCTGCGGCCCACTTCCATTCTCCCCGCCTGTGTCTGCAAACAAACAACAACATTCATTTAATATTTCAATATTCATTATTAAGAAAATTCTGCTAATCTATGTTCTTTTTTCTTAAAGCTTTTCCAAAAGAAATGTGATTTAAGAAGCTAGGAAAGAAAATATTTATACAGACATTTACCATGGAAATGTGAACACATCTTCACTTCAACACTTATAAACAAAACAATTTTCTTTTTAAGAAATGATGAAAAACCCATTTCCCTTAAAAATATCTATTAAGTTATAATCTGATTGTATTGCCAAGGTTGAAATCCCTATAAATCTTTTATGTCATTACATCTAGAAATAGCACGCTACAAGGATATCACCCTTGGTTACTGCCGTTTAACCACAAAAACAAGTTGATCTTATACATGTTCATGAGATTGGATTGGTTCACTAACTGATACAAGGCTTCACATAAGAAGAATTTTTATGGTTTTGACCTTCTTGTGCTGACAATTCCTTTCGGAATCCTGAGAAATCGCCAAGGAAAAGGAAAAGAAAAGTAATTTCAAAGCTGGATAAAATACCAAGAAGCTGAATGTAGAACAGCAGCAATCTTTAACCCCTAGATCACATATGGATCATCAACCTGGCCTCCAGTATATTTTAGGCAATCCATAAGTAGAAACCTCTGAACTTCTTGCAAAATAGTTAGAAGTAATTTCTGCAGACATTTTTATTTATCAATTCTTTCTTTTTATTTTCTGCCAGTATGATTGAAAAGAAAAAAGTGTTTTGTGGTTAACTTCCATAAAACCCACAATATTACCTTTGCAAGTAAACACTTCATCTAACCGAACCCGTATGATTTTGATGCGGTTAACAGGCATGGACCTTTCACTAAAATTTCAATAAGTCCTCCTCCTCTCTCTCTCTCTCTCTCTCTCTCTCTCTCTCTCTCTCTCTCTCTAACTCGGGAGCTTCCCAAATAATATTTTTTCATGTTCATCAATTCATGCAAGTTATTCTTAGCTTCTACAAAAATGACTCATTTCCTCTGTACAGTTCAATAACTTCACTACCAAACCCTAGAAGTTAAGTAGGAAACGGCATTTCTGCTGTAAAGTCACTTACAGATGCAAATAACAACATAGCACTTGGAAAAAATTGCTACGTTTAATAACTGTATGATTGCGATTGCAAGAGTTGCTGTGTGATCCTTGAGCAGATATAGTTGTTTTGGCAGACCTACGTGAGGTTCTATTGTAGTTGTGAAGGAGAGTGGTGGGGCTATGGTTAATGTAATATGAACTTCATTTTGCATCAGCAGCACCATATATATATATATATATATATATATATATATATATATATATATATATATATATATATATATATATATATAGTTGAATTAAACAAAAACAATAATTACAATACAACCATACAATCTTCTAAACACAGTGCCAAAAGGCAACAGGGATATACACTATAATAAATTCACATCTCTTTGGGTATGAAAATTGCACGAAAAACATTTCAGAATTTTGTTCTTGGTCCCATTGCAAAATCACAGGGGACTTGTCCAGTTACTTGGTCAGCAAGCCTTCCCCTGGTCCACACACAAGGATCCAGTGCCAAAGGGCAGTTCTGTTCAATAGCAGTCTTTTTAAACCTAACAATGTGCTTCAATCACCAGGTAACGTCTCGCTGAACAAACTCCATGGCTGGCTATGCAGACTGAAGGCGCATTGACAAAACGGGAATAGGTAAATACATTGTTTACTTTTCTATTATAGCAACTCCCCCACCTTGGTCAATAACACTAGGTTGTGGGGACTGGAACGTGTACTACAGCATACCACGTACCACATACAGCCCACTTTCAGCAAATGCAGATGTACTATTACAGTACACTAAAATATATAATTTATACATCCAAGGCAAGCTAAAAACACATTCACAGCTGGGTTGACTCAGACTAATATAGACGCACTGGTGTCAGTGTGATCAGACATATGCTAATGTCTGCACATGGGGCTTTAAATGTCTCAATACTGGCTTGAAAATTCTACGTGAATAATGTAACTTTGTCAAATAATCTCAGCAGTTGAGTACCTATTTTTGTCTTTAAGTGTACTTTAAGATGACTCTGACAGCTTAAATCAATATATATATATGCAAGTCTTCACAGACTGTCTGTATGTCCTTTTTTTTCAGGAATTAAATTTATTTTCCCTTGTAAATCTTCACACAAAAACAGACAAAACATAAAACCGAGGTCATGCTGGTTTTAAGTTAGAACATGCTTATGAAACCAAGACCACATCAAAAACAACAAGACTTTTCATGTTTTGCATTCTCAGACAAATAAAATACAGTGTTATAAAATGATAAAAATATGAAATCCAAGTTATGCAAGCCTGGGCAACCTGCCAAGTTCTTCTAGTCTGAAATATTATGCAGCTGACCCTAAGTAATTCATATCATATCACCTAGCCTTAATTTCAATATTATCTAAACTGCGATATGTCATAAAATAATACATCTTTCAAGACTTTACCTCTCCTCCTGATCTTATAACTCGTATTTTCTTTCTAAAAATATGTGGTGCAGGGAGCTGGCAAATATAACAACGTCCCATTTTGGGCTCAAACTACTAATATCATCAGTATTTACTAAGTATTCACACATCTTCTCATCTAGAGGACAAATTCCAGCACCATCTGTCCTTATTTTGGCCAATTTTTTAAAAACTGTCTCTAACTCAACCATGAGATACTACAAAGACATAATGGAAAACAGCCCAAAAAATGTGGGATCATGCAATAAAAAAACAATGCGTGAGGAAGGGAGCGGGATTCTCTGGTTAGAACTACGTCAATGAGCAATGTGTTCAATTGATTTTTTTGCTGTTTTCAGGCTTGTTCTAGTAACCACTAGAAACAGATATGGTCTAAGAACGTGTATGTATTTCTTTATTCAGACTCATACACCAGAGTGAGGCAGTGAAAATGTTTAGAGATAATTAACACTGAAACATGACTAAGGTATGTACACAAATCATTATCTACAAATGATCCGATTTTCTGGTGAACAGACACAGACTTCAAGTAGTGAAAGTAACCATTCACAAATGCTATCAAGAAGATGAGGCATACTTTCACAACCTTATTTAATCTAATATCATCAATCTATAAAACAAAAATTTAATTCACAAAGCTTGGGGAAATTGAAGACACCACACATACCTATATGTTAGGTTTTGGATTGATCAGGAAGTGATGCTGGAAACAAGTGATAGAGGAGGAGGAGGGGGGGGGGGGCACATGACCTACTTAGATCATAACTACACATATTGCTGATAGCATACTGTATGTAATGATACCCTACTCTATAACCACTACCTCCAGGTTTGTGTTGAGATAAGTGCCAAGGAGCATCAGATCTCTAGCTTCCAGAGTCTTCTAGTAAATTCTGCATACCACAAAGGCTCATCATAGAATGGCAAGATATTTATATAGATAGAGATAGCGGCAAATGTTGCCCAATTTATTTTTAGTCGAGGCTGTACCTGTGACAAAATATGCAATGCTACATTAAAAGGTAATCAAACAAGCTCGTTTTCAACTCATTTTGTTGATAGTTATTTAAAAGCATATGAACATTATTTTATGCAATATGGGCCTAAAATGCATGCAGGCAGACCCATCTTAGCAAATCTCCTGGTAAAAAGCCTACAGCACTTCAGTTTAACCTTCGTTCAAGGAACAGATATAAAAGAGCCAAGATCCACCATTTTCCATATAGTTAATAGAAAAGGTCATAATTTTTTCAACAATGAGTCAACAAAAAAGTATACCAAAGGCCTCTGAGCATGCATGTTGCACAACGATAAATTATGCCAATGCACTCAAATGTGGCTACCACGTGACTTGGGTCTTTTGTGAAGTAAATTGAGATATGAATGGCAGATGAGGGTATTTGTGCCTAGATGAACTACAAACTGAACAAAAAATCAAGGGTCACTTTCGCAAAATGAACAGTGAATTTAAAAGTCGGTCGTAACGTTTAGTCCACATGATTAGTCTGGGCTAAAACACACCTCTAAAATAGTAATTTTTTGGTCTACATAGTGAGTTTACATGTTTAAAATTAAAAACTGTCAATAATTTCTCATTGAATAGCTGACAACTAATGATTCATCTGGGGACAAAGTGGACTAACACTTAAACCAGTCTTAAATTTACATAATTTTTTGTTGTAAGTTCCTAGAGTGAACTAAGCTCCACTGCATGAAGACAGTGACCTAGTTTTTGACCCCTGTATGGAAACAAGTATGGATGAGTGGGCGGGTCCCTGGCTATCGTCCAACTTGTAAACCATCACTAACATACACATAAGTACTACTCAAACCTGTTTATAACTAGGCACTCCTGATAAATGGGCCCATCTTTTAAGTCCTTTTCAACCTGCTTTCTCACAACATTCATTTTTTCAATAACAAAGTAATGGTTTCTACATTACCAAGGTCTTTCTTTCATGGGAACCCACCACATGATGACACCTGCCTGTCTGTTTCGTCCATTATTCATCAGAAAGTGTGAGAAAATTAACAAAATGCAGTTAAAACATGTGTGGCCATCTTTACTGTGTTTGCCTTTTTAATGGAATTTAATTTCACAGCATTATCCTGCATGACCCACTTAACTCTAAAGGCCAAAAAGGTGCAGAAAAATATGATCTCTGGTCTTCAACTCAAATAATATATACATAAATCCACTTATATAACTTGCTAATGTGCCACACTGGCTAGCAACAGAATAATTATCAGATAATGGATTTCAAGTACAGTGCGTTCAACATCTCGGTGAGTAAAAATGGTCACATAATCAAGTTATTCTTAATAAACAAGCTTACTTGACCAATTCAACTCTAAATACCATTTTAATTAACACCTTGAGAGCTCAGAGGATTGGATTAAAAGGTGCTACATTTTTTTTGTCAGGTGACTGGAGGTCCAGGCTCTCAGAATTTGCTTAACAAGCTGTATTTTAAACAATCAGAACACATGAATATTGACTGGCTAGCAGTGAAGAGAGATGACATATTGAACAGTCTACATCAAGCACCTCAGACAGCATCTGACATAAGCTAACATTTATCTGAAGTGCAAAAGGGAAATTCTAATTCAAGATCTTTACTGGTGCATCCCTCTCTTCACAGTGAATGGCCTCCATTATTCAAAGCCCATAACGGTAACATTGACGCAAAACCTAGCACTCTTAGACCTCAAAGACCAAATTGATTTCTTGAAAGCGACAAAAAATTATTTATGTCTAAATGACGCAACTAAATGGTTAATCATCTAAACTTATACATTATTCCTGGACAACATCTCTCTACTCCTTATAAAAAAGAATGTCAAAGCATGTTTTTATTTTGCTCAACTGTCTGTTTTTATTCACAGGGATGGCTGCTGTTATATAAAACATCTATCTACATATGCAACGTGCTGTAGTCAATGTTTCCTCACCAGGAAAAACTTCCCAGACATGACAGACCAAAAATGTGCCCAACCACAATCACTTGATTATCCATGCAATGTTTCTGTACCCAGTATGAACACGTTCAGAACAGATGATCCTCAGACTAATTGACCCGCCAGCTAAATATGGCCGATCCCACATAAAAAGCGATGCCCCTGATTCCCTGATGAGCTCCCTGTCTTCAAACGGACCATAAAACTGTTCAGAAGTTTAATTGGTCGGCCCCTGCAACAATGGCACGCGTGGAGGCGGGGAGATCATCAGGGAATTAGCAGCATCGTTTTTTAAGTGGAGGCGGCCATATTTAGTTGTTGAATCAGTCAGTCTGCAGATCATTCGTCCTGAATGTGCTCTATGTCGTCCTTTAATGAGGCATCAGGTCAACCTCCCCCTCCCCCCTTAAGTCAACTACTCAATTTGCAAGGAAAAACAAAGGTGTTCACTGGGATCAAGTGCAAATTCATAGCTTAAAATTTTCTGCATTTCAGCCTGGCGTATTGGTGACCAAGCACCATGGGCCCATACACATAGATGTATATATATAACAAAACATTTTCAATCAAGGAAAAAAAGAAAAATATGAATTTCTTTTGTTTCTGACACTAATATGTACAAAATCAGGAATACATTTATAATATTTCTTATCAATTCTTCCTGTTTCGGTTTCTCTTTAAGGCAAACAAATGGGCAATACACTATTATTTTCCCAACAGCTCTGGCTAGAGCATGTACCTGATTCTGGGAAAATTTTGTTGTGTAAATTTCCTGGAAAACTTATCACTGCTACACTTAATGTCTAATACTCACTTTATGCCTTAAAGTACTTCATACCCTTTATGAACGGTAAGAACACAACCTGTGCCGACAGCGATATGCAGATTAGACGACTAGACCGTAAAGTAAGCTTGGTTGAATAAGTAGAAGCCAGTTTCACAGAACTTAAACTAAAAACTGGTCTTTAAGTTTAAGACCAAATTCTATTCAGCTTTGCCCAAAATAATTCTTGTTACTGTACTAGGTAATTAATATTAAACTAAAACCTTAGAGATTTCCTGTCCCTACAGATATGGTTGAATGTGAGCAAACACAAATCAGTCTAATCAGACCTTAAACCAACAACCTTAGATATTTACATATTTACTCGTTCTCGGTATCATGAGACAGAGCAAGCTGACATCCTCCCCCCCCCCCTCCCCTCTTCCTTGCAGTGCAAATAATACTACCTAGAAGATAAAACACATTCCTTGCAGGGCTTTTCCTTTTCAATCAATCAACATCCATTGTTCCACTTTTCTTCACAGCTGAGTATGACTCAACCTCTATATCATATACATGTCTGGTCTCGGCTCTCAGTCAATGCTGTGCTCAGACAATATTTCCCCTAATCTAAGCTTTGCTACAGGCTTCTAGACAGACCAACTGATGTATAAAACTCCTCATTTCTCGTAGGTTTACATTACACATATGGTAGTGGGGATAGTAGTCTGCAGCCATATTATAGATAGGCTCTGTTCTCACAACTTTTAGATCGATCTATCACCGCGGGGAGTCTCACTAGATTACTGTCAGATAATCCCCCTTAAGTGTCCGTCCCCGCCTACTACAAGCTTTAAGGGGTAATTAACTTTCGTGTCCGCCCGGCTGACAGCTATTTAGCGTGAACCCCCAGGGAGTTAGGTCGATCCAATGTAGGTCGATCTAATCTATGAGAATGGGGTGATAGATCTACAAAAGCAGCTGTTCTATAAAGAGTTAACACATGTTGTGAAAATATCCACCTCTGTGGTTAAAGGGTTAAAAGGCCCAAGGTGAAAGTGCCAAGGGCAGAACAACAGTGTCCATTCATCACTACCAGGTTGGTCTGCATAATTACAGTGCTGCTTGTAGGAGGGATTAAAAGGATTAACAGGAAAACCCTCCCAAATGCATGTAATGAAAAAATAGATTATTTATAATTTACCTTTTTTAACTAGAAGAGTTGAAGACCTCGAATGAAAAGATTGTCTACAGAACCTGATATTCTATCAAACTTTGCACAAGTTATAAGAGGCTGAACATTTCCATAAGTATTAAAATTAAAACACCCATCTTTTACGTCATAATAGGACACAAATTACGTGCCAAACACTCATTAACTTCCTGCTTAATTTTCCTTCGTGTCACACCTTATGGAGAGATGCAATTAGGAAAACGTGATTTGTAGATGTCACACATTTCAGGCTGATATGAACTGTGGGGTTTTCTTAAAATTCAAACTGTTCCACGTCTAGTTGCCACTAGTAGCTGCGATGTTAAAACTGTCTATCCCATGAGCCATCATCATTTACTTTCAAAATGAAAAAAAAAAAAAAAAAAAAAAAAAATTCCTGGTGCAGCTGCACCTTCACCTTGCTTCTCACAGAAAAACTATTTCTAATCACCAGTGGTTTTCATTCCCATCACCTTACATCACAGCACAATGTGTTTCGAGAACAAT
The DNA here is from genome assembly GCF_001039355.2 of Lingula anatina. Next base: position 744 of record NW_019773727.1, on the reverse strand, counting down.
CTTTGCTCAAACATTCACACATTTATTTGCAACAGAATCAGCAATGTTTCACTAGTGCCAAACCATAGATTAACAGCCATGTTTATACTAGCACTCAATTTGGATCGCAACAGTGGAAAATAGTACCACAGCAATTTAGTTTCTAGCTCTATTATATATTTAATCCACAGACAATGTCTATGATTTGGACTATGGCATCACCTTGCCCTTTGACCGACTTCACAAAGGGCTTGTGTGGCCTTGGATCAAACCGGGGTCGCATCAGTTGACCCAGTGTAAACAGTCCTTAGGTTCTACTATCAAGAGTATGTCACTGATTGCCTCCGTCCCCAATCAATGATCAGAGATAGCCTAGAACCTGGCGGATGGGAGCTTCCTACAGGCACACATATAACGGCTGTCTGTACCTGAAGCCTCATGGTACATAGTCAATACATTGAACTACTGCATATTCCAACTGACATTTTAGGTCAATAATGCATGCTATATTGCATGCATGCGGAGTGTCGTGTTTGGTTAATTTGGTTGCAGAATATTGATGCCGACTTTGCATAAACTAATGTTGCATATGTACATTGTCTAGCAGATGTGATGTAAGCAGCTAAGGAGACATTGCCATTGCTGCATTTCAATCAAACTTATTTTTAGAATCCTTTCCTTTTCTCTTACATGATTGTAATTTCAACTGCATATGCTAAAATGTTGAAAATATAAATACTCGAGACTGTAATGCAAGTTGTCATG
>NW_019773726.1:17448-55865 GCF_001039355.2 Lingula anatina | reverse complement strand
GTCACAGAAAAAAAAAAAATGCATGATGGTGATAAAATCTTGCTTAAGCCAATTTATGATTCAAGTGAAATCAAAAGAAAAAGAAAATAAGAAAGGGGTTAAAAAAATCTCCATGCTGTCACCCTCTGTCACCTGCCAAGAGATATCGACAACCTTCAGGTGAAATGAACGAGATGGGATGTAAATTTCATCCACTTCGGAAAACTTGACACCCTCATCCTACACCAGACTCCCTGCTATTAAAATCAATTTCCTCCACAACTGAGGCAATGGATGCCAAATAACTTACAAAAAAACATGACACATGGAAGAAACAGTATTTGTATAATAATACTCACATGATTCATTATCTTGTAAGTGTGTAAAGAAGAAATAATTGGGATCGTAACTTGACCTGTTTTCTCTGTTACTGCACTATATTTTACCTTACAAAACAACCCAATAAGATACTATGCGGACAAAAACTTTCTTTTGTTCATTCACTATTTTCAGGATTGAAATTATCTTAAAGTACATAATACATCTGACACATGCCATGTCAGTTATATATCAGTGAAGGAATAAAAATTGATTGGCCTGTATCTTATTTCGACAGCAACTGAAGTGCATCATAAAGACCACAGCTTGGATCTTGCGGCAAGTCGGCACATAATCTATAAATATTTCCACATTTCCACAGCATGGCAGCTGATAAAACAAAGCAATTTGCCAGCTAGATCAGAAATAAAACTGGTCAATTCACAAATAACACACAGACTAGAGTCCACACCTTCTGCTGTGTGATAATTTCATCCTACATTTTTCAGCTATCCTATAGACAGATGGTCCAGACTTCTTTTACCACCCAAATCAGTCTAATTGCTCACATAGGTCATTCTATTCAATTATATCAATCTTATGGCTATTTAGAAATTAGGTAGCCAAACTGAAAAAAAAAAAAAAAAAAAAATGCCTCCATTTTATGAGATTTTTGCTCACAGTCCCTTGGCTTTGCCCAAAACTTACTTGATTTAAAATAAATTTGCATTACACGCACGGTCTTGCCTCAAAGGCATTGCCTGGTACCTTCCACTAATATTCAAATTATACTATTGAGGGGCAATAATTTGGTGTAAAAAGTGAGTATTACATGTCTACCTTTAGGCGTTAGAACAATGGTTTGGCCTGAAAAAGAGATGCTATTGTGTGTCAAATGAACATGTTCAGCATGGAAGATGGAAGATGAAATACATAGCCTAAAAAAACTCATCTGTGTAGTCAACATACTTGGTAAAAAAATTTANGATAAAACAAAGCAATTTGCCAGCTAGATCAGAAATAAAACTGGTCAATTCACAAATAACACACAGACTAGAGTCCACACCTTCTGCTGTGTGATAATTTCATCCTACATTTTTCAGCTATCCTATAGACAGATGGTCCAGACTTCTTTTACCACCCAAATCAGTCTAATTGCTCACATAGGTCATTCTATTCAATTATATCAATCTTATGGCTATTTAGAAATTAGGTAGCCAAACTGAAAAAAAAAAAAAAAAAAAAATGCCTCCATTTTATGAGATTTTTGCTCACAGTCCCTTGGCTTTGCCCAAAACTTACTTGATTTAAAATAAATTTGCATTACACGCACGGTCTTGCCTCAAAGGCATTGCCTGGTACCTTCCACTAATATTCAAATTATACTATTGAGGGGCAATAATTTGGTGTAAAAAGTGAGTATTACATGTCTACCTTTAGGCGTTAGAACAATGGTTTGGCCTGAAAAAGAGATGCTATTGTGTGTCAAATGAACATGTTCAGCATGGAAGATGGAAGATGAAATACATAGCCTAAAAAAACTCATCTGTGTAGTCAACATACTTGGTAAAAAAATTTAAAAGTAAATCTCTTCTGTTGGATTCCTGAAACAAATGAAAAATCTACAAGGTAAAATGAAAGGTGTTATAAATATTGTATCATTCACTTTGATTCAAGACTGTGTTGCACTTCTGCTGCCCCCTATGGACCAATTCCTGTACCTAGTCCTGTAAAGTGAATAGCAACTTACCAAGGAGGATTCCGTATTACAACGCATGAGAGGACCTGGGTACGGCTGGTCCTTGTCTCTGCTCCGTTCGTAACATATCCCTCCATCATACCACGACCTGCGTATATTACTGTCTCTGTCAGCAATGTGACACTGCTTGCACTGTTTCTGTGCGAACACGTTGTGATTGCGCGCGTCCTGGTGCGAGTTGTAACACCTGCTGCAAGAGTCCCACGTATCGTAACTTCTGTGACAGTACGTGCAATGATGTGGGGACTGATAGCCATAATCATAGTTCTGTCTTGTTTTAGAATGATTATTCCCCCTATGGTTGAAAATACTCCCAAAATCAGAATCTGACCAATCATCATCTGTCGTTTCTCGGGGAAGCTGAACCACCGGACATTTTGCCGGCCGCAGTTTTGGCGATAATGGCACAACGGGGCACTTTGCCTTGGTCAGTTTTGGAGAGGTAGGAATGAGAGAAAATTTGTCCTTTTTTCTCAATTTTGGTGACATTGGAACAACGGGACATTTTGCAGGTCTCAGTTTAGGAGAACTCGGCACCTTCCCAGGATACTTGGCTGGTAATTTTGGTGAAGGTGGCGCCGAAGGTATGTGATGATACATGGTGTGCAGTTTTTTAAACCTCAAAACACCATCAGTGCAAAGTTATACATACTCTGTTTATGAATATACCTTTCTTATCATGTCAACTATATTTGTTACTCCATATGTTCCTTGGTCTTCTATTCGTGTAAAATTTGAAGTTATTTTTCCATCAGAATTACTCAGAATCTTCAAAATATGGTTGTCACAACCTTCCTAAATGAATCACAAAGAATGCTCCCCATAATCCACTGTGAATGCAACATAGAGACCTCACAAATAGCACCTATAATATATATATTTCAATCCTTGTGTAACAGACGCATGAAAAATCAAAAAGTCTGGACCAGTTTTTCCCCGTTCATCTTTGGCATTCACACATTTCCACAATAAACAGTGATCTTATCAAGACATTAGTCTCCCTTCCTCCTTCTCTCTTGGTTTTGGCTCTCTCTCTCCAGGAGTTGGCAGCTCTAAAATTTGGCAGTGTTACACCACTTAAAACCAAGGGTAAATTCCAGCCTCGGCAGGTTTCTAGCTAGAATGGTAGCAGAGTGGAATTCTGGCCAGTCCTATATAACAGCTCAGAGACGGGGTGTGGTACTCCTAATAACAGCAGTAAATTTCAAACTCAACCAAATTGTCTGTGTTACTCTTCCTTTAAGATCCTGACTAGGTCTGTTGGGGTAAAATGTTAGTATCCAGAGCCAACTCTGAAGGTTCCAGAGTTGTACTTTCTAGTTCCCAAGTCATACAGAAGTCTCCCATGCATAGCAGTGTCCATCCAACACAAAAATAGGCAAAAATTCACGGTTTTTGCTCTCATATGTATCAAATGAGAGTCTACAATGCCCAACTACATATATTCCTTGTTGCACTGTAAAGTCAGGTATTTGATGACCTGGTCTAAATGATGAACTAGGCCCACCTAACGGCAGTGGAGGTGCATGTCCAATAAAACCACCACTGTGCAGGCTGGATATGTTTATATTTTCACCTGTCCTGAAATGCGCCTTTTTTTATCTGCTACATATTTTCCTTACACTTATCAGTTTGCACAAATAGTTTGACCTCTGACCTCTGTCTGTGTCTCTCAGCAGGTTCCCTTTACAGCTGAAATTGATCTTGAAATTAACAAGTCTGAGAAATGTGCGCTGAAATGTACATACATTTTTTATGTGTATTTCTGTTCTCAACATCACCCAAAATTTACATTTGTCAAGGCACCTTAATAACTTCAGTAATTTTCAGATAAAAGTGATAACAGCAGAAAAGTCCAACCCCCAAAAATGATTCTGCAACTTGTTGATGCGTAACAGTAGAATATTGAAGAATCTCTGACATTTACAGGAACAATTTGTCTAATGGAAGAATTGATAATTGGGTAGAACCAATCTATATTGGTGTATCTTCTGACACCTGCCTAGGTGATATACAGAAGCCCAGGTGCCTCTAACACATTCCTATGATAACAGAAACACACACTAAGGTTTAATAAAGTTTTGCACCATCAGTCCCCCTTACAAATATATTTTTATCTAAAATCATATTAGAGCTAGTTCATGGCGTGTATTAAAACTATTATGTTTAAAGTAATCTTAGTCAACAAGATTCTAAAGGGGAACAACTTGCCAAATTAAACAAAAATATTAACCTTTAAAAAAATTAAAATAAACTATGCATAAAATCATATCAAATCTAAATATTTTTCTAAAATAAATACATCTCTACTTGACTAATAAATCAACACTGATGGTACTACAAATTCCCCAATTTCCTTTAAGAAACCTACAACTTCCCGCCTGACCTTGAAGTGCACTGATACGTTACAGAAATTGATGCAAACTGACAGATATCTATCTCCAGCACCTTCTGGTGTGGCACACACAGTAATAAGCGCCTAACTTAACATTACTGAGAAGGATTAGTACTGTACTTAATCTGAAAGAATCATTGCATGTAAGTCATCTATGTAAATGTTGAACCCTGTGGTTTCAAGAACAATGACACTTATTAAACATTAACTCAAATGACTTCACTTCATAATGTTGAATCTTATACCCTTTCTTAAAAAGTAATTTTTGCCACTTTTCAAATTTTTAATACAGTCTAATACCCCATTCACACTACAGTTGCAAAAATGCGCATTTCTATAATCCGAATTTTTCGTTAGGAATCCGATTCGGTATTGCGTTCACACACGCTAAGCGAATCCGAATCCCACGTTGAAAATTTCAGGTTTAACTTCCTGTTTTGAACACTCGCGCATGCGCCGCACAGAAAATCTTAAAATACCAACAACAATTTGTGACGACAAATGCAACTCTAAAGACATTCCAGCATTCTTGAGAAGTATAAGATGGCAAAATAAGTTTGTTTCCTCATGTTGTAGTGAGTGGTGACCTCCAAATACGTTTGGTGCAATCGCTAAAGTAATAAACAAGCGTTCATAGATACCCGCACTTATCTGCACGCATGTGCAGTTAGATCTGTACAGGTGTCGATTCCGGTAAGTTATCCGGATCGCGCTTAGAAATCCACCTCGCTTGCAGGATTTTGAAAATGCGCATTACAAAAATCCTCTTGCGTTCACACTACTGCATTTATTCGAATTGTGACCTAATTCGCAATTTATCCGGATAACTGAGCGTAGTGTGAACGGGGTATTAAGCTATAAATTCTCCTCCATCTTAAATTTCCTTGAAAATACAGTATAAACTGAAAACCACTGGCTAATCTCACAATCCCCAGGTTGCTAGTATTTAGCTCTCTGGTCCCCTCTGAGGCTGCTTGATGGATCAATTCGCTTTCACTGGATAATGGGAAATTGATCAGAAGTGTCAAAGCTACTTTCTACCCTTTCTCACAAAGTAGTGCTTATTACTGAAAATCTGATGTCTTAGGCCCCATTCAGCAACGGGTTAACTTAAAATGGTTTAAGACTAGGGAAAGAGAGTGGGAAATTTGACTGCAGGTGGGTGGAGTCAAACAGTCACTCTTATACTAAGTCTTAAAACTAACCATTGTTGTAAGAATGCTTTGCTAAATGTGTACCAAGTTAATATACAGCTTGACAACAACTCTCTCTCTACCTTTCTCATCCATCCCCCCTCCAACACACAATTTCATCAATATATCCTGTATTTGTAAATGCAATTCTATTTCTTTCCCTACTTGCTTTTCAGTCAGTTCTTCTATTGCAGACTGACCATAAATTCTGCCACAAACTCTCCTGCCATGAAGGTGTAGGATATCCTGATTATCCCAGTATATCCCTAATTTCCTTACCGACTTGGCCAAATAATACCTTAAGATCATACATCCAATGATATGTCAAAGTTGTTCGCATGATCCAGATTTCCCATACAATTACATATCAACTTTCCACTCTCATGGCAAACACCAGAAAATTCAGTATTGCTAATAAACAGATCTCCTTTTCTTTCACAGGTTATACTTCAAAGCAGTTTGTCTCACTTTTCCAAGAACTGTTGCTTTTTCCTCTCCTTTGGGTTGACCATTCTCCCCCTTCTTTTACTGGCCCAATTAGCCCTACTATCCCTACTAAGAGAAAGAACCCTGTTTATATGATCCAGCAGTTGATGGTAATTTCCAGATATCTCCAGTGCTGTCTCGCTTCAGTAACAACTGCTTTTCCAAGTGGTACAGCTTAAGGAACAGCAAGCCCAGAGCTGGCGTTTTTCTGTGGCTTTGAATTAGTACTTAGCCACAACAAACAAGCAGCACAGTGGATCTCATGGAGAGACCTGTAAGCCTGCTGACATCAACATAGGTGACCCGTAAGGGTTTTTGACATTGTGTCATCCGCTGATGTAAGAGACCAGTGTAGTAAGAAGGGAGGGAAATGAATTAAGTGATAAATAAGAGGAGCAATTTGTAACTCTTGAAAGAAAAAATTCCCACAAGCAGACTCCCCATCTTGCATTAGCATGCAATATCAACCTACTAATAACAACGCTAGTTCTAAACTGAGGTTTGATCATTAGAAGATGAGATAAATAAAATGGTTCCCCCTCCCTTAATTAATAAAACACAATGAAATTAAAACAATAACAACAGCAATAAATTCATTGGAGATTTTGAGACCAAAAGTACCCTTCCAGAAATATGAATTTTGACCAACATTTTTATAGAATGGCTGTATCTGTCATAATTTGTCATCACCAACATCCAGTGCCAGCAGGTGCTTTACACACAAAACCAAACCCAGCAGAAACTGTCAGTTGGTTCTGATTTTGCTGGTATACCTCATTCAGCCAGTACAAGGTGCTGTATGAGAAACAAATGCCCCATCAGCTGTTATACTGCAAGCTCTGAAGGCAAGTTCTGAATTGCAGAATGCCAGCCAAGTGATACAGGCCACATCTTCATTGGGGCATTCACAATCATGGAAAAGAGACCGGTGTTTCCCTTCATGTTGTCCAGTTTTGATGTCTAAAGTGTGGTGGGGTCTCTCTGGTCTCCAAAGGAAAAAATCCATCAGTCTTTACATGACTAACCATTCAAATCATGGTTCAAGTTCTATGGGTTTTGAGCCATATTCTTGTAAACTACATATCAGAGATACCGGAGCATCAAATCCATCAATCCGCAGGGTGCAAATCCCACCCAGGTGTTTCATAAAGTCAAAACATTAAACTGTATATGCTTATAATGTAGGATGGCTTTGCTGACTTTTATTCTTCAGGGAAAGCTGCTATCCTATGCCAAAAGCCATCAATCTGTATTCGGATTTTCAAGGGGGAGAGATAAAGTATGAAATTTTGACATTAGAATTAAACTTGTCTTGATGCTCTTCACAGTTGAAGTAATAAAACATCCATATTATAAAGCAGTTGGTCTTACTGGTGACATGCTGGTTCCTTCCTGACAGTAGAGCTCCAATCATGTGCCACCCGCCATCAAAACACACTCTTTTTCACAGGTAACTATGACATCCACCTTACCCTTTAGCACGCAGGGTGTCATCCTGCTCAGCTGTTTCAGAAAAGTTCACCGTCACACAGTATTCATGTTATAAGGCCCTTATGTCTTCCTGCTCACATGATAACCATTCTACCTACCAAAAAAAAGCACAGCGTATCCAGCATCAGCCATGATTTAACAGTCTGAATGACTAAACGCCAAACTTAACCTCTACATACGGGGTGTCATCCTGTCCAGGTGCTCTGTACCTTTATCCCCGTTGCCATGACAACTGTCTATGCTACAAGGCTCTGTCCTCTTGTTGACATGCTGATTCTCTACCTGCCAGAGGTACTGACATGAGTGATGACTTCCTTTGCCTGGTGAAGTTAGTGTCACTATTCCAGATTCCACAGACGTTAGACAGACAAGTCTCCTTGTTCATTAAACCCTTGTGGCATTCCAATGCCCTAACAGTGAAGACTCCCTCACTGGTGTTTGTCCTTGTCCATTTGTTTTACATGTTTTCTTATTTCTCTTGCATGTCACCCCCTGTTTATTATCCCTTCTACATGATATAACTGCTATTACTATTCATTTATCACATAAGCGGGTTGTTCTACACTTTGTACATGACATAATTTACCCTTGTTTTTTATCCAGATGCATTAAAATGTCACGGTTCAAGACAATAGAACACTACAAGAGTGTACAACTTAAGACTTAAACACCTTTGACTATTGTACTACCACATGTACATATGGAATGACGTAACTTTCTTTAAATTCAAGCATTTATGAGTATCGAGTTAGCATTAAATATGTGCCAGTCTATATGCGCATGTTGATAAATAATAAAATAAATAAGAGGGAAAGACACAAACACAGATACTACACACATTTTTCAAATTTATATAAAAATATTTACCACCAAGAAAACCTTGTTTCATCATGCCACAACTATATTACGAGCAGGTGTGCACTTCTTAGGCTGTATTTCCAGAGCTTTTAGATCGATCTATCCCCGCGGGGAGTCTCACTAGATTACTGTCAGATAACCCCGCTTAAATGTCTGTCCCGCCTACTACAAGCTGTAAGGGGGTAATTAACTTTCGTGTCTGCTCAGCTGACAGCTATTTAGCGTGAACCCCCAGGGAGTTAGGTCGATCTAAAGTAGATCGATCTAATCTTTGGAAATGGGGTCTTAAACTACGCCAGCCCCAGTTTAGATGTGATGTTCATTTATCTCCTGATCACAACTGGGTGTTGACACTCTATGGTTCTCTAACACTGTTAAATAACACTTCTTGCTACGTTCTAAACACATCAAGCACGCAATCCTCACAAACAGTCTCAGAATGAAATCCACAAACACAGAATGAACTCTAAAAGCAAAACTTACAGTCTACAAGTCATTTATCAACAACTTATTACAAAGATTTAAATTTTCTTGAAGTATCCTTTGTACTGGTGTTTTATGAGGACACCTGATCCAGACTGTGTTGTATTTCAGGGTTGCACATTTTCTTAGAAGATACAGCTAGAAGCCAGTCTGTTGGTTCAAGATGTGCTTTTGTCCAGATAACTAGCAACATGTTATTAATGCACATATCAAAAACATACTTTCTGTGTTGGTTTTGCTTTGGAGAACTTTTAACTAGAACTACAAACTGTCCGAGTTCGGTAAGACTACAACAAAACTACAACTAAAACATATATCAACCTTGCTAACATCAAGTCTATGGCAGTATAACCTATCCAGAATAACCTTAGCTTACTTTGGGAGGTCTCTACAACCATCAGAAGGGATTTTAGAAGTCAATATGTTTCCAATCCAAAATTAGTACAGAAACAATTAATATAAGGACATGCAAACAGAGGCCCCCTCTTCACTGTTGACGATCATGTCCAAGGTAATTAGCTTTGGTAGCATGGCACGTTTTAAACCTAAAACAATCAAACCTGTGTGAACACGGCTGTGTCTTTTTTTTTCTTCCTCTTTCTTTCACTTCTCTCTCAAGCCTTTCTGTTAAGTCCCAAAACTTCTCTTATCGTAATCATGGATTCATAACTGTAGCTTAACTTCCATAAAAAAACCTTCCCGTTAACACAGCCAAGGAAATAACTGCAGCTTGCAGAGTTGCGTCACAATCAGAGCAGAAGCCGGCCCACTGTCAAAAAACACATTTCTCTCCCCTAATGGAACAGCATGATGTCTGCTTATCTACAGATATTGTTTCTCTGGCTGCGACCTCACCTTACTGGAGCAAAAGTTGCCATTTTTTCTCTCTGCGCGCTTTTCTACGTTCAACCTAACGGGTCATTGTCTTCAGGCATTTATTTTTAACAACACCAGATGAGGTAACCCGAGTCTTTGCTAAGCTGTTTTTTTCTTTCCTAGAGAATGTTCTTTACTCATTATGAAAGACGTCAATTTTACATCACGTTATTTGAATCACAATCCATTTTTATGATCTTAAAGAGCTGACGTGAGTATTTCAGGATTGGTTCGTACTCTTAGTGATGTTCTGCAGTGGCACATTTTGAAATCAATTTCCCTTCTGCCTTATTCATTAATTTATTTATTCACTTAATTAAATGTTGCATCATGATCCCTGCCACCCATTTTTCCTTCTTTTCTTCAGCAGATTGGTTTTATACTCCAACAATGCACTGTGTATATCAATTACAACACTTAGATGCCCTTTTCAAGACCCATGCTGGGACAGTATTTTCAATTCCATTTTTTGTCAGCTAGCAATAGTTAACGAAGTATGCTCTTTGCATTGTTACGATACCTCTTCAAATGCTGCAATCAGTAATGTGAAAAAAAAAAGATTGAAAATGCTAAAAAAAGTTCTGCAACCTCTCAAGTGCATCTCCAATAATATGTGCTCCAATGTAAAATACTAAAAGTTATAATATAACCAAAATGCACTCTATTTCATAGGTAACTACGACTTCACTAACCAGAATAATAGGTTGCAAAAACCCTTAATATTTCAAAACAAAAATTTAATTACACTTGCCGTATCAACTCTTTTTTTGTACAAAAAAAAGTATCCCTTTGTCTCTTTGTGTTATGATTTTTACCCATTATAATTTAACTTAAAAAAAAAAGTTTGAATAACTGATCCACTTTTCTCTTGAAAACATAATAATACACATATTCTATATTTGTCAACCTGAAAGGTACCCTCTGATGATATCTCTCCACTGCACCCGTTGACTTCTCCTCTCTGTCATAATGTTTAGGTGAAGCACCTTTTAAAGACTAAAAAAATCAAGTGTTCCATCTGATAAATGGTACAGATTTTGAACCTTGGCTAAGTTTATTACAGTTTATTATAGTGAAGCATTGACTGGGTACCTCCCATCCTCTGTCTGTAACTGACTTTCACACATAACGTGCCTTATTTCTACTAAGAAACACATTTTGCTATGGTAATTTGAGAACAGATTACATCTCGTTTTTGCTTCTCAGCTAGTTGTTAACCTTGTAGTGACAACATTATACCAGTATATCATTCCTTGCATAATAAATGTATATTATTCATTACATAACTGTTATCTTGGTATATTTTTCTCCACCAGCAAGTGCCAGTAACCACTGAATTTTGCTCAATGACTTCATTTAGGAGGCTTGTAGATTCACCTGCAGGTGATCAATTTCACGATAACTTTTAAATTTTAGTTTCCATTCCATCTTTTCTTTAGAATGCCGTACTTGTACAGTTTCAGCAGGTTATATCTGTAATACATTTCAGTCTTACTTGTAAAAAGGACCACATGAGAAACATGCCAGTATTTTTCTTCCGTAACATTTCTCCTGAAACTTTTAGTGACTTGCAGTCCCACTAAATTGCTTTAAGAGTTTTATAAGGAGGCAAGCAAAATTCTCATTTTAAAACTTTTTTCTGTCAGTTGGGTAAAGAAGTGTTAAAAACGTTTTGCCCAAAAACCTCTTGCTACTGAAGAAAAGGAAATAGAGGGAAGTGGATTTTGAATCACACAACCTCAGCCTCATAACATCTGACCATTACACAAGTTATTGCAACATCCAAATATTCTGGATTACGCAACTATAACCTGGGATTGTTTTCTCAGCAGCAAGTACCAACAATTCCTGCATCTTGTCTGATGAAGTCTCTATTGATTTAATGCTAGCTTATGCAAGGCCAGCCTGATGACTTCTCTGGGGTCTTTAGGAAAATCATTTGCCCGCTTTTCTTGCGATAAGATCTCTCTGTAGATAACATCATGACATGCTACGCGTACTGGCGTCAATGGCCTGTGATGTCTTAGAAATAAATCACAAAAACTGTGCTGTCTCCTTTTGGAGTAGGCTTGGCTATTGCATCACAAAATTGTTAAATCTGTCAGCCAGTTTTTGCCAAGTGCATTTATATTTTACTTCATGAGCTCCCATTAAAAAAAAAAAAATTTTTNAAGTGCATTTATATTTTACTTCATGAGCTCCCATTTAAAAAAAAAATTTTTTTTTGTAGGGCTTTTTCACAGGGTAACACGTGCTGTAATTCACTTAAATTTGAAAATTGTTTTGATCTCTCACCAAAAAAGGTTTCACCCTGTTTCAGTGTATGTTAGCATCCAACTTTTGTCAGTTTCTAAATGACTGGACAATCCTTATGCTTAATCTACTTTCTGTCCAAATTAATTTCCCAGAATCCCTCACAGACCTCAAATCTGTAAAACCCAAGAGATTTTTCAGAAATGGCATAATTATGAATTCCACGCAAAGTGAAACCACAAAACTCTCAATCAGTATTCATGTTTCTGCAATAACCATCCATAATTCCTCTATAAAACAACAACACTTAATTATAAATGGCAGATCAATAGAATGACAACTTCACTTGAATTAATTACAGTATACACTGATACTTAATTGGTTCATTTCACAATTAAATGACGCCTCAAGCAGTAGTGACAGAAATCTTAGATAGCACCTAAAAGTACGATTTTCCACCTGCCTCCTCTTGCAAGGTTCTCAAAGCAGGTGAATAAAAGAAAATACACACTTCACATAGAAGATTCTTAAAATCAAAATGATAGCCTTGTATTCTTGGGATTCAACGGATTCCAAAACTTGTGGTAGCTTTCAAGTACTTGTTAGATTTCTGACATTCAACCTCTTCTCCAAGGCTGTGGTATTTTTATCACTGAAACAACTCCCGTGTTTTACATATTTGAAACCCCAACAACCTAGAAACTTTGAGATCACTTTCACTCTAAGACCTTGCCACACAGGAGAAAACCACACATTTAACCTTGTCGTTATAGAAAATCTGTCTATTTTACAAGTCTACCTTGCAGGAAAAAAATCTCAGCACACCCATTACTTCGTTCTCTAATTCAATCTGTGGCCCACAATAAGTACACATCCCCGTGACCTCTTACCAAACTGACATTTTATAAACAACAATTTTCATAGACGTGTCTTGTTAATAAAACATGAAAAAGACGATAAATAAATGGGTAATCAAACCTATCTTGTTTTTCTAATGCTAAAATAAATGACCTTCCATGATCTGACAATTCATTTCATCTGTTACCCTGAGTTTTGTCTTCTTGCTATGTTAAATCTCTACTCCCAGCCCTATCGCCATACTACCATGGCTACATCCCTGTCCAACGCATCAACAGCACTAAATCTCCCTGTTTAATTCCAGCTGATTTCTTAAAATATCCAATACACAGACGAGACACTGGGCTGGGGCTGGCGTGCGCCTTAAATAACTCACTTAAGAATTAATGACAACCTCCATCCAAATATTTGTGCTGCAGGGCAGTTTCTGGATTAAAATCCCTTAAAATATTGGCAACTTTGATGATAACCAATGGTCACCTAAATCAGTGGACACTCACTCCAGTGGCTGATCTAGTGGACCATGAACATCAGAACTGATGCAGAAAAGGCAACCAAATGTCAATTAAACATTCCAGGTTGTTGTCCATGTTAACAAAGTCCTTTTTGACTAGGACTAAGATTTACAGAAATGTCCATATTCTATATTCTGTTACCTTGTATCTTTTTTTTTCTTTTACAGAGGCTCTTTTAAAACCAATGTATAAGGAGCCATTACAGTCACTCCAAAAGGATCAAAAGCAAGTTTCATTTGAGAAACTGTCACCGTTTCATCATCAGGTTCTATATCTCAGTTTTAGATTTTCAGATTTCATTTCTCCTTTTTTTCTCCAGATTTTCTTTCTCAATCCTATCCTCATATCCTTTCCCTCAGTTTTATCCTCAGAGCCTATTCCACAGTTTTATCCCTAGGTTCTGTTCCTCAAATTCCTTCCCTTACTTTCATCCCTTGAAATATTATCCTCGGATTCCGTACTCCTCGTCCTCAGATTGTAATTGAAAACTTCCAATTCCAACTTGCATATAAATGAAAAGTCCTCCTCAATTGCAGTTCTGGATCAGATAAGCTGTCATTAGTTTCAGCTTCAGCACAGTTAAGTTGTCATTTGTATCAAAAATGTCTTCATTTTCCACAGTCATCACTTTCAGCTCCATCAACTTCAAAGACATCAATTTCAGACTCTTCTGAGGCGTAAAAAATGTCNCCCCCCCCCCCCCAAAAAAAAAAAAAAACCTAAACTTGAATATTTCCTCAGCTGTGTACAAAGCCTCTGTTGATTTACTTATTAACATCTTTCTTAACTGTATCATTCCGTAAGAAACTATCTTCTCTATATACAACTATCTCATAATGTCATTAGGAGAACAACTGAAAATAACTACAAAAAATCAGGCATCCACGATGTACATCTTTACATCTACAATATACCCACAACTTGCCACAATTCTCGTAAATATTCTTTTTCAGTCTCCCAACTCCAGTTCCACCAGGAATTCTCCTATATATATACTGTAGTGCACTATACAACACTGGTCTGCCTACCACACAGCAGTTGTTACTATAAGATCCTCCACACACTAGAGTTCTACAAGGAAACTACATCCTCTGTGCTGCATCACCAGACCTTTCTCTCCCTCCCATCCAGTTGTTATTGCGATTCTCTGCAGTTGTTATGATCCAGAGGTACCAACAAGCTGGTGTGATGCAGGCGGTTGGTCAAATAGGCAAGAATATTGGTCAAATCATCAGTGCTCAGGTGCAGGCTGGGCCGCCTCTTGTTGATCTTCCCAGAAGTTGTCAGCGGGGTCTTAAAGATCTATTGAGCAGACCCTTCCCCCAGCATCATCCATGTGCGTCCGTTCACACTTCAAAGATTCTCCTTACTGTACTGAAAACAGCAGACGTTCTGATGAATTTTACTGAAAATCACCACTTTATCTCTTTTAGGGTTCTAACTTAGCTTTCCCCAAACTTTAAACATTTTACTCTTCAAACCTGCAATATTTTCACGTTTCACCAATTGTTTAACTTCATGGCCCTACTCAGGTATAAGAGTAGGGGTGGCATTTTATATCCTCTCTAGGGCCTCAGTGTAACAGCACAGCTAAAACTACCATGCCCTGGATACTGGATATGCATGACCATCCACAGCCTTTTAATAAGGCAGGGAGGAAAATCAATCATTTTCTTATTCTGGAGGCCAGTGCTCTTGCTGCGTATCCAACCTCTAGGTAGTTGGGTGATGTTTGATGAAATGTTAAGTTTAAATCCACATTTCCAATGTTCTTGGCTTCTTGGGGCCAAATCCTTGTTGACTGCTTCATTACAGTATATGGTATCAGTGGAGTAATGTAAACTGACATTTTACCAAACAAGTGTATGTGTGTGTATTTTTGCGCATGCATATGCAGGCACTAATGCTCGTGGGCATTTAAAGTATGTGTGTGCATACATGCTACGACAAGAACACACATATTCTAGTTTATGTGCCTAGTTAAATGCCTTATGCACTCTTCAAACCAAATGTGAAGATGACATTCCATGTTATTGCTTACTGATCCAACATTTCTTATTGCAGGCCATACTGGATCTGTACTTTAATCTATTGGTTTCTGAAATCGCTCCTGCAGAGCTGCTTGCTGTGAGGTTTCTGAGGAATATTTCTATCAAGATTGATGATTGCTTTCTTGGTGAAATATTTTCTTTGATCAATAAGTTCACTTTCCCTCTCAACATGTGGTGTGAAAAAATTAGTGTTGCTTTTATTTTTTATCTGCTATTTTGTCTCCATAATACTGGTGTCAAACTCATGTTCAGTGCCTTAATCTGATAAACAAGCATAAACTCATGAAAACCAAACAGTTTTTCCCCTCGAACAGCTCTCTTTCCTCATATATTTTCCATTTTCTTGTTTGTGCGTCATGCCATATCAAAACCAGAAGTCTGATCTTTGCTCCCTCCTTCAAGAAGTTGATTCAACACCAAAGAAATGATCTCACAGAAACAACAGGCAAATATTGTTGTTTCCTCATTGAGGGACAAGGACATGGAATAAATCTCCACCTTTTCCAACCTTTGGCTCTTACTTTCCTTTCCATAACAGTCCTATTTCCGTGCTTGTTTTTGTATAATCAAACCCAATCAACCAAGCTTGCTTTTATTTGTAACCTATTGCTACAAGACCCAAATATGTTTCTATCTTTAAATATTCTACATGATTTTCAGGAAGTTGGAATACACCCATGGGGATATTTTTCTTTCATCTTTTTAAAGATGGCAGACAATGTAATGATATCCATAATTGAAAATAACATATCCAGAAACCGTATCATGTTTAGGAACAACTTAAAAATGTCAGATATGATTCTGAAGTGACCTTTGGGATACATTTTCCAATATGCATCATTAATTCAACTGTTTTTTAAACATCTCTTTGCTATCTATCCTTCAATAGAACCATAAACAAACAATATTAATATTCTATCACATCTCCAATCTGCAGTCTCTTTCTCCCTGTATCTCCCAACACAAACAATTTGTCCTAGCTGTGACATAAATAACCATAAAATAGTTTACAAGATGAATCGGCCATTTCCTTTCCTCTTTTTTAACTAAAACCAGGTGTGCTGCCATGTTGAAAAACACAAATTCTAACGCTCAATTCAGACCAGGTCATTTTGGATTAGAAACCAGCACAAATTGTGTCCGAAGACTAATTTAATTGATATTCTCAGACATTCAGGATAGCATAAAGTGGTCCAAGTCCACACGGACTTTGAAATAAAGACACCCAATGTACAATAATGGTGGTAATCTAAGTAAATTCCGGTTCTGCACCACCTAACCCGTTTTTACTGATTGGATATGATGGAGATGATCTTTCAGAGACAGATTTTATGAGGCTTTCCTCGCCCAGTGATCTCCTCTAATTAACGTCAGAGAAGAGTTGAGGCTGTGGGAGGCTCCTTCTCTCTCTCTTTCTCTCTCTTTCGAGCGTTTCTGCCGAGAAGCATAAAAGGGAGGTAGCTAAGAATACAGCTATTATTGGTTTTGCAGAATACAAATTGTGAAATAACTTTTTTTAGTATTCTGTAATAAAATTTAGATATGACTCTGTGAATGTACTTCTTATTTGTAAAAATCCCAATATCACTTCACTTTAAAGAGCAAACATGAAATGTCAAGGTGATTTATAAGTACTGCATTTTTATGTGTGCCACAATGCTCCAGGTACAAAAACGATTGTCATTTTAATTGCAATGTTTTAGGTACAGAATGTCAGACATCTTTGAAAGAAAGTGCTGCAAGGCCTGCCAAAATTTTCCTTTGCATTTCCACATGGTCACACTTTTTATTTTTTCAAAGGGAAGAAAACCACATTCAGTGGTATGAAAAGTACACCTGATTGTGAACAACATTTTTCTTTCCAAAGTAAAACCTACAGCCATCCATTAAAATCACTCCAATCCTGACCATCTGCTATTTTTCTATCAAACAGGCTAAGTTGGCTGCCATCGAGCACAAACTCATTTCCTCTGGCCTAGTGGAAAGAAGTGGTCTTATAAAAACCAATTTGCCCATGTTTTGATTACAAAACAAGTGACCACGCGGAGATAACTGGGAACCATATCACGCAGTTAGCTATCATAATAACCTTCAGCGTCTCAAAATAGTACCATGTTAAGTTGTTTTCCCTTTTCATTACAAAAAAAAAAGAAAGAGATGAAGAAAAAAGTCTCAACTGTCAGACATGCTTGGCCTGAAGTAAAATACATGGCAAAAAAGGGTCTGTTTTAGCCCTACCCCCATCAGAAAAGACCAGAAGTGAAAAAGAGGCTGATGTATCTAGAATCAGGAGAATACTGTCCACCATTTTTTTAAAATCATTTTTTATGCTCCATATCATCCAAATAACACAGCAATACCAAAGATGGTTTGAATTTTAATATGCTGGGATTCATGCCATCGTATCCAAAATTTGGAAACAAGGTGGTACAATTTTCATACAAAACAATGACTCCAAGATTTCTGACAATGCATCAGGAAACTGTCCACCATTTTGGTTTTCTTGCAAGGTGTTCCTGATCTTCAGCATAAAATGTCCATACAGGTCATCTCTCATCATAAGTAGATATACATAATCCGCAATGACATCATCACAACAGAATCAATTCATACAAACGGTATATGGTCAATGTCAAACAATTGTAGCACAAACAAGTAACACTCACCTTGGCCTCTTCAGTGCACCTTGAATTAGAGCAGTTACAGCCTAGTATGTACATTATGCTGGTAGAAACTGACATCACTCCACCATCTACAGCACAGGGTGATAATACAATACAGGTTGTCATGGGGAAGTGGTTACAGAACAGAGCTGTTGTTGCCAGGAATACGCTGGTCAGAATAAAGGTTGCCATGTGAATGTGGTTACAGGGCACAACACAAGTGTTTACATCTACGAGGTATATTCGCTGAAAAGTGGACAGATAAATACCCATGCTCTTTCTCTCTCTCACACCAATATCCAGAAATACATGTGAAGCGCGCGCACACGCACACAGCTACTCCAAGGATGCAAAATTAAAATTTTAGTAAATCTTCTCAACATCAGTCACACTCAGATGGTCAGTTATCTGCTTTAAGTCCTCCTGAAATCGTTTGCAAATAAATCAACAGAACAGGTTTTGTTTTTCATTCACGGCAAAAGAGAAAAGCAACATGGAGGAGAAAAATCAGCTATCCTTGACTGGTGGTGAGACGGCTGCTTCCTCGTCTGCTTCTGGGTATGTTGATTGTGTGTGATTGCAATTTGGTGTATAGTCAACTCCCAAGAGATCAATACAACAAATGGTCAACATAGGAATGTGCAATACTTCTGCATGTGAAAAAATTTTACTTGATATATCGGCATATAAAATACAAGAAAAAAAATTAATTTCGGATACAATATCCTCTAAAATGTACAAAATTTATAAATGCCAAATATCATCTCTTTTTCTTGGCTTAAAATAGTGCCACAGAAATACAGAAATATACCACATTGCATAGCTGATGCCAGATAAAGAAGTCAGAGCAGTACTCACTCTGCTGATAGGGGGCATACGATGTTTCCGTTTCCGCCGCCGATGACGACCATATTTTGATGACCTACTTGTAGCATCTGTCATTGATGAGAACCTGCACAAAAAAAGGAGAGAGAAAAAAATTGTCAATGTCAGAAAAGTGCAATGTTGTTCCTTTTTAAATTCAAATCGAATGCAAGATTTTTCTGTTAGATAAACATTTTTCTCCATCAAACCCTGTCTAAATTATGTTAAGAAGTATGTTACTTAAGAAGTTAAAGTTTTTTATTTTACCAGAACACCAAAATAACTCACCTGCTTGAAGCATCGTCTTCAGAATCGAAAAAGCTAGTGGTTTCTATATCACTTGTGATGACTGACGACGACGTCTCATAACCATGGCCTCCGCCTCGATGACGCTCGTGCTTATTGTGTCCATTTGTAACTCTTGTGACTGAAAAGAATAGAAAACGATACTGGATAAGAATTCAGCGCCAACTGACAAAACATGGGAAGTGAAAGAATTCAGAAAATAAAAAGCATTGCGTTTTGTGATCTTCGATGTGTGTGAAAAAATTCAGGAAAAAATTCTGTTTAAATTCAGTATTGATTAATGACCATGTGAGGGTTGAAATATACAGCAGTTTGCTTCTAATATATTTTCTAGTCCAGTGAAGCTTGTTACAGCATTGATTTTCTTTGAGAAATAATGTAAATTTCATGCATTTCATGATTTGCATTTGTATTGCAAAAGGAACCACAGTGAGGGTCAGGGCTATCAAATACAAAAAATATATTCCTCCCACTGAAAAACAGAAAAATGCTCACTTTATTTAATTTTTAGTACATGAAAACACAAGACTTTTTTCTTTCCTTTTTTATTTAGCTTCTCTGAAATCATTGAACTCTTAAGTCAGCTACTCCTTCATCACAGAGTTGCTACTGTTTACTTCACTTTTTTTTCAAAATCTATCTTATCAAAGAAAAAAGACAAAGCAAGAAAGAAAGCTGAGACCATATGTTGAAAACGCCCACAGCGGCCATACATAAGCACCTATCTGGCCACATTGTAACAACACTGTGTTTATGGATATCAATCCCTGAACCACCACAGCCCCGAGGGGGAATTCAATCCCAATTAGTTAAAAGGTCCCTCTGCTCCCTATAGGGGATATCGCATCATCTAATGGAATAGAAGGATGTATCAAGTTTGATCGGAGGAATTACAACAAGAATCATTCACGATTCCCTAGCTGAAGTTATAATCTATAGATTTTCTGACAGAATTGGCAGTTCAAGTGTAGCAAGAAGAACAGGTTTCTCTGGGAGTATTATTATGAAGGATGCATCAAAAGTTGAGAAATTGGTTGGTTGGTTTCAGTCAATCTAACTGGAAAACCTTGGTTGTGACAATCTTACCAGAAAAAATAAGGTTTCTTTTGGCTTACATTTATGCAACACAAAATATTCGCAAGCAGTTCTTTTGTATGAAAGATTTCTTCAGCCATTTATTTCAAGAATACTGGGGAAAAATCACTTCATAGAGCAAAAGGAAATATATTTCTTTTTTTGTTTTTTTCAATTAGTGTCATTTTTTTCCAACTGCCATAAAACAAGTAAGATAAACAGAAACCAAGCTTTGAAGGGAACTGATTGATTCTTCCTTCTTTTTTATAATTTGGAAGAAAAAATTATGGTAGACAAAACAAAATGTGTAGCTGAACTTGGGTCACCAACATGGTCAACCACTGCAGTTTATAAAGAGAGAATTTATCTGGACTGTAGGCAAAAGGAGAGGGTGGTAGAGACATTGACAGGGTTATCCCAAAGAATTGCCCTTTTGGCCAGAAAAGGTCTGCTCTGGATGAAAATCTGAACTTGGTTCTATGCCATTTTTAAAGTTGGGTCAACTAAGACGGTGAAAAGGTCCACTTTTTCACAAAAAGGAGCCCCACCCCAAAATTGCCGGCTACACATCTGTTGCTCCTTTCCACTCAACACCGCCAAGCATACCCCCCACCAGGAAACCAATTCTCCGTAAAAAAATAATCAACTCCAAACTTTTGATCTGGCTCTAGCATCTAAGACCACAACTTGAAAAACGATTAATGCGCTCTTAGTGTCTCATTATTTAAGACCAGAGTGGCGGTAACTCAAGATCAAAGTTTGTACATTTTTCAGAGTGTTTCAATTCCAAATTTTTTTCTCCTATGGTCACTTGTAGGATGTCAATGCTACAGATGTTCAATTGGCTTGTAAGCGTGCTTTGGTTAAGTTAACAAATGAAATACACTGGTCTCTTTTCCCATACTTTACAATGTACTCAATTTAATTTTTTAAAAGCATGCAGATTAAATTTCAGCATAATAATTTAACTTTGGAAATCAAAGTGTGATAGGCTTGCACATTAGTATATGTATTAAAGTACATGTGAAAACACTCAGGCACATACACACATGTTGAATTGATCAATTGCAGCAGTTGAGACACCAATGTAAAGAGAATATGCATCACAACTACTGCAATCAAACTGTTGGCAGTTATCAGTTCTACAGAGTCTGCTGTTTGTAATTTTGTGGTGATATGTTTCCATTTACTGCGCTATGTGGTAATTGCTATTGTTCTCATAATGTCAGTTGTCACTGTAACTAAGGTAGGTTGTCACAGTTACTGTATGCTATGCTCGTTAGGTAAACTGCTACTGACAGTGTTCACTACATGCTGTCACACTGTTTACAATGTATGTTGTCTCTGATATTGTATACTGTTCTCTCTATGTAAGTAGTCATTGTATTCACAATGACAATTGTTGTTGTTGCTATAATTGCATATACTCTACTCAGGTAGATATTACAGTGTATTCCACTTTGTATTATTATCATTGCTCAGTCTAGATTCTCCAAGATGAGTAATAAACTGAATTGAAGTTGTTCTTGTGTAGTGTACTCATTATGTAAGTTTAGTTGTCATTGTTATTGTATACTGTACTCACAATGTAAGTTGTCATTGTCAGTGTATAATGTACTCACTATGAAAGTTGTCATTGTTATTGTATACTGTACTCACTATGTAGTAAGTTGTCATTGTTATTGTATACTGTACTCACTATGTAGTAAGTTGTCATTGTTATTGTATGCTGTACTCACTATGTAAGTTGTCATTGTTTGGCCGAGTGTCTCTGGGATGAGTTATAGACTGTCTGGATGAAGAACGCACTTGCTGATTTTGACGATCTAAAATGCAACAAAGGTGAAACAAAACTGAAAACACTTAAAAAGCACATGCACCATGCCCAAAAACAACTTAAATCAGCCAGGCATATTCAAAACAAATTACCGTTCTTTAAAAGAAAAGTAAAATGCACACAGTGCACTTTTATAAGATACAATTAAGAATAAAAACTGGTACAACATTGAGACAACAATTTAAATTCACATTTTTTTCAAAATTCATGCACATGAATAAGCAGTTTAAAATTATTCAATTTATAAATTCAGTGTACAGTTTAGATTAAAACAAAACATTCTGGGATAACATGGGTCAGACAATTAAATCAAACACACACAGGCGTAAACATAAATATGCCCACACAAACACAGTCACAAACATGCACAAAAATCTTCAAAAAGTAAAAAGACACACCCACAACTGCTCTCCCTCTCTTTTACTTACTGGCATCTCTTTCCTTCTTCCCCCCTCACCTCTCTCTCTCTCTCTCTCTCTCTCTCTCTCTCTACCCGTCTTCTCTTTTAACAGACACAAAGTTTCAAAACCACTCAAACCTCAATTAAAATTGGATGCCTTGCTCCCTTTCCCACTTCATACCATTTTCTTTTTCCACTCTACTCACCTTTGATAAGCCTCAGTGCGTTCCCAAACATCACTCCTAAAGGCATTGTACTTCAACCAAAGACTTTTCTCTTAATTTTTCTCTTAATATACAAGTATAACTTTCTTATAACAACTTTACTAACAGTTCAAGTTAAACTCTATTCATGTAATATCTTGTAAACTCTCCTCAAACATATTGATATTCCTCATCAATTCCCATTTCATCAGTATCCAGAGGTAAATATCTCCCCCAATGTGTCAATTTCACAATCCTAGAATTTGTAAATTTCACGATAATCCTCGTCAATTACAGCAAACATCGTCAATTACAGCAGACATGTAGGTTTCACAGCCAGTGTCTGGTAGAAATGTCCCACCTGTCTACCTCCCGCGAATTGTGTCCTGGTCCAAGACTGCACCGAACCACTTATGTACCCTCTCAAACAGGTGAGAAAATAGATTTGTTGGATTTGTTAACATTCAGTTTGAAGAATATTCATTTTCTTTGTGGGGATCCTACTGACTATTTAGTCTAAATTTCATCTTGACTTGTTCACAACTGAAGTTCATGCCAATCTCCAAACAGAAACTTTCAATTATACTAATAAGTCTTATTATTATTTATGATCAAAAGGACCATCTTATAATAACAATCATTATTCAAGCCACTTTATATTTTTTCAAATAGACAATTAAAGAGAAGGTAAAAGGAGCATTCTCTGATCCTTGCTAAAGGCCTTGCACATTTCATTATAACTATTATTATTTTTTTTTTTGACAAAATACTTATTTCAAAACCCTTTAATTTAAAATAGCCCCCTTCTACATCTGTTTGGGACCCCTGTAGCAAGAGGCTCCATGCACCTTCACAAACTATTGGCAACAATTTCCCCATTACCCCCACACAAAGCCAGTTAGGTCAATATTTTGATTTTCTCCCCATGTCTGAAAGGTACGGAATCGATTGATTTCCCATTATTCCTAGCACCTCCTAATAACTACGGCGACCTGGTTCATTCCTCATTTGTAAGCCCCAGTTCGAAGAGATTAACATCATTGATTTTATTTGTTTGCAGTTGTTGACTTTGATTGGGACAAACAATAGGAAGGAAGGTATAATAAATTGAGCTTGCCCTCAGACAAAATTGGGCATTTATTGGAGAGCACTTATTGGCCAGTAAACATCAGTTTCCACCTTTTTGTTTGTGGTGTGCTTGAAAATGAGGTACAAATGAAACATTTCTGAAAATATTCTGATTGCATCATTATTGTATAACACTTAATTCCAGAATTGAAAACTCAGGTTACAAATGATTCAATTTCAAGGAGTGGAGATGGTGGGATTAGGGACGGGAAAGATAGAAGGGGGCTGGATGGCGGGAGGGAGGCTGTAAGGCACAGGCTGTTTTTCGAAATCTCACCAAAGTTTCCAAATATTGTTGCAGTAATTCGTCCAGACTCGAGCCCACTTTCCTCCATTCCCACATTTTTACAAAGCACACAGCCATTTAAATCCCATCCCATGGCCCTGTTATTTTACCCTTAGAAATTCACAAGCTCAGGTATGCCGCCTTGTTTTCTTTTCATTGAGCCCAGCATTTATATCAAACAGAGAGAATTCTCAATGGCCGGATTTGAGGAAAATAATCAAGCAGGAGAAATTAATAACCCAGAGCAAATGACCATGAACCCTGCGTCTGTCCAGCTGGTCAGTTTATTTAATGAATGTGTACGTTGGACATATTACGGGGTGATGGAAATATTTGGGGATGGGGGGGGGAGTGTTTGGGGTGGAGGTGGGGGGCTGACTGGACAAGAACGATAGCTATGAAACCATTTTTTCTTATGTTTCAGAAGACTAAACCACAGTTGTAATATTAAACCAAAATGACATGACATCCCATATTACGTGATGAGTTACTATCATGAATGAACCATGATTTACGTTGAAATGGTTAAAGCAAGTTCATCTTAAAGCATCCTGAAAGGTGAATATTGTCTAAAATTCATCTTATCTCTTCAATCTTACTCTGCATCTTGCTTTTTTATCTATTACATTAATATCACTCCGACTTCATTCAGCCCTCAACTACTGGTTTTCCACCATACCACATCATACCATACTTACCCTTTTCATTATAGCCAATTATGTTGATAGAGTATCTAAGCATTCATTATGGACAGTTAAAAGCTTTGAAGTTTCCCAAACTGATGTCAAATACAAACCCTGACTTGTTTGAATCCAAACTTACCATATTTTAAAACAGAGGAAAAAACATAAAACTGTAATAAAATCCCTCAGGGAAATGTTCATAAAAGTGCAATGTCTGGGTGTACTTGTATAACATGTGAGCCAATTTTTTACAAGAGCCTTGCTTGAAAATGTGATGATGATTGCGCAAAAGCAAGGCTGTATCAGATCGTACGTGTCTGCAAATGTAACTGCGTATGTTTGCATTTGCACGTAATTGTAAATGTTAATGCATTCTGATTGCCATAAGCTTACACTGCTTTCCTTTAGTCTGGTGACAAAACTGTTAATTTTGACTTGCATGTATGCATTTCTGTGTGTGTGCGTGCGTGCGTGCGTGCGTGCATGCATGCATGTTCGTGTATGGTCACATATGTACCATAGACATCATCACTCACAAGCCTCATACTGTACAATCACTTCATTGTCTATAGATTACCAAAACTTTTGTTAATCTGTGCGTGTGCATGTGTGTGTGTGTGTGCGTGCTGACATATCTACCTTCACATTGGCACAGACTGCAGCATTCACAAGTCTTGAGCACCTGTACCGTCATCCCCTTGTCTGGTGACACTGTTGTCAACACCTGTATTCTCACCATGTTGTCAAACGGTGTGTGACAATCCCAGCGAAGCTCAAACATTAGGAAAATGACCAAGCTCTCCTGGTTGACATCCAAAGCTGGTTATTTCTCAATGTCATGCGAGAAGTGCCACGACCATGGTGGTGTTTTGGAGGCTTTCTGGAGTAACTAACTTAATTTTTGAAGTTTAACTTCTCACAAGTGTTATAGTATTCTCCAATGTTGTATGAGATATACAAGCATCTGTACCAGCAGCAAGGATGAAAATTGGTAAGACTTCCTGTTTGATTTGCTGATAGAGTAAGCTCTGTTGCTCCTTGAATGACTTTGCTGCTTGCAAATCCAACTCTGCTGCTTTAGAAAATCTGCTTATTTCCTTTTTCAGATTTCAACTTGTGATCCACTGCATTTTTTTTTTTTTTTGTCAATTTTTTTCTTGAACTACTCAGATTCCAATCAACATCCAGATTGCCAATCAGCAGATTTCCCAAGTGAGGTTTTGATCCGTGCAGGCCCCAACAGATTCATAATTTATTCAACATTAACAAGATTTCTTCCACCTTGATGTTTGTTAAAAAAGAAAAGAAAAAGAGCATGTCACACATGCACGTTCATTCCACCCACGTTTAATAAATCAGGGATGAATATTCCAACAAAAACATTTCACTCCTGCTGCAACATTTGAACTGTGTGTGTGCAGTTGTTATTTCAGAGAGCTCCGTGGTACCCCTTCAATGTGAACCGTTTCCCACACAGACTGAGGTCGCCTTTAGCGGTGTATTGCCTCATGTCTCATAACACCGATTCCCTTGTTTTTACAGCTGAAAAAGTTTGATACATTAGACCAGTGCAATCAGAAGGCTGTAAGCAAAGAAAAAGGGCAATTTCCTCTTGGCTTGTTAAATAAAATGAAATGTTGACTGTATTAAAACTGAAGACAACATATATGGCATATGGTGTAGAAAGTATATGGTGTAAATAGCTACAACTCATTGTATTACAGTACCTATCTATATCAGATCTGTATCTTTTTCATCAGATTTGTCTGTAAAGTTACTGAATACTATATAATGTATGAATCACTGTTTCAGTGGTATATTTGACAATAATAAAGCTTATGTTTAACTTAATGGCAATGGATCCCTGCTCAAAGTTTCATTTTCCTTTCCCTCATTTAAAATAACTGTCACCACGAAAGACTCAGAACTTACAACCATTGTTGATAGACTAACAAAAGTGGTTAATAGTAGTAATTTGTTAAGTACAATACTAGCTTATTACTTTCCTTACATTGCAATTTACTGTTTATACTTTCTGTAAGAGGGCAATGATAATAACATTGTGAATTAGACACTGAAAATGGTGAATTTTTTGAATATGTAATTATCTTTGTCTGCCCCTAGTTCCCCTTACGTATTATTATTACATTCTAATATACTATTTAGTTGTCCACCTACTTTATTTGTCTTATAAATGCAATTACCTTCTCCGACAACCAAAATACCAAGCAACTGCTTTTTTCCCTTTCCTCCAAAAACACAAAGCACCCCCTGTTCAAGATAATACCATAATAACTGACAAACTTGACACTTTCTCGAAAGGCCTGACAGGCTCCTTTCACCTCCTTAAAATTTTCAAGCAAATGTTCATCCTCTTCTGCAGAAAATAAAATCAGCACAATCACTAAGTCAAGAAGTTTTTGTCAAACTGACAACCTCAAAGATTTCATATCAATGAAATGTACACAACTTGGATCCAACCTCTATCCCACCTTCTGTAAATATCATACTTCTTCCTGTATTCACTTGATATCTCTCTATGTTTTTTTAATAATTCAAAAGGCAACTGTTTTTTACCCACATGACCTTTAGGTCAACAGTTATTTTAAGTACAGCACCAGCCACTTTGATACCAGGAGTATAATTTCCATGCAAATGTAACCAAGGATAAGATACCTTATATTATTAAAATGCCCTTTCTTCAGCACAATTTTAACAGATTCTTTTACATTTTCTTCCATATACATTTAAGGAAATACCTTATGCATTTTATCATCTATTTCTATTAATATGTATTCATATATGCAAACTTGCCCATTTTTTCACTTTTAAGGGTATTTAAGATACATTATTTAGGATGGAGTCCCATTGTTTACTGGTATTATTCTATTGTTAACAAGATGTTACACAAAAGATCTATACATTTTGAGCTGTGTCATATTGGCAACACTGCATATGGTTTCTAAATATATACATATCTTGCTATTTTAAAACAGAAGCAGTCATCTAACTAAAGACTTATAAAGCAGCCTAGTCGACTAGAAGACAAGCCTTGTCCTCCAGCTCTAGTTCTCTTACCTATCACACCATTTAACCATAGTACAACACCCTCATGTATCACCTAATACAATCCGCCTTATACATTTTGATCACTTGCCTAACACATCAGACAAAACATTAAAATTATTCACCAACCAAAAACAAACTCACCGTGTTATAGCCACCGGCCCTACTTTGACGCTAACTAGGACAGCGCTACCAAATCACACAAAAACAATAGAGCTTGTCACCCGAAAACACTGACACAAATTTAGCACATAAGAACAAATGACTTGACAAGTTCACTGGAGCCTGTCTACATCTGCTACAGGAGAAAGTCCTGTATTGACTATATATGCCAATATCTTTGTCTTCACAGATCAAGTGACAGAACCTTGTTTAAGTTAAGCAGCAACAACCCTGTGTTTTGCCCACGAGGTATTTTATTTGTCCCTAGTTTCTGCTTAGTCAACAGTGGATAATCCTTTTCTTTTATTGCTGTTTTTTCACAGGGAATCAGACAGAGTCAATATTACTTCAGTGAAATGGTGTGATGTAACATGGTCTACTTCAGGAGACCGCTGTGTGAACAATGTGACATACTTATTAAATACCATAAAATATTGACACTGAGGTAACGTGGCATTTCTTTGAAATAAGGACTTCTCAGATCAATAAGTTCACCATAAACTGATAAGTACGCACAGTTTCTGATGTACTTTGTCACGCTAAGAAAATTTTTTTATTTCATATCAGTATTTGACCATTAATTCTAAGAATAATTCTGGTTCAACTTACCATGATTTTAACAGTGAATAAAGAGCATATCGCTGAAAAAATTCCTCAGACATTAACCATCTTTATTGAAAGAAGTTTCCACGTAATCTCGAAATGTACTGACAAGACAGAATTCAATGTAAAACAACCTTGACAACTTGATAAACTGGATACCACTCAAGCTGAGATGTCAGACCTCACCTAAACAGTGTCTCCAGATCTCACGCCTTTTTTCTTCTTTTTTTTTTTTTTTTTAGTCTAGGTGAAGTTGATTACCAAGCACAGTGTTCCCTGGTGGCCGTGACAGAATACTGAAGACTTCAACTTTGACTTTCAGATTCACTTCTGCATGTAAAAGGAGTTAGATATATATGCCAGTGAAACCCTCATAGCAAGTTAACTTAGATCGCATTCACAATGAGTTCAGCCAGTCTTTACAAATCCTGGGGACTAAATATGGCGGACGTACATGAAAGAAAAACTGTCTAATCTTTTAATAGTCTCTCCGTCTCTCACAGGCCTCCCCACACGTCGTCCCTGCGGGGGGACAGTCATTAAATCTCGGCTCCATTGGGACGACACATGGGGAGGCATGTGAGAGGCGGAGAGACTATTAAAAGATTAGGCAGGTTTTCTTTCATATATCCGCCATGTTTAGTCCCCAGGATTAGTAAAGCCTGGCTCAACTCGTTGTGAATGTGA
Organism: Lingula anatina; assembly: GCF_001039355.2. The sequence continues at coordinate 26,388 of NW_019773726.1, read as the reverse complement.
TCTTAAATTGGTTCTTTTTTTTTTTTGACTGAATATACCAACATCATTAAAAATGTCCAGAATTTATAACAAGGGATGTCTGAGTCTCTTGTGCAACCCTAGGTATTTCCATGTTGAAAATGTCTTAATTCATATGCACTATCTGTCCTTCACTTCCTAAATATAACATATAGCCAAGTGTGAAGCAGTCTTAATTTCATAGTCACTATTTGATCTCGTGACCCAATTCTAAATCTCATAGTCAATTTCATTACTGTCAGTTTCACAGAGCCATTCATATTCTGACATGAAAAAGCATAATAAAAAGGACGAAAACAACAGTTGAAAATATCAAGAAAATTCTGTGCCTACTAAAAGGCGTATAACCTTTGTAGGTTAATAAATGAATGAATAAATAATGAATTTTTTTTTCTTCAACACTTCATGTTACCTTGAAAAAAGAAATAGTTTATGGCTTCCAAATCCCATAAAGCAGATGATTTAGTATAACTTGGTTTTACAGTCCAATAATGGAACTAAAAGGTCTCTAAACCACAATTTTCCCTTCCAGATCTACCCCTGTGCTGTTTGCAGTATAATAGTCATACATGACTTTTCCGCTCAAGTGAAATTTTGATGATTTCTAGCTTTCATTCCATATCTTTATGACAACTAACCCAATCGATAAAAATATCAAACATCTGCCAAAGGTTTTTAAATGACAACCTGAAAGGCTACCTAACCAATGGCTACCTAACCAATGGCAACCACTTCTAATACACCAATAAAAAATACAGCAACAACAAGACATACCTGATCTTAGTAAAAAAAAGACTTGACTGCTTTTTCAGATCCACCATCATTATTTTACAATATGTGCTCCACTATTGCATGAATAAGCTGCTGACCGCTATCACGACATGTTGCGAGCAATCCTTATTCAGCAGCATGTTTTAGATTGAATGCAGCGTATGAAATAAAGTGTCACTGTGACCTTTAAATTAACATAACTGCCTCATGTCACACAAGATCATCTGCGTATATCATCTGCTCAATGGTTACTGGCAGTCAACTCGGATAAGAGTCACTAAAATCCATGTATGAAATAAGTTGCTGAAAATAATAATAATAATAATAATAAAACACTTCTTTAAAACCGCGCTACACATGCGTCTCAGCGCTGTTTACATAAAAAATATAACTCCACAGATAAATTAAAGCCAGTATAGACTAAAAACAGAATACTTAAAAATTTTAAAAACTAAAAAGATGCTATAAATTAAAGTATTCTTTAAAAATCTCTACAAACCAAAGGAAAAATGACAACAATATAAAAAGACCGACTTCTGCTGAAATTTTAGACCATGAAAATAAACCCCAGCTTCCCTTGGCTGAACTGGCACACTTCAATTGCCCACTGGCGCTCTTTTAAATTGAAATGAGTAACTCGGGCTGAAGTTGTGTCTTCCCTTGGCCGTATCTCGACTAAAATCTACCACATGAGAATCAAAATGAATGGGAAGCCCTTGACCATCCTATTGAAATCAACAATCTCATGAAAATCAACATTTTTTTCCATATCTTTGTGTCACTAGCAAAACAAAGTTTTCTAACAATCTGCAATTTTCTTTTGCAATTTAATGCTGTGAAACAGAGATGCATCTTTTACACATGCTTTTCCGAGTGCAATATTGGACCCCAAAATGCATACCTGAGTGGACCGACTTCAGTAATTTTCCATATTGCCACAACCTTCATCTAGTATCAAAACAAAAACTCAACACCAAGCCTTCGCACTTTCTATGTTGGTACGTCAAGCTAGAATCTTTGCACTCATGTCACCCATTAAGCACACCACTTCTTCAGACCCCTTGTATTGGTTTAGTTGTACAGAATTCTCGTGCCTGTACTTAAAGGTAACACTGGTCATGACTCCAGGCCTAATTCTTCCAAATCTGTTGTACAAATGTAATTCTGTGTGTCTTCAGTTCATTTGGGTGCACTTCAAGTACTCACTTACCAAGAGGAGGTACATCTCCTGAACAAGTAAAGCTTAAGAGCAAAACTTGAAGTCTTCCTACTTACATAATTCTCCCTTGTCATCTTAAGTCACTCTAACTCAACTGTGGCCTAGCTACATAACAAGAACTGACTTTTTTGCACCTCTCTCTCTCTCTCTTTTTTTAGCTGTTCAAATTTAAGTTGCCTTGGACTGAATATATTGCTTAAGTTTTCAAATGTTTAGCTTTTTGTGAGGTTCCAGTGTGTGTGCATGTGTGTGTATGTCTTTGCATGTGTCTGCATGCACGTGTCCACCCGTATACGTATATATGTATACTGCATGTGTATCTACAATCATACTTGTCTTCTGACACGAGTTACTGCACTTTTTTTTATCTAAAACATCTTAATTCGTACCTCTTATATCAAATACATAAAAAACTATAACAGTTACATAACCACACTTAAATCAAAGAAAACCACCAAAACCGCCTCAAGTACAGACAAGACTTGCATATGAAGGGAATAAGCACAAGTGGAAGCCTCTACTTCACCAGCTTTGTGCCATGTCATGTAGTCTCTTCTCAGTGCCAAGCTCAGTACTGTGCTCTCCACACATACGGTAGAAACTTGAAAATTTTGTCTGTCTTGAAAATATGTTGGAAGAAGATTCTCTGCTGACGTTATTTTTTTTTTCACTTTGAAAATATTTTTCAGACTTGAAAATGGGCCTCTTGAATTTGCAAAGTTTGTCACCTGTATGGTCATGTTGGATCCATGCATTTAAAAATATTATTTAATTTTTAAGTGACCAAATTTTCAAATTTTTACCGTAATACACCAGACAGATTGATGTCCTTCATATTCTACCAACTACATGGCACCCTATTGTACCGGTTTTACTCTCAACTTGAAGGAGCGCCTTCCTCATAATCCTTGCACAAAATGCTAAAGAAACTGGTGTACTTCCTGACTTTACACCTCTTAGAGCATTGAACCATTCCCTCCCCCCCCCTTCCCTTTCTCAAGTCATTTGTGACCTAATCAATTCTAAGTCTACATTCTAAATTATACAAATAATCATTAAAGCAACATAATCATAATTACAAAAGCATGATACCTCTACTGTTGTGATTGTGAAACTTCCATTCCAACAGAGCCATTTTTGGTGCAAAATTCTTAACTTGAGAAGAATCTGTTTTTCTCCTAGGTCAACCGCAGTCTAGAGCTGGTCCATACATCTGAGCCACCGAGGCAAATGTAACATCAACAAACAACAGATAGACATCAGAACTTTCAGGTAATTCTTCTCTCAATAAACCACAGATTAAAGGAAATCTGCCGCAATCACTTGTATCTTACATCAACTGTATCTAGTTGAACACGAACAAAGATTCCCTGTGTGAATCCTGAGATGATCATGCATTTTGTTAAAGTATGGGTCTAATATCTTGAGGCTTCCCTCATGGTGACTTTATAGTCAGTCCCATAAGTATGATTTTTGTAACAGACTACTAGGCAAACATCATTAAAATATTTCTCTATCGTGCAATAGACTGTGTATGGATAGACCTTAAGGGAAAACAACCAGAGAAGCATCCACCAAGTCATCATGGATAAATTGTTGGTTTTTGCGTCGTTACAGTGCACTCGTTACTCTGCCATTACTTCTGACCCCACTCTCCTCTATATCCCCCAAAATCTCATAAGATTTTACAAAATGACATGAAGCTTTGGGCTATCTCACGTGATTCCCTTTAAATTTATTGTTACAGACTCAAAAATTACCAATTTTTTTCTTTTATTTCAAAACAATCAGTTGCATGTGTATGTGCATGATTTTTCTACTGATCACATTAATCAGTTTTGCTTTAAATTTTCTTATGTTTTTCTATCTGAATGTGACTATTAAAACAGCTTAACTGGTTATCTTAATAACTAGTTTGTTGCACTTAGTCACTTTACAAAGAGACCGACAGAGACACAGAAATTTATTTAATTTTTTTAAAATTCAAGTCACGTTCTCAAGATTCATAAAATCTATAAAGATATCCTTACATTAGCAGCATCTGCCATACCTGACAATGAAGCATGGTCCAATATCACTCCTCTTTAGTAATTAATGCCAATTTCTAGTTTTTACGCAGTCTGTCCGTGCTTAATTTCCTAATGTTTAGTAATCCTTTCATCATCTTTTTAAATGTCACCTCCAATCTGCCTTTCACATATTTTTTTCATTAATTCAGATCACACGTCAACCATCACCTCTGACGATCAGACAGATTTTTTTTTTGTCTGATGCCTGAAGTATTTTATTTTAAATACTATTAATGACAGCACTATGACATGAATTCTGTGGCATGTGTATCTAAAGACAAAACTTTGACATACTGCACTAAAAAAGAAAACAAATTCTTGCTTATGTCAACAGACTCATGGTATCTTCTTCATGATATTACGTAGTTGCACATAAATATCAACCAGTTTTAGGACATTTTACTTGGATTTGAGTTTTCATATTAACATAAGAAAATCATACATTTTTTAACTTACTGTCTTAACTTACTAGCGTTCTTCGTTGCCAATATTTCTTTCCCTTTCCCTTATTAAATGCCCCTTCCTGAAGCTAAGTTGAATATTTATGATGTATGAGTATATAAATATCATCTACAAAATAGTACTGGGGCGTGACTGATCAGATACATCAGATACCAAACTCTTTCCCCACTGTCAACAATCCCAACAAAATTCCCTTTCTAATAAACACTGGTGCTTTGTAACATTGATATCAATGAAATGTGTGCATTTTATTTCTGAAAGCTTCCCAAACCGTGACAGATATACTAGATAACAAGACAAAGCACCACAAAACCCGAAACTTTCAATTTTTGTAATATTTGCACCCAACTTCTCATTCATAAGACTAGCGGGCCCTGCATACAGGCATTATACCTCCACGTTTCCTCTCATAACTGACAGCGGACCAGAAATGATCTCACAATAGTACACCATGTGGTTCATTGATGTTTGCAATACTGATGATGATTTCTTTCAGGGCCTTCTCACTAATTTCATGTAACAGTATGAAAAAGAGACAATGATGTTGATCTCATTGCGAATTAAACATTTCATTATCTAACTTCCCAGAAGAATACAGATGTCACTACTCATTGCACACCATAGGAGACTAAAGGGGCCCGCACACGGTGAGCATTCGGCGTGCGCCACTTGCGCTGCGCCAGATGCTCGCGCTCCTCAGCTCCCCGCAAACGATGCGCTCTTTGCTCAGCAGAGATGCCTCCAGGCCTGCCCCTATCGGACGCACCGCGAACTGTGGGATCATGTGTTTAAGGAAACATTACATTTTGTTGTTTTTTCTGATAGTAATGGATAATGATGACCACGTTAATCAATCAGACTAACTATAACTGTGTACATTTTTGTTGACTTCGCTGGGGGCTGCCATTTTTGTTTGTTTCCGGCTACTGGCACATGCGCATTGTTGGCATGGCGTGAGCAATCGGCGCTTGCACCCCGCACACGCTGAGACATTTGCCTCAAGAGACCAAAAAAATCAAACACGTGAGAAATTTTGCTCAGCCACGCGTGAGGCAAAATTCTCACCAAAATACCCCCGCACACGATAAGAAAACGTGCGCGCGCCAAATGCTCACCGTGTGCGGCCCCCTTAACATGAGAATCATAACTCAATATTTAAACATAATATCAAAATATTTTAACTTGTTTATCAAAACAGCTACTTTAATTTTACAATAAGTAATAAGTACATACTTTTATATCTGTATAAATTTAAGAAGTCTCACCACAACTCTCTCACCTGGCCCCCCAAAAAATCTTCCTTAATTAGCCAGAGTAACCTTGGACTTTGTGTTTGCTTCCCTGATGTCTGCTCTCTTCAAACATTTAGATAAATCAGGAAGATAAAAGCAAACCCCCCAGTCATCCTAGAGGCTTATTCAAAACAAGGCATGGATAACAGGGGTGGGGTCTGTCTAAAACAAGGCATGGCCTAAAGGAAGGGAGGGAGGCTTTTAAATTCAAGTTAGTAGTAGACAATTTTCCACTTCCTTTCCTAAATCAGTTTATGAAGATTTCACCAGTGAGGAGCAAGGCGGGTGATAATAAATCCTCCAATATCCGGAGGACCTACATGTAAGGCATGATCTATGTGATAATATTTTATCTCCATACATTTTTATGTGGGTCCTAAAAAGTCACCAGCGAACTTTAAACATAGATTTTTGTAAGATGTTGGAGAGAGAGAGAGAGAGAGAGAGAGAGAGAGAGAGAGATTTAACCATGCAGTTTTGTAAGATGTTGTGGAGAGAAAGAGGGACAGAGAGAGAAATATCAACTATTGCAATATCAGTCCTACATAAATCCCAAACAACATTTATCTACGAAGACAAGCAATGCACGAGACAAGATTACATGTAAATCCAGCAGGTCAACATCTCTTCAAATATACTTCTGATACAGTTAACAAATATCTCTGATATACCTGTCAAAACTTCAGGGTTAAAATGCCTGAACAGATATGTAGTGAATGTCCAAGTGGCCATCCTGTCTCCGACTGGACAGATAAATTCGGCCGTAGAGAGCAAAACATGGCTCTCAGTGTCCAGATAGCGCTTCTTAAAACCCAAACATGCACATGTGCTTCAATTCATAGCAGACATACATAAAATTTCTTTTGCATAAGTTTTTATACACAATTTCAAAAATAAATAAGTACAAGTTTTGAACAAGGATCAATAAAAATCCTGAAATGTCCCATATGTTATGGCAGTGATAATTGCATTCAAATATGTAACAAGTGTTTTTTTTTTTCAGTCAATAGAAAGAGTTTATCCCAATTTGATAGCTATCAAATTAAGCAATTAATGTGACACTTTGTCCGAATTGATTATAAATCCATTTCAGTAATTAAGAGCCATGTGTGACGAGATCGATGAGATGTCAAAAACATTTCTCTTGCACCAGATGCTCGGAAGTTGTAATAATTTTCTTCCTGTACAACACTCTCGACCAGCCCCTACCTATATGAGCAAGTTTATAACTTTGATCACACCTCTCCAAATACATGAGCCAGCTTTTATAACTTTTTGCTTAATTTGAAAGGTATGAACTTGGCCTGACCATAAGGTCAGCTATTACATGAACCAATGTGTGTAATAGCCATTTAAACATAAAAAATCTGACGATTTAAAGGGAAATATGCTTCAACTGTCAAAGTGACCTACCAATAACTACGTCTTAATATCAATCTCTCCCAGACAATAAAAAATGATACTCAACCTGATAACTGTTTCTTTCTCACATTGGCAATCTGTGAACTTTTGGTTTATGCTGTCCAATGCAGAACTTGGCATACACACGCGAGGCTCCTTGACCTTTATGGTTAACTCCCTTTCAGACAATTAACAGTCAGGTTTAAATCACTTTATCAATGCGAAATACTGCTTGCATGTCCAAATACTGTCACGCTAGCAGATATTTTTTGTTTCTGACAGTTTTGAAGTCAATCAAGTGTAGTTGTTATCAAACCGGCACATTTAAAGCCTCTTGTAAAGCAACTTATTTCCTTTAATAAATATCAAATTTCACTTGGCATTCTCATAAAAAAACTGGACATCAGAAATGACCAATGGTCAGACAAATGCCAAGACTGTCATAGCAGAAATTAATCTCATGCACTCTTTCACCTGTTATTTTAAAATTTACCATAATCTCAGTTTGAAAGGGTCCATCTGTAAAATGACCCATCTCATTCACAACTTATGAAAATGTCCACTATTTCATAATCAAACAGACCATTACTTACTATTAATGAAAGGACCAGCCTTACCCCAACACAATGGGTACTATCTTTAATCAAAATGACCATAACTTATGTGTACGTAAAGACCTCCCTCAGATCAATATAATGACCACCACGTACAATCAAAATGACCATACCTTGCAAATATCAAAATACCGTCCTTGGACCAATATAATGACCATCACAATCATCAGTAATGGGCAGTTATTCTTATAGTCTACAGCATAAATAGAAAAATCAATTACTTGAAGATTATAACCATACTATATGAGGGAACATTATGCAATAAACTTAGACTGACAGGGAGGGGGATTGATAAGTTTTATACTGAGGGACTGGCACTGTTTAGTTGACTGCTCTTAAAACCAGAAAGACTTTAATACTTGATATTCTGCACCATTAGGAAGCACAAGGAATAGGAAGTCGGGGGGGGGGGGGATAAATTTGTTTTTTGCAATAAGAATATAACATAACTTGGTAGAAAGGTCTGTTTAGATCCTGCCATATCACTTTGTTTTGCACCAAGACATATCACATCAGCTTTTCCTCTTTAAGGTTTACTTTTCAAATGAGATAAAATACCTCTTCCAAACCCCCATTATCATTTTTCCTTCCCAGAATTTCCTCTACAATCACTTTAATTTCCCCTCTCTTATGTGTGTTAGTTCCTTATTCTCAATATCTATCAAAATATAAAACACCTAGGCACCCATACAGTTTCTCCATATACATGATAAACACCAGAGAAGATGACAAATAAACACACATCATCATAAGTCTCTTGAAAGTTTCACTGAAAAAAAAAAAAAAAAAAAAAAAAAAAAAAAAACATATCAAGCCCGACCAGCTGCCTTGGAAAGTCTCGATAAACCATAAAACTTAGCATAAACACGGGGAAGAAACAGACATTTTGTTCACAGTCATACCCCATGAAATGAACTATGCTCTTCTGACCCCTCCCTCTTGATGCCATGTGGCCTGCGAACCCCGCCTCCTAATTGTCACCCCCGCGAGCTAATTAACGTCATTCCAGGACAGGTGACAATGACAGATCACTGGTTGAAGTGACACAAAGTCACCCGTCGCTCTGTTGACACTGCTGTGAAATTTGGGCTGTT
>NW_019773726.1:2589-16511 GCF_001039355.2 Lingula anatina | reverse complement strand
AAAAAAAAAAAAAAAAAAAAAAACATATCAAGCCCGACCAGCTGCCTTGGAAAGTCTCGATAAACCATAAAACTTAGCATAAACACGGGGAAGAAACAGACATTTTGTTCACAGTCATACCCCATGAAATGAACTGTGCTCTTCTGACCCCTCCCTCTTGATACCATGTGGCCTGCGCACCCCGCCTCCTAATTGTCACCCCCGCGAGCTAATTAACGTCATTCCAGGACAGGTGACAATGACAGATCACTGGTTGAAGTGACACAAAGTCACCCGTCGCTCTGTTGACACTGCTGTGAAATTTGGGCTGTTATAATGAGAGTTTAGCAGACACCGTTATTGTTATCCTGTATGTAATTACTGTTATTGACATCAATTAGGTGTAAAAATTCTTGCAGCATGAAATTTCAGACCTAGGGCCCTTTTCTGGACAAATAATCAATTTTTTTAAAAATATGAGTTATTTGGTGCTAAATTTGGACACATAAAATGTTTACTGACTAAAATGTAAAACACTGTAATTTGTCTCCTCAATTTATAACAAAAACATTATAAAATTTATCTTAGGTTGTATGGTGATTTAATCTGAAATCTTTTCCACAAGTGTGTTCCAAAACTGAAAATTTACAAAAACATTTTGCATTCTTTAAAAGACTGCTACTGCGTAATCATCAAATCATTTACTGTTCTCACATTACCTTTTAATGCCACTAAGCCTATCTGCCAAGGACTGCTTGAACAGTAATCAAATCAGTGTATCAAAATACACAAGTCAGTTCCAAGTCACAGTTGGCATTCCCACCAGAACTCAAACTCTCCAGATGTAAGCCTATACAGTTAATGTCTACTGTTTAAACGATGCCCTCGGACTTTTATCCTTGTTCCTTTTCCATTTATTTTCAGATTTGAAAATATTTCTAGAGCAAATTTCCTGGTTGTCTGGAAAAGTAATGCACAAGGAGCTTACTGGGTTCCCATCACTGCCAAGGTCCCATTATCAATCACCAATCAATCCTGTCCAACACAAAAGTGGCTATCTTCTTTCCAATTTTCCCCACCTTCCAATCCATTCATTCATTCTGTGGGGAGTGTTTACATCCAACAATGTTATCTTCCGTAGAAAATCTTCACAGAGGTGCGGACATTTTAACTTCTTGTTGGTAAATTCTCCTGAAACCTAGTGAGGTCTGTTGTTGCTTGGAATTATGCCTTATCCTCCTATCTCTATCAATATCAAGAGGTGGGTAATCATTCTAGCAAATAAAATATGGGCAGAGGTTTCTCTTGAGCCTTCCCCTAGGTGCTGCCATCTGTTGAGATGAATTCATTGAGGCTAAAATCTTGCCCTGTTTGTGAAATACTGCACAATTGCAACATGATGTTTTGTCTATTTTTGCTTTCTTTCTTCCCCCTTTTAAGATATTGTTGATTATGCTTTTCTTTTCTTTTTTTTTTTTTTTTCAGTGTAAATGTTTCTGAAGAGTCCACCTTGGTATCTTTGAATCTCAATTCTGGGTTCCTTTCTGTAAGACTGCAAAGCAGCAACTTTGCCATAAAAATGTTGCAATAAAATTGTTCACCTATGATTGCCCAAGTTCAAAACATAACAGGCAGTCCTTCATCTCTGATGAAAATTACCCCTGGGGAAAAAAGGTATCATCTTCCGTTTGTATATATATGCTGTAGGTTGTATATATACTGTAACTCATCTTGACTAAACTTATGATATAATTGCTTTCATTCTCTTTTTCCTTAGTCTTTTTTTTTTTTTTCATGGGTGTTCACCTGTTGAATCTAACCTCAACTTAACAGTCTAACACAAGCTGTGCATTTTGTCTGTAGACGTTAAAATTTATGAATATTAAAGGTCACTTACCTCTCTTCCCCTCGCCAGCAACTGTGAAACATGACCCGTGTTCAGTTGATTACTCAATTCATCTCATTCTGGCTCACTAAATGCACAACACAACCCGTCTCACTCAGGCAAGCACAACACAATCTGTCTCACCCAGTTAGGCACAACCATAGTAATTGTGCTCCAGTCACAGCTAACACAATTTAAAATCACTGTAGGGGCATTTTACACACATACATTCAGGTATACTTCCTCTTTTTTTTTCTAATATTTATTATCGAGACAGACAAACTGATGTGCAATCTTGCACATATAAAAAGGTGCCTTTGAACAATCTGACATAACAAACATAAGCTTTAGCATTCAATAACAAGTAGAGCAAGTGAACAGCAAAGCAAAAGTAAAACAGAGAAGGACATGCATTTTTGATATAAAAAAACAAAACAATCATGAATGCTGAATATAAACAAAATCAGCTCTTTTTCTCTCTCTTCCACATATATACACACATGCGCGCACACACACACATCCTACCTCGTCGTGAGCTGATAACGGAGTCTGTCTCTGTACATGTGTCACATGGCTCGTTGTCTTGGCTGTGGACTGATGAGGCGTTAGCACTGAAATATACACAAAGAAACCCCATACAGATTACATCAAAATAAGACAGGGGGATAAACAAGAGGTCTATGGTAATTTCATGGACTCATCTTCAGAATCAATTCAGTTTTGAAAGCTTGGAGAAAGCAAAAAGATTATTATGATATATCAACTAAAAAAAGATTGAAAATTATCTGTGCTGGTAAACTGAAAGGTTAAAATGATGTCAATCATCAATGTTTGATTACTAGTAAACATTCTGTTTCTTTTTCTGACTTTAATGAACAAGTAAACTGATAGCCAAAGTAAGGCTTCGTTCACATGCAATGTCTATTTTCTAAATTCTATTTTCTATTCGCGCTATCTTATGATCACGGTCTGTGCACTGAATATCCCGCCACATAATTACTGGCAGCGCGAGCCAGTTACTTATAGTAACTTATAGTAACTGGCTCGTGCTGCCAGTAATTTCGCGGCGGGAAATTCAGTGCACAGACCGTGATCATAAGACATGCCGCAAATAGAAAATAGAATTTAGAAAATAGACATTGCATGTGAACGAAGCCTTACATAACTTGCCAAATAAGTTTTTAAAACATCATTGAATCTTGCTCTTTCTTTTTATCTTCTTTAAGAATAAGTGGCAATATGAAACCAAATGTTAAGCCTTCCAATGAACTTTATTTTTCTACATATGAATATTTTTCATTTAATTTTCATTCATTGTCAAAATCAAATATTCATAGTTCTTTTATCACATGTATGTAATATACATTGTCAGTGAACCTGATATTTTCATTAATCAGATTCTTTTATTATGAATCATCCCATGTATTCACATTCATTCACACTTAGCACGAGTCCAATCAATAGCCATATCCACCTCCCTGCTGCCCTGTAGTTTATTTACACTGTGTCTACATAGTCTTTGACAGGTGAGAGAATGAGCCAGTTAAGACAAATACACAAGCCTCCTGGTGACAACCAAGGCAGTATTTGTGCTACGTGATGGAAGCACTGTGAGTCCGCTTCTCACCAAGCGGTGTTTTGTTGTTCCAAGTATGTCACTTCACTTCTGTCTATATGTACTTCTAAATTATAACCCTGCTGCTGTAAATTTCACAAAACCTCTGACATCATGATTCCTTGTGAATGATTTTGATATAAGACATGATTTTGGGTTGTTAGAGTAACAGGAAAAATGGCTCAGTCACAGACTCACAGTCAGTGGCTTTATGATTGGGGGGGGGGGGGGGGAGGGGGGACTGCTTTAAGTAGAAAAACTGCCAGAAAAAAAATTAGTTTTGTAATTTAAATCGGGGGAAAAAATCATGTCTGTAACATTCTAGTGACATATCTTGCTGGTGAATTAGTATTTTTTTTTTTTGAAAGCTAAGATTTTTGGGTCATATCCTGGTTTGTACAGTAACATTGTTTACGTCGTGCACACATGCATACATGTGTGTGTTCTTCTCACATAATAAGCACAGTTGGGCCAGTTCTTGCAGATTGGATACGTGAGAATGATCTGTTTATATCAAAGTTGTCACACTGTTGCTACTTGGGCTCTCATCCCTATGTGTCTGTTCATCTTCAACAATCCACTTGCACGTGCATGTTTATATTTTTGCACATGCCCCTTGTTTACGACAATAATCTAATTTTGCATTTCCAGAGGTATGTGTTTCAGTTTTTCATACATTCTTAAAATACTCAGGCTTATGTAAAAGGCTTAATAGCTCATTCAAAATAACTCATCCAATATCTGTTCTTTACATAACTCTATTATTCAAAACATGATCTATCCAAATTTTTTACATACATACAGTGTTGTTAAGGAAACCTGTACGTATCCACTGAGACTTACACCTGTTCAACAACCCAAAATACCTGGACTGGTTACTTAAAAGAATTATGTTGAAGTGCACTTAACATACTTGTCTTCATGAAGTTCCCAACAGAAATTGAGAATACTTCAAAAATAAGCAAAACTACTCAATTAACACAATCACACACTGGGTCTGGGCGCCAGCAATAAAGTACATGGATTATTGAAGATGCTTATTAGGTGTATCTATAGTAAAAGCTATGACCACTTAACAAACTATCTCAGCACAGAAGGTGGCTCAGTAACAAAGGCTAAGGAATAGAAAGACAACAGAGAAAAAAGACTGAGATTGGCGAACCATGTTAATGTTTTCATGTTTACTCCTTGAGTATACATTTGCCATAATGTTACTAAGAAAAATATCTCTAACTAAGAAAAATATCTCTAACTTTTTTCAAAACGCCCCCCCCCCCCCACTCAACAGATCTACCTCATCTTTTTTTTTTCTTTTCTTTAAATGCTTCAGTGTCTCATCTTTTTTTTGCTTTTCTTTAAATTCTTCAGTGTAAGTTAATTTGGCCAAAAAACACCTATTTTGACCTTCCAGTCATCCCCAAAACAAGTCTAACCATCTTCTAACCCCTCAGCCAAATGAATTCCCTGTTAACACAGTAGCAGCATAAACAGCAGCAAGTGTAAACATCAACCAGCATCCATTTGACTCTGAAAGCTAAGGCTCATTTACACATGCAAGACAAATCAGGTGGGAATCAGAGTGAGCATCATTTACACACACAACTGACACAAGACAAATCCAGTGGGAATCGGAGTGGCGCAAACTGGGGCGGTTACACCAGACACATTACGTGTTACTGTTGCTACAGTCAAAATATCTGGCAAGTTGTTGATTGCATGACGTCATGCTGTGGTATACTTGCTATGTCAATATTATAAAGAAACGTTCAACAAAAAATAAAGGTAAAATATAGAAAGAAAGAATAAATTAATAAGTTTTTTTTCTTAAGTTTATAATTTTTAATATCCTGATCCCTGTTATAGCTTCAAAACACAGTTCACAATTTCTTAGAATGCAAATAAATAAATAAATATATGGAAGATGAAATAAGCACAGCATAAAAGCACCTTGATTGTAGTCTACCTGCATCTGCAATATACTGAGTGAATGTCACTTTCAGGCGAAGCCCGAAGCCCGTCCAGCAAGGAGCAAGCACTCAGCAAGCCAATCTCTCTCCTGTAGTCAAGCATTTTACTACCTGTAGAGATGCCCCATGTTGTCTATAATAAGCCTTCTAAACCAATCAAACTGACCTAATGGTGTTTGTGCACCTGTAGCCCTACTGTAGTACTGTAATGATTCACAACTTTCAAATACCAATTATTCTCAGCGTATCTTTCTTCACAATTTTGTTTCCTTTTAAAGCAGCATTTCCATCTTAAACCCAACTATTCTAAGTATTCTTCCATCTTAAACCCAACTATTCTAAGTATTCAACAATCAATTTCTTCAAGTATTATGAAGAAAACCTTATTCAAGTGAAATGATTTCACAGAATGCAAATTTTTTGAAGAATAACCTTACACTTTCTACTGTTCCTGGGGCACTAGCAGTAACTGGAGAAAAGGCTGGGGTCAAAACCAAGACCCTCTTGGAAAAAATATTTTAGATTTCCTAAGGGGTGGGTGGCTGGGTGGTTAGTTGGATGGGTTGGAGGGGGGCGGGTACAAATACATAGCCTCCTACTCAAATAACTAACCCACTGATTTATTTAGCTGGATGATGGATATATCATCTTCTTTAAGCCAATAATGATGATTCGGTTGGTTTATAATACCCTCAATATGGCCTGAGCTTCACAAAATAGCAACAAGATTTTGGATAACAAGTTGACATTGGTGTCTTGAGATAATGGACCACACTAGACAAAGACGAAGATGACTTCAAAGCTGTGAACAGTGCACTGGGTTTCAAAGTGCACGTTGTTTTATAAGCCAATTAAATCCATAAATCTTGAAATGATCAAACAAGATTTGTAGTTCTATCCATACTGTGTTATTTCTTCTTCTTTTTTTTCTTTAGTCTATGGCCTGAATGCATCAAAACACTTACTGAAAAGATGGCGGGCGACTGTCTCCAATTCCTCCCACTCTCTCTCCTGGAAGGTTGGGGGGTGGGGTGGGATCCCCCTGCTGTGAATCACACTGGGACTGTGTATCTGAGGCACTACTTTCTGCTGCTACCAGCTGGAAAATACAAATATAAAGACATCAGTTTTACTGTTTATTAACTATTATTTCCACAATTTGGATTAGTTCATCTTTCAGGTTGGTCTGTTCATTTTTGTTATTATGATTGCTGTTACTGTTATTATAAATATTATCATAAATATGATATTATCACTATTATCATCATAATCCTTATTTTTTTTCCAGAAAATGAAATCCAACTTTGAAATCCATCTGGCGCACAGTTCAAATATTTTATTTGAAAATAATCAATTACGTTTACAATGAGTCCACTGGAAGTATCAAAATTCATATTTTACCAATCATTGCATAACAAAGGTATTATCAATTTTATTTTCTCTTCCTGTACCATTTTTCACGAAAAAAAAAAGGTGATTGGTATTTCCTCGTCTGCCATATGTTGTATGGCAAAGTCAATTAAAAGGACACAAAAGAGGATTTTCGCGCCAAAATTGATTTATCCTGATTTATCCCGAGGTTAACACTACTTTTCCGCGATTTACCAACCTTTAATCTATCATTCCCGGCACACGCCATCGCTCTGTAACATTTTTGGAAAATACAATAAAAAGAAAACCTCCGCTTAAGCGGAGGTTTACCAACAACCACCTCCATTTTTNCTTTAAGTCAGATGGATGGTGAATACAATTACTTTGAAGTCTGTTCACGCTTCCTTATTCCAGAAGAAGCCGCAGGACAGATGGTTCTGCCCAGGAGACTGCAGCCGCTCTCTCTCTCTCTCTCACACTCTCTCTCACACACACACACACACACACATACATACACACACCTCCCCTGCCTCTCTCTCTCTCTCTCTCTCTCTCTCTCACACACACACACACTCTCTCTCTCTCTTTCTCAACCCTCTTTTCTTATATCTAAACAATGACAATGTACATAAGTCTTATTTCATCATTTTTCCCATCATTTCTTTTTTTTTTTCCAGCAGTGCTCTACATCCCATAACCACAAATGTACCAGTAATGGCATTCCAACCACATCACACCAACACACAACACAGCAATTGCTTTTTGTTTCCATTAATTTTGTTTTCCAGTAAATTGAAGGCTGACAACAAAAACAGATACCCGGAAATTTCTCAGAAAACTGCCACTAAACACACGCACAACCATTTGATTCGTTTTAACTACATCAAACAACCACGAGTTACCAAGATCCAATTACCCACAATCTACACCATGGATTTAAAAGCTTTCACTAGAACATCATCATTAGCACTTACTCTAGCTCCCTCTTTTTGACATTATCTAAAAACATTTTGTAATTTTCCCAAATAACATTGTTTTTAACAAATGGGAAAAATAAATGAATATCAATAGAAAAACTATCATTTTATTTGGCACAACAAATCACTTTCAGCATTTGGCCATTAGTCTTCATGTATGCTCTTATATATCTGTGTGATCTTAGATCCTCATTACAATCAGGTCTTTCTCATCACCAGTTTATTAATTACAATTTAAACTGTCCTTATGGCTGACTTCTCCCTATATCTGCCACACTCATTAACTGGTCATTATTTTAAATTACAAGATATTGCACAACTGTAGGTTGGCAATGTGTTATAAGTCTCAATGATGCATAACAAAAGTTGAAGACCACCTCACAGAATGCTGCAGCATCTTTCTGAGTGAAAAAGGAACTCTCTCTGGCCATATTTGAGTTATGGGTCAGTTAGACAGCAGCTCAACTTGTTTGTGAACAGAGCTTTAGATAAGAATTGGTTGATTGGATGGGCCACATAAATCCCTAATGGATTTTTCAATTGTAAATAGCTCGTTCCAATTGAAACTATCAGTCTATGCAGATCGATCCAACTCAACTGGGACTCGCTGAAAGCAATCAGTTTAACTGATTAACAGACCTCCTCCTGGTGTTGAGTGAAATACAGAAAAGCTGGTGAATTATTAGGTTGCACTCAGCTTAAAGACACAAGAACAGGTTTTTGTCTTGTCATAATGAAATGGAACTATTAAAGGACGTGCATTCTACAAGTGTCCAATATAAATGTTCCATTTTCGGGTAAAAACCACAAAAAGTCCAGTCTTCATAATGGGTTTTTCCTTTCCAATTACCTTCTCAGCTGGGCAGAAACAGATATTTCCTTTTAACATTTTCCTTCACCCAGCTTCTATGCTGCGTGTTTGTAAACAACGACTCATCTATTGACGAAATTAATGAGGTTGATTTTTAGGCGAAATGAACACACGGAATATATTTCCTGTTGATGTAGCAGTGTCATTACTCTGTGTCATGAAATCAATAGGTGATAAATGCCTTTATGTTTTCTTAAGGTGCTGCAATTTCTTAGTAATTAGTAGTAAACATTACAAAGATAATTCCATAATTTTATTTGTAAAACATAATAATTAATGAACTGAGTTTGAAGAAACAATTTGTAATACTGCTTGGGTTTTTTTCAGACATCTAAGAAATGAAGTCTATGCGCCCCTTTCTCTCTCTCCTTCATTACCCCCCCCCCCCCCCAGACCCCTGGCACTGCCCCTTTAAAATCAAATTGAGAACCCCAAACCAGAAGCTGCTGGCCATGACCCAGGACAGTAACATCCAGTGAAGAGATTCTACTACCACTGTAGAACACCTAACATGTGGAGTTAGCCCTCCTGTTTAACTAGCCCTGTCAGATGTGTTTACCTTCCTCCAAAAGGCACGGAGATAACTACAGCCCAGGTTATAAACAACCCTTCTCACTTGCCCGCAAGTTTTAGCAGATGTTCTGTTGGGGATTTTTTTTTTCCAGGCGAATTGGTCTTTCCTTTAATATTGTAAAGAAGAGGCTGAGCATTTGTCCATTATATAGGTGGAATATGTATTTTCTCAAGACAGTCTGATTTTTCCGAAAAGATAAGAAATGTTGGCAAAGCACTTCGAGGTATTTTTTCTTTGTAGAACAACATTTATCTTTTGAAATATTTTCATGCAAAACATTAGTTCTAAGGAGAAGAGCCAACATCCTCAATGCTGAAAATAAAGTTTCATTCCCAATCAGGCTGCTGTTTGATCTTCACCAGATACAAGCAATTCCAACCTCTATGTCAAGACACATGCCATTCCAGTGCAACTCTCAAAGGAAAAATTGTAATTTAACTACAATGTATTGCTACACTGCAGAAATATATTTACAAACATGTCTTTTCTCTGAGGTAGTTTCCTCTCAGAAATCAATTTCGGTCCCAATCCCAGAATAAAAGGTGTAATTTAAAAGACACGCTTTACGTACCCCAAGTCATGCTTATGAAAGACGTACAGCAATCCCACCATTCTCGTTTGATTTTTTAAGTCGGTTATGATATTAGGTTATAGCAAAAAGTAGAAAGAAATGCTCATTGGCCTTACTAAAGGGGAGGGGGGGGGGGGTTGGGGATAGCTTAAGAAAGAAAACAGTCAAGGGAAAAAATTCAGATTTCCAAGTTCAATTTTTGAAAAATTATGAATTGAAGGTATACTAGTACACCCATGGGTCAATTATCTTTTGTTCTTGCTACAGGTACTACTTTTCAAGTTAAGGATAAGTTCTTTCGTCATATGCAGTGTTTGCGTCTTAGGAAAATTAGTTGCTGGACCGAAAGTCCAGCCATCTTGAAAAGTAGTTGGACTGAATGTCTGCTGGGTGGGATAACTTCTCAGCCCGTTCTGAAAGTTGTCAGCCCCGGGCAGACGGTCCAGCCTTAATTTCTAACACTGGTCATATGCTTTTTTCATGTCTTAATAAGAAAATTGTGCTATTTATAAACTTCATAGATTCTAGAACTATTAAGTTGGCATGATGTCTAATTTCAAGGAAAACATCTCATCTTTAAGTTTCTGCTCACTTCACATCACGATGTTGTTATTAAAAGAATCATCGTGGGCTAAAATGTTATTATTGTCATCTTCAACTGTGCAAAATGTTTCAAGAAAATGACTCAGCCAGCCATCATATCCAACCATGTTAAAATACATCATCTTAATTCAAGATGTTGCCAGTCAGAACTGAACAATTTCACCAAAACCATCAAAAGACGGCAATGCTAAGGTCGAAGACACACAATGTACTGCACTTGTGCAGAAAATTACTATAATGTTTATCTTTCGCAGGCATGAGCACAAAACCATTCCAAAATGACTAAATAGTCCTGGGTGCATCTTCAACCTAAGTTCAGCGTGCTTCTCCATATCATTGTACATAATCTGAAGTGATTCACTCCAGACAAAAATCAATAGACTTAATGTGTGAAATTCCCAACAGGATGGATGACTAAAACTCTACTGATGATGGGCATCTTTGAGCTTTCTCTGTTGGCTATCTCACTCTACAGGGATACACTGCACTGGAGTTTTATTGTTTCATTATATTTAATTACCCTGTAGGATTAGAATTTATTGAATGGAATTGACTGAAATATACTCCTGTAATACATTTTTTTAGCACCATATCTCTCTCTCTTCCCCTCCCTCCCTACCTCTCTCTCTCTCTCTCTTTCTCTCTCTCTCTCTCTCTCTCTCTCTCTCTCTCTCTCTCTCTCTNGTGTGAAATTCCCAACAGGATGGATGACTAAAACTCTACTGATGATGGGCATCTTTGAGCTTTCTCTGTTGGCTATCTCACTCTACAGGGATACACTGCACTGGAGTTTTATTGTTTCATTATATTTAATTACCCTGTAGGATTAGAATTTATTGAATGGAATTGACTGAAATATACTCCTGTAATACATTTTTTTAGCACCATATCTCTCTCTCTTCCCCTCCCTCCCTACCTCTCTCTCTCTCTCTCTTCTCTCTCTCTCTCTCTCTCTCTCTCTCTCTCTCTCTCTCTCTCTAGCAAACGTGCACCAACCACAACACAGCACATAAATACATGTGTCACTGGACATGTGTGGTTTCCTTTAATTCAACTTAAAACAAGGACAAACACCATTATGCTTTAAGCATTTAAAATTATAATAAAAAACAGCACTTTTTTTGAGGACATCTGGATTAATAACATATCTTCTTATCAAAAAATAAATAAATTTATAAATACACAACTTGTGGATCATCATGGCAAGAACAGAGACACATCTTAGTTGTTTTTTTTTTTTTTCAACATGAAAGTGACTCGGGAAAAAAACTGGCAATGAATTTAAATGTCAATCATTCACACCTGCATGGATCTGTATCTCTCCATCAAAGAGCACCTTGCCTTTATTGTTTCAAACTCTACAGATGGCACAGTGATCCAAGCAGGCAGAAAATGAATTCACTTTTCTTGCCTCAATTCCACCGGGAAGTGATATATATGCTCTCTTCCTGAGAGTTCGAATGTTGGACAAAGATGATCATTTCCGGGTTTGCCAATATCAGGGAAAAATTAATTAATTTTATACATTATGGTATATTTTGTGCCATAACTTGCTCTGGGAATGTAGTGGGTGCTTATTTGAAATTGTAGTAGAGGCAATAACCACAGGAAAAGATCTTGTTCACATTCAGTGTAAGGTGTGTTAATAGTTAAGATAGGTAGACCTCAGTATGCCATCCAATATTATTACCATGCACTAATCAACCAAAGGCAATGTATTAACTCACTTTTTTACCCAAAGCACAAAAACTATAAGCGGGACACCATAGGGATTAGATTGTTTCTGTTTGAAGAGCTAATTACAATCAGCTCTGCTGAAATAAGTTAGATTGGTCCATCTTCAATAGAAACTGTACACTCTGTATAATCTAAACAACCATCAATTTCTAACATGTATGTTTTCCACTCATTTCACACATCAAATAAGCCTCCCATCTCAGCATCATTTTATGCCCATCCCCCCCCCACACAAAAAAAATGGAATTTTACTAATAAAATGACTACTGTTCCACTAAATTTAAACAAGAAAAGAAGCAGCACTATGTAGAAAATCAACACCCACAAAAAAAAAGGTTAAAGAGAGAGAGAGAGAGAGAGAGAGAGAGAGAGAGAGAGAGAGAGAGATTCAAAAGTCTGCACACACCACCCTGCATACAGAAGTACTACACTGTGTGCCCTTAAAAACTGTCCTTTATATACCAGACAACACACACAGCATAATCCTATTAAGGGGAAGAACCTAAGGGTCTATTCCCACAACTTTAGATCGATCTATCACCGCAGGGAGTCTCACCAGACTACCGTCAGATAATCCCCCTTAAGTGTCTGTCCCTGCCCACTACAAGCCGTAAGGGGCAATTAACTTTCGTGTCCGCCCGGCTGACAGCTATTCAGCGCGAACCCCCAGGGAGTTAGGTCGATCCAAAGTAGGTCGATCTAATCTATGGGAATGGGGAGTAATAAAATCCCTATTGCTTCTAATATCTTGTTGCTGTCTGGTACGACACAGGAAGTCAGGACACTGGATTTCAGGAAAATGAAAAATCAATACAAATCTTCTTACGGGAACTGTCTTCTCTGAACTTCTAAAATTTCAATTTTATTCATCAAAACATTGTCTTGAGAAACTAGAAGCTAATGGCGGATGTTTATGAAAAATTGTGCTACTTATAATGTGGTGTAATCAGAATTTGATTAACCATTTTTTTTTTTCACTGATGTCATTGTGAGCAACAGCTATGTCTCTAACATGTTCTCTGTGAGGGGAAGCCTTTCAGAAACCAGCAAGTCTAATCAACAGCTGACTTTTCAAAGACATCTTCATCCAAAACATTATCAGAGAGTAAGGAATTAGGGATTATTTAATTTTACGAACATACATATTGCCTCCACCTTCACCTTTTGATCCACAGTTCCATAAGCTTTACAATTTTTGCTTAGTTCTCATAGAAAATATTGCTGTTTTGAGAACATTTCAGTCATTTATAGACCGCAAAATCTTCTACAAGGGCAGTTGTGTAAAACAGATTGAGCAAGAGAACATGTCTGTGCTTCAATCCTCTGTAGTTTTCAGGTGTTCTTGTCCAAACAAACATAGTTCTTCATCAGCTCTGTCATGAAAAGTATTCTCAATCTCTAGCAGGGCTACTCCTGGAGAATTAATGCCAAATATAAATGCAATCCGAGGTTAAAATTTTTTTGGAGGAATCAAGACAGTTGGACAGGTTGACAGCAGTGCCATCTACAGTGCATTCACCCATGGCATACTTACCCAGGAGACAACTCTGCCATTGAAACATGGAAGGTGCGCACTTTCATCTATGATTTCTTCTTTGACCACCCTGAAAGACACCAAATTTGAGAAAAATTAAGATGTGAAGTATACTATAGCTTTTATTTTTACTGTAAACCTGCAAACAAATCCTCAAAGCAAGCTGCAACTTCACTGATAATCATTCCGAAAATTCATAAGTGTTTAAGTTCTCTTCAATACTCACAAGTACACCCCT
>NW_019773725.1:665363-680035 GCF_001039355.2 Lingula anatina | reverse complement strand
AAGCTAAAATTTAAAACAAGCAATGCGTGAATGTAAGTATACAGTCGCTGTGAAGGAAAAGTGAACTTGTACTTTTAGTACTGTGGTACCGTGAATATTGACTTAATTTTGTTCATTGATTAACCTTAATTATTAAAATTGCATTTCTTTATTTTTGCAGTGATAACAATCGTATCGGGCAGCATGTCGGAGGAGGAGAAGAAGGCAGCCCGGGGCCTGGAGGTCAGTCCCGGCGTATCAAACACTGACGAAGGCACCCAGGAGGCCATCAAGATGATGGTGGCCCAGTTCCAGGAACAGCGTCCCAGGGAGCTGAACGCAGTGGAAGCGGAGTGGGGTCCCCCTAGAGGTAAGAACCACTCAACATAACTAAGCTACCTTTTATAGAGTGACAAACCTGTGTACAATTATAGCAGAATGTTAAATAGGATTTAATTGTACCATAATTTATCTCCAAGCGAGCCCAGAGAGAAAGGAAAACTACAATGTACCTCGTTTGTCAAACTTAATGAATAGCCGCCTCGCATATAGTTAATGGACTTCCCAAGTGTCAGTAGTTTACTCGTATCTGTGAGGTTTTGGTTTTAACTTCTACACAAACACCTCATCACGTTCCACTTTTGTTTTCAGTGAAAAAGAATGAAAAGACTCAAGAGGAAGTGAAAGCGAAAAGCGATACCAGTGCAGTTGAGAAAGGAGGACACTGAGCAGCAGTGACAGTTGCTTTATGTACGATGTACGTGTCTTTACAGTAAACTGAAGCAGGAATGAACGCTGTGCACTCATTAATGTACATGTAACAGTCCGTGCCTCGCCATAACTTCGCATTAGCAGGTTTCTTCATTAAATACATCAGAACGTCTCATGAACCTATATACATTGTATCATGTTGATGAAAAATTAAACTTGTACATTCATCAGTTGACCTAGTCAACAATGACATTTCACGTTGGAATTGGTGCTTGAAGTCTTATATAGTCAAAACCAGGAGTTGACTTGACTGCGGTTTTAAGAAATGAATAATTTCGTGAATGTAATAAATTGTTTTTTACAACAAAAATCTTAACGTGTTTTAGTGTAATCATTCAAGAACAGTGTGTGTGTGTGTGTGTGTGTGTGTGTGTGCGTGTGTGTGTTTGTGAGAGAAAGAGAGAGAGAGAGAGAGAGAAAGAAAGAGAAATGAACAAATAAATGGTGTAAATGGATGATTGTTGTTTAAAGCTTGAAAAGTGTTAGTTTGCTTTGACTATGTGTAGAACTGCCGACAATATCGTTAAACCATCGTTCTGTTGCTAAAATAGATCATTTAAAAATTTAATGCGTTTTCTTCGTAACTAAATTCACAAAATTCCCATAATTTGGAATAATGAAAACGTGTAAAAAGATGAACAACAAAAATTGTTTCGTTTGAGTTGAATTCAAAGTAAAATAAAACTCCCTGAGTAAGAAAAATCCCTTTTGCTTAATATTCAAGTTTTGATTCTTTTAAGAGAAATCCCCCGATTGCGAATTTTTTTCTGACTAATTGCAGATCAATACATAATGCAATGCGTCCTGTAAAGCACAACTGTCACAACTGTAGCAATTCGGCGCCATGACAGACTACATAGACTGATCATAGATTATATTTAGTTCACTCATGATGCTCTGTAATGATTGGGATTACAACATTTTGTTCAAAATGGCTATCGGTTGAAGCAGCATGTTTCTGACTGAAAATAAAAATCGTTTGTTATCGAAAGATGCCTATCCTGGTTAAAATTTGCGGAGTTCTTCTGTGAAAAAAGACTTGTAAAGATAGCTGAAGTTGACCTACTTTCAAAATATGTTGGCGGTAAGCGAGTTTCAGGAAGTGAATTGTCTATTTCATTTAATTCCACACTTAAACAATGACGCAGGTTCATGATGTAGTACTCAGTGTTTGCGGTAATAATCTTGTTTGCTATAAATTTTTAAGGACCAGCAGAAAGACCTTGGTAGGCTTCAGTTGCCCCTGGAAGAGTTGGAAGGCTCAGTTGAGGTTTTTGCCTCTCGTTTGGCCTAACATGCTACGCGGATGACGAGGCTTCGTAACACATTGTGTTAGGAACTCTAGTTGATAAAAAATTAATCCACATCCTGGGGAAACTGTGTGTATTCAGGAGCACCCTGTGGTATATTTTTGGCATTTAAAGCCCTCTTGTACCCGTTCACGCAACAGTTTGATAGCGTATTTGCTGGTCTGTTCAGAATGAGTCAAGCTGATCTAGCCAGTGGGCACTAACTCTACGGAGACTGTAGCTGAATGCAACTACCTGTAGATTAACAAACTAACACACATCCTATTGTTTCCGAAGTACTTCAATAATCACCAGCCTCTCTGTATTTTACTCAGTGCCAAGAGGTGAATAAGCGCCTGTGAATAAGAGCACGTTCTGAACATTGAACCATTTGATCCACGGATCAATTACGGTCAAACCACTTGAATGTTTGTTTCGTAATCCCCATGGGGAATCTATTCAGTGTCTTATTGGAAATTAAGCGGTAAGCTTTTTAGTGGGTCCCCATATTTGATCTGCGGATCTGTTTTAGTCTGTTGTTTTGAATGCACCCTTGTCTGGTAATCTGATTACATTCAGCATGAGTCCCCATAGAGTTATTGTGTGCTCAAGCTAATGCACATTAACTCATTCTGAAAGGCCCTTGGTCTTTTTATTTAAGCTATGTTCTACTTACACACATCATTTCTAAATTATGCTACATACTGTTTTCATATGTGGCCTCGAGAGTTTCTAAGGGTGCTTTCCCAGAGATTTAGATCGATCTAAAGATTAAGATTTAGATCGACCTAACTCCCTGGGGGTTCACGCTAAATTGCAGTCAGCCGAGCGGACACCATAGTTAATTACCCCCTTACAGCTTTTAGTAGGCGGGACAGATGCTTAAGCCGGCCAAGCTGACAGTAATCTAGTGGGACTCCCCACAGGGATAGATAAATCTAAAAATCTATGGAAATGGGGTGTAACATGCAGGTTATGAGGCACTGTGACCTGCATGGCATGTAAGCCCCCAAAACTGAAGCAATGACCCTCACGAAATTCGTGTGTTAGTATTTCTATTATATAATATATCATTTAATTTAATTTCAAGGAGGCCTACTGGTAACTGTAAGACAAACAGATGAATCTTTTCCAACTTAAAGTCCAGTCACTGGGAAAACTGGTAGCTGTACATTGTTGAGGAGATGAGAGGTAAGCTTTTTGATCTGAGAGCTCCTGTTGGATATATGCAAAATGGCCATTATTTTACACTTTCTGGTACCGGTATCTTTCACATGTTAGCACAGCATTACCAGTGCATATTAGAGACTGTATGTAGTAGATAGAGGAGTGATAATGCATGGATTTTCTTGCAAGTCCATGCCAAGCTTAATATGAAGGGTCTGCACATGATTTTTTTCATCTTCGGATTTGAAATGTGGTGTGGTGATGGTCACATACTTAGTCTAGTATCTGAGTATGAATAAAGCATTTTAATTGTAAAAGCTATGTCCTTAGGAAGAAAAGTTTACAAATATACATGTCTTGGGGACTTCATGTTTGCCAAATGTATTTCTCATAAATTAGTCAAGTTTCCCAACATGATCTTCATTTCTACATATGTAGACAGAAATCTGGAGTTTGTTACACAATAAGTAAAGGAGCTGAGAGTTTAAAATTTTGGTTTCAAGGTTGTTCCAAGCAGAGAAAAATGCATTAAAGTATGTAAAGAGATTATTGGACAACCAACATTTGCAATATTAGAAATAAAAGTTGATACAATGTATTTTTTAAAGCATTCATAGTAGTAAATGACCTAGTAATGTTGGCAGAATGGGGAACAAGAGGGGGTTTGGGGAAAAATGCAACAATAATGTCCAAATTATATTACAAGTTGTGATAGTGATATATATATCACACAGCATTTGGAGATGATGCTGAGTGCTTCTATCACATACTTCCTTACTCGCATACTACTGGCAAAGAGTGGAATAAATTAACCACAACTTACTGTTGATTCAAAATTTTGCAAAGACCTCTATACTATAGGTGGAAACAGTTTTAACGTTGGGCTTGAATTATTGAGCACTTTCATACATTTTATGTGAAACTTTGTTTTTACTGTTTCTAGGTGACAAAACATTATCCATATGGTAGCACTAGCTGAACTTTGTCAAGAGTCAATACAGATTAGTTCCTGATGCAGTAATTGAGAAGCATCCATTGTAAATTAGGTGGAAATCCTTAGATTACTCTCCTGGCCACTCCCTGGCCCAGACCCCCTTCCACTCCCTAGGCCACTCCCTAAACCACTCCCCTTCCACTCCCTAGGCCACTCCCTAGACCATTCCTCAAGCTTGACACTCCCTAGACCATTCCTCCTCCACTCTCTTGGCCACTCCCCCAGCCACTACCTAGACCACTCCCCCTGTCACTCCCTGGTTCACTTCCCTTGCTACTCCCTTTGCCACTCCCAAGACCACTCCCCCAGCTACTCCCTTGACATAATATAGACAACTCCCCCTTCCCTTCCTTGACCAATCCCCTAGCCACTCCGTAGACTACTACTCTGCATCTGCCTTGGCCACTCCCTAGACCACTCCCCCTG
Source organism: Lingula anatina (assembly GCF_001039355.2). Next base: position 675,409 of record NW_019773725.1, on the reverse strand, counting down.
CCTCTCCCTCAGCACTCAGTTGACCACTTCTTGTGTCACCCCCAAGACCACTCCCTGCAGCCACTGTATCTTCCACCATGCAGGAGTACCTGGAGAAGAAACTGACCACAGCACATGATACGGGGAGCAGAACCAACTTCAAGGAAAAGGCTATAGGTTTTGTCTCTGCAGTAGGATTTGTATGTCTTCTGCCTTTGTTGCATATAGGTAATTTTATCTTACTAGTACATATACCTAAAACACAAACATACAGTACTTACTGGGTGAGTTATGAAGTAATTTGTTTTGTAGGTTGAGGAAAGAAACTATGCGTCCATGATTACTAGTAGTAATTGTCAAGTAATATATTTTTTACCCTTCTTTCACACACAGCATGCATTTTCCAGGTGTATTTTTGAAGCATATATGCAACACACATTCAAACAAACATTTTCCAGGTGTATTTACAAGAGTATATGTTCATTTTCCAGGTGTATTTTACAAGCAAATATGTAATACACATAAAATGTACATTTCCCAGGTGTATTCTACTAGCATATTTGTAATACACATAAACACATACAATTTTCAGGTGTATTTAACAAGCATATTTGTAATACACATAAACACATACATTTTCAGGTGTATTTAACAAGCATATTTGTAATACACATAAACACATACATTTTCAGGTGTATTTAACAAGCATATTTGTAATACACATAAACACATACATTTTCAGGTGTATTTAACAAGCATATTTGTAATACACATAAACACATACATTTTCAGGTGTATTTAACAAGCATATTTGTAATACACATAAACACATACATTTTCAGGTGTATTTAACAAGCATATTTGTAATACACATAAACACATACATTTTCAGGTGTATTTAACAAGCATATTTGTAATACACATAAACACATACATTTTCAGGTGTATTTAACAAGCATATTTGTAATACACATAAACACATACATTTTCAGGTGTATTTAACAAGCATATTTGTAATACACATAAACACATACATTTTCAGGTGTATTTAACAAGCATATTTGTAATACACATAAACACATACATTTTCAGGTGTATTTAACAAGCATATTTGTAATACACATAAACACATACATTTTCAGGTGTATTTAACAAGCATATTTGTAATACACATAAACACATACATTTTCAGGTGTATTTAACAAGCATATTTGTAATACACATAAACACATACATTTTCAGGTGTATTTAACAAGCATATTTGTAATACACATAAACACATACATTTTCAGGTGTATTTAACAAGCATATTTGTAATACACATAAACACATACATTTTCAGGTGTATTTAACAAGCATATTTGTAATACACATAAACACATACATTTTCAGGTGTATTTAACAAGCATATTTGTAATACACATAAACACATACATTTTCAGGTGTATTTAACAAGCATTTGTAATACACATAAACACATACATTTTTGCAGGTGTATTTAACAAGCATATTTGTAATACACATAAACACATACATTTTTCAGGTGTATTTAACAAGCATTTGTAATACACATAAACACATGCTTTTTCAGGTGTATTTTACAAGCATATCTGGGTCCCTGACAAGAAAAAGATCATTGACAGATATGCCTGTGACTGCAGTTGTTTTGACACAATATTCAGAGGTGAGGCAAACATATTTACTATATTGAGACATAGTAACATTGTATAAACTATTAAAACTGTATATAGCTTATGACTTGGATCTTTTCAATGGGGAAAATTATCTATCTTTCATAGATAAACTTAAAGAATCATTAAAAATATGTTTCTGTAGCATTTGTGGTGCTTTTACCACAAAGAATAGAAAAACATGGTGACCTGCTTGATATTTTCTCATTACCATTCAATAAGAATGTTCTAATTTCAAGAATTTCTTACTAAAAGATGCAGAATCTGTGAAATTCAGAATTGCCGCCGCCCCATTGAAAAGATTAAGTAATTACTGTTTTATATATAAAACTGTATACAAGTAGCTCTAGGCACCTGTAGAAAGCTTTCTTGTTGACCTCTTATTAAGGTAAAGGCCCATATTGTTAATGGTACAAATAGTCTTGAATTTTTCATACATGGGGTACACATATACTGGTAGTTCTAAGCAGTATCAAATATTACATATATCTAGACACATTCCTTTAATATATTATATAAAATATAACATTTCTAGAAAATATTTCTTCAATATGGAATATTGAATATAACACAGGCCTATGTGTCTAGTCAGTATTGTCTGTCAGCTCATAAACATTTCTATTTCTAGGGCGCTATGAATACCCTGTCAGCTCATATAAACATGTCTATTTCAATGCTACGAGTAACACCTTCTATATCTGGACGCTGACTGTGCTGGTGCTGTTCCTGACCTATGATGCCATCAAGTAAGCAAACACCTGATTCTTATCCTTTGTAATTCTCTCCAGGGTCACTTGCAGATAACAGCGATATCCAGTTGATGAAATATTTCAGTCATGTCATTAGTGTTCACTTTTGTTGCTGGCTATATCATGCGCACACGTGTATGACTAAATGAAGTCATAAGAAAAAGGTGATTTTTTTCATATTTTTGAATAATATTTTAATATTAAAATACGTAATACATACCCGTAATATATTTTTTTTTATTGTGGTGTTCATTCCATACCATGGTAATATGTGGTTTTCTGTCCTTTGTCAAGGTATTTGGTCGGGGTCCTGCGGCGTGGAACATGTCGTAGGAGATGGCTGTTTACCCTCCTAGTATCCGTGTACCCTCACTACTACTCCTGGTGGTCCTACTTCAACTACTGGAACGAGGACTTCTACCAGCATTGGGCACACCACATGCTGTTTGCTGTCACAGAGTTGGTGTCCACGGTTGTTGTTCTGAACCTGTGTGACTCCGGCCACAGGGTGAAGACGTGGAAGCTACTGGCGGTCTTCAGTATCAATCTGGCCCACATCCTCATCAGCGGCATAGACCAGTTCATAGAGCACGTGGTTTTCTCCAAGGGGTTTGCCTTCCAGAGTTTGCGGGATGTGGGGCTGATGCTGCCGGATATAGTCCATGTGGCCGTCCCTGTCTGGGAGCTGAACACCTGGGCACGCTCTAAACACAGCACTGTCTGGGAACTCTTCTATAGAGAGGAGCTCATGATGGCTGCTCTTTTTATTATACTGTTTTCTATATTTGGAACTATTATTTAACATTAGACAGGCTACAAAATGGAGAGTTTGAAGAAAGAAAATCATGTCTGCTCTATTTATTATACTGTTTTTTTTTTTAATATATTTGGAACTATTATTTAACACTATACAGTTTACTGGTATATGTTTATTGAGCTGTAAATTATCATTCCATGTAGTATTTATTGGTTGATTTTTTATTGCCATTAACTGTAGCCCTAGAAGGACTTGATTGGTACATGTAGATTTAAGAATTTTAAAACATTGGTTGGAAATCCGCACCTCGAAAAACTGTATTATAAAATTCTGCTATGAAGATATTAACAAAAATTTTGATTGGATTTGGTGTTTACGGAATGAACTGGAAACAATTGGCTTGTCATTTATTTTTTACGAAAATATTTCAGATAATTTTATACTGTCTTTGATAGAAGAAAGATTGAAAGATAATTTTGGACAAACATTGACTGGGGAAATATCCACAGGGTTTAAGGGTTATTTTACCAACATCTTGTTGACAGTTTTGCAGTGCAATTCTAGTTGAATAAGCCAATATCACAGAAATACAAGGTATTTATTGGTAAATTTAGACATTCGTCACGTAATCTAGCTGTATAAACTGGAAGGTATACAAATGCAAATAAAAATTAAGAACTTAGAATTTATGCAATTTCAATGATATTGAGGATGAATTTTATTTTATTCTTAAATGTTCTTGCTGCAGTGCGATTAGGCAGAAATACATAAAAAATTATGGAAACCAAGCGTTTTCAAACCAAGTAAATTGTTATCAGTTAACAATGTTTCACAGTTAAACAACTAAGGAAAGTACCTAAAATATGCATAGAAATTAAATTTAGCATCAATCTGATGAGTTATTATTATTAGTAGTAGTAGAAGTAGTAGTAGTATTGTTGTTGTTGTTGTTGTGACTTAATATTTTACTGTATTTTATTCTGATGAGTCGTAGAGCTCAATGGTTTAATAAAATTCAATTAAAATTGAGTCCTGTTCTACAGGGGATTCTCGCTACAGTGCAATCAGTGGAATCGGCTTAATTGTCTGACTCGCCTCCTCGAGCTGCTAAGAAGTAATTAAGCCGAACACACACGAAAGGTTTACAGATTTTATTTGAATTACATGACCATAAATTCCAAATTATAGTCACCCAGCTAGTGCACAGCTGTTTTCAACGTCATAAAATATACTTTTGGATTGTGAAATCATTGAATTAACTAAATCCCTTGTGTTGTTCATAATTTTAAGTTGTCTTATACAGAACACAATTCCGCACTTAGGCATTGAATTTACTCCCTAACAAAATGATACCTGCACTCATAACTGTCCAAATTGTACTTAATTAAGATTGAATTAAAATTTGCTGTCTTTGCGATTAATAAAACGGTTATCGTAACCTTTTGCTCTACAACATGAAGCATTTACAACTAAAGTCAATCACAACATTTAAAAAGTTTTAAAATTCTAGAACTATTTACCGAATGTAAAATGACATTTAATATTGCGTAAAGTACTAATTTTAAACCTAGATTGCATTTGCCATTCGATGTCCGTACATTCCTTTTTTCTTCCCTTTTCGTATGGCCTCTGAGCGGAGGCAGACGGTGGTCGTGCAAAATCGTGCTGATTCACGGCCACTGTAGGCTCTCCGGTTTTGTGAATATAACACATATGACAATTTTTGAAAATAACAAGCCCGCCGACCGTAACGTTTTTGTAGGTGGCATTTCACAGCTCCCGCCCGGGCATTGTTCGGTGCCTTGCCGTGATTGTGAAAACGGTTGAACCTGTGGCTGGCCTGTTTCCTTTCCAGCTTTTGCGGGTTAAGGGGGCATAACAATGGTAAAGATATTTTAGAAAACTTAGTGTTAATCACATGCAGAATGTTTCCCTTTTCTGACCACATGTGTGCTGCGCCGACAATGCATTGATCTGCAAGGAAGCCGCTTATACCCCCTTTACACTGGACGGCGTCCTTTCTGCGTCCTATCTGCGACCATGAAATTTGGCATCGCTGTGGTCTAAATAAGGAGGCACCAGCAATGATTTTGTATCAGAATGAATGCTCAATGATCGGCCAGTTGTCGGCACGTAAAGTATTATAATTTTTTAACTCTCAAATGGGGCCGTACTGCTGGACGCAGAAAGGACGCCGTCCAGTGTAAAGGGGGCTTTACGGCAAATGCACTGAGACTGAAAGGTTACTTTTCTTTTTCGAAAAACCGTTTTTTTTACTTGACCTGGAGGTCATGTGGGAAAAATAGCACTGGCGTCCGCACGTAATGTAAACATATTCACCGAAGCCCGTAGCCACGCACGATGACAAAAAAAAAAAAAAAAAAAAAAAAAAAAAAAAAAACGAAAATCGTATACGATTTAATCATACTCTGTCTTTGCAAATGTAATCTAGGTTTTATTATCGACAAACAATAAATCCTTTAAAACATAAATTGTGTGCAATCATATCATGTTTTATCCTACTACTATACATGTAGTTATTTAAGCTAGCGCCGAATTTCGTTAAAATCCTGAAATTAGCTACATAACTTGAAATTTACTTTACACCAAATGTAATCCATAATTCGTACATGTAGTTCAATGCTCAATGTACTATGAATTAAATTATTCAAGTAAATTGGCCAGTTTCTGGAATATTGTATAACACGCAACTTTGCCTATTGCAAATTGTCGACCTTTGCACCAATACAACGTCTACTTTTTGTTTGTCAAATTGATAGTAATATCACTTCGATCATGAAAATGCTTGTTACGTGTACAAGTAATGTTCTCTCAATGATCAATTTACTACATGTATGTTACCAGACATGCACTCCACCACAAGACGTTGTTGCTGTTTAAACAGTGAATCAAATGAATCAAATAGTAAAACAAATCTAATCTTCTTCCCTCTACCAGGACCACAGATTGATTTTCACTAGAAATTCACAGATATGTCTCTGGCTAATTCTACACTGTAAAAACAGTGTATATGCTTTTTACTGAACTGTCCAGCAAGACGTTATGTAGGGCCTTTGGTGTGGCCTCTTGTATATATATATATATAGCTCTAGTCTGCTGCATGTACGGCTTATTCTATACAGAATAAAGCGTCTTGATTTTAAAAAAAAAGACGGCTCATTATCATGATTAATTAATCAAATAAAGAACAAAATTTTATTATTTCTAAGTTGGTCCATTTCTGACTTATCCTGAAGAGTTTATCAAAATGCGTTCATAATTTTTGTTATCTAACAAACAAACCAACGCCAAAAACGGAAACTTGCTGGCAGAGGTCATAGCGTCTACACACATATTTGAGGTGAATTTTTAATAGTAAAACTGTAACTGTTTTTAAAACTTGATTATAATTAAAAACATCAAACTACAAAACAACAATGAAAAAACTTAGATATACATGTTAGGATTAGTTATAGCCAAAGTAGTGTCCAATCCTATATCTTTCTTTAAATGGTTTTACCCATAGCTAGAAATCCCACGCCGCTGCCACCAGCGCCATTAACATTAAAAGTGTAACGTTACCGACAGGTATGTTTCCGCGGCTCTGCTTCGGGGTTGAGAGCGTGGTCGCTCCATTAAATGGCGTCACGGAGTTGTGGTTCGTGACGTTCTTCATGCAGGCAGAGGACGATCCTGAACGTATACCCACTGGCCCTCCGGATATCTTCAACTGCACGTTTTGCAGAGCGTTTTCCATCCATGCTTGTACTTGGTCAAAAACATTGCGAACTTCTTCGTAGTGGGCTAGTCTTACGCGAAGAGTGACTAGTGTTTTGAGGACAAAGGTGATAGACGTGTTATCCGCGCTGGGTGTCTGACTACAGGCAAGAAAAAGTGCCCGCACCGCTCTCAGTGCAGCTATCAATCGACCATCACTTTTCATATCTCTACAGCCATCTCTTGGTGTTGGAACCCAGCCACACGGCTCAAAATGTAAGAGAACGGGCGACCGCACCACCGTGAAATTGTACATAAGGGGGCGGCAGCCCTGGGCATCAGGAATAAAACCAGGGGGGCACACTATCTGCTGATCTACAGGCTGGAAAAAGGCACGTGTGCAGATGTATATTGTGCATGCATAGTTTTACTACTCACGGTCCGAGCAGCAGTTAACATCAATAAAACCGGGAAGAAACTTCTGACAATCATATTAGAATATTAACATGAATTGATAAAGTAGTTATTTACAATCTATCTATCAATCTATCAATCAATCTATTTATATCTAAATGCAATTTTCATTATCATCCTCATCATTTATGATTATTGCAGTCCGTTCTTCTCACCCTAGTCATGACGTCATCACTCTGTTTCTTGTCTTGATCTCCCACATACAGTAGAGCGCGGAGAGAAAGACCGAAGAATCTTTCTAGTGGCGGTGTGGAATAGTGATCTGAATATAACATTTGTGAATTAATTAGTGGACATTTAAGCTTGACAAACATGATCGTGTAGGTGTAGTTTGAACAACTAGAATTATATTTTGACTTAGGACCGCGTTAAGATTCAAATATCGTACCAGCTGAATTGAACCAACCCTGCAGGGTATTCTCGCTAAAATGTATGCAGTGTAATCAGCTTAACTGTGTGACACGCCTCCTTGAGTAACTATTTAATTAGTTAATTACTCCCTAGCAACTCGAGGGAGCGTGTGAGACATTTAAGCCTATTAAAAAATGAAACTGCCATTTGTGGTGACCTAATACGTACTTCCATTTACAGGCGAATTTAAAGCTGCCACAAAACCCGACCAAACGCCACCATAAGGTATCAAAAAGTGTAACCAATAGAGATACCAAAGGACATCAAGCAACTGGTTCGGTTTATTCCTTGGTAAGTCGACTTTATATTTGTCTTATGAGAAAATGTGAAGTGTTTTAGATTCGCTTCCTTGGATTCACGATTTTTACCTGCTACTTATTTGATCCTCGATCTGAACAATGGCTTTTTATATATAAAACATAATGAAACAAGCGTACTACATTAAAGTGACTCTCAATCCCAAGATGCAAAAGGCAATAATTATACCTTATATCAGAATGATAATGACTTACATCATATCTCGAAAAAGGCGCGATTTTCTCAGTAGCTCATTTCAGTTTTCCCGTCAATACACAATCAGTTGTTGCTTTTTCCGGATTAGAAATGAAAACTAATTTGAACTGCAATTTCACAAACCTGCATTTATGCATGTAATTTTCACAAACATAAACAGAATCAAAAGATATCGCACATCACAAAGTCAATATCAATTACATTTAGCCATTTTCGTTTTGATACCTACTATTGGCGAAATCGAGGGAGGCAAGTAAGCTTAATGAAAATTATTCACGCCAATGATGCACGGTTTTGATATTTTTACACATGGGGTTTCTCATATTTAAACGCACCACTCACCTTCGCAGAATGTAGAATCACCTCTATAACAGATCATGCAGTGGAAGTTCTTGTAACTTTTATCAAAACCGCCGACGACAACGGGATTGTTGTACGCCATACATGCATCTCTTAAAGCTGAGTGCAGGGGGAGTGGACGAGGTACACGGAGTAGGCTTCCATTGATAAAACCGAACTTGCAAGGACCGAAGTCATCGTCCTCGGCTTCCCTGAAGCATGTTCTTAAATGCCACTCCGGTTTTGGCTCGAAAATTAAATTACTTCCGCTTTCTTTGAGTTTTCTTAACACGCAATCCGAGGAGCTGCAATTTGCAATGGAGTCAACTGGTACGTATGTAGTGGAATAGACGGCGAGTTCCCATGGTTCCCCGCCGTTTTTAATACCATGACAAGTTGCACAGTACTTGTTTCTGAAGGTGATCATTGAATCTGAGTCGGTGACTGGCTGGTACAATACCACGTCTTCTGTGAGGCTAGTATTTGAGATATTAGTACATTTGTCAACGCTTTCTTCTTCTAGCCAAGACGACGGGCACTGGTCAACCATCCAGAAACTCAGTCCAAAATTATCCACATAGGGTAATGTGGTTTGTCGGTTTTGTTGACTTAAAGTGGGACTTCTTCTACAGGAGCTTTTATGTGCCAGCAAAATAGACACAGGGTCGACTTCTTCTTTCCCCCGTATCAAAGAAGCTGTTTTATTACGGAATGCAATCGAGGTGGTGCTGTCACTTTGAGTTTCTGTTTCGTTAGTTTCAGGAATAGATTGCATTGTGTCGTGTGTCCTTGTTAATCTGACAGAGGCAGCGCACACAGTTGCATTTTCTGTCATACCATAACAGCAGTCATCATAGAGAACACACAGAGGGTCGCAGTTGCAGTGAACCTGGATGCTGTATTTACCTTCACTCGCACAGAGCCATCTGTACGGCATGAGAGTCACTTCTGGGATAGAAGAGGTTTCCCTCCTGTTGTCCGGTTTTTCATGCAATGTATCCTCTTGACTGGGTGACTCCTGCGTGACGTCCACGTGCATTCCCCCCTCAGTATTGGGCGAATCTTGTGTGACGTCCACGTGCATTCCACCCTCAGTAGTAGGCGAACCTTGTGTGACGTCCGCGTCCATACCACCCTCAACAGTGGTGGACTCTTGTGTGACATCCACGGGCATTCCACCCTCAGTAGTAGGCGACTCTTGTGTGACGTCCACGTTCACTCCACCCTCAGTAGTGGACGGCTCTTGTGTGACTTCCACGTTCATTCCACCCTCAGTAGTGGGCGACTCTTGTGTGACGTCCACGGGCATTCCACCCTCAGTAGTAGGCGACTCTTGTGTGACGTTCACGTGCATACCACCCTCAGTAGTGGGGGACTCTTGTGTGACGTCCACGTTCATTCCACCCTCAGTAGTGG
>NW_019773725.1:644475-656412 GCF_001039355.2 Lingula anatina | reverse complement strand
ATGAACACTGTCCCTATTGGTACCACGTCCATCATGGCGCTGCTGTAACGGGCGTGGTGGCACAGCATGTCGTAACGCCCAGTGGCCAGGGGGAGAGCATGACCGGGGAGGAACTTCTCGGGGAAGCCGACCCTGTACAGGTCGGGCGAGGCTCCTAGAGCGAATGTCAAGTTCCGCATTTCACCAAAGCGCATTAAAATGTTGAGTACCGTGCTGCTAGCAGTTTTGTGTGTCTTGAGAAACAGGACATTGGTCACCTTTGACGTTCTTTTTGCGTCCGGTATAGCTGCACTGGGTGGAGTTTGAGTGTCAGAAGTGACCACAGTTTCTGTGAAACCCCTGTCCTCTCTGTGTGGACACGCTGGCCGTGGCGTATTGCGGATTGATACATCTTCAGACTCCATGTACTTCATATACACTAACAGCAGCAGAACACCGAGTGCCGACATCGCCATTATGTGGAAACCGTAAATGGCCATGGTGTTGCTTGCTGGAAAAGTAAAATGTAGTACATTATCGCTGTAGAAAGATAAGAAAACTGGATAGTAATCCTATCACACTTTCAGACGAAATTTACTAGACTCGTTTACAATTTGTGTACCGGTAAGTAAGCCTGAGCATCTCTGCAATATTTCACGGGCATATTTGGGATGAAAAAAGTCGAGGTATGAAGTTCACATATTATTTTAAGTGAACTTGTGTGAAAATGGCGAAATGTCAGGGTCATCACTGAACTCAACGTAATATAGTTCTCGGAGATCAACCCCAAATGGTGAATGATGTGGAAAGAGGTGGATGAACCTGAGCGTTGAGAGGACGAAGTGAATTTCCAGGTATTTGTCATTAAAAGATATCAATAATGTTGCTGAGACTGCACAACATTGTTATAATCTTCATATGTAACTGCCGTTCTGTGAAACAAAAACGGCCTTAAGTAGATAGCGTAGAATGCTCTACAATACCTGCAATTCCATTGTATATTTGGTATACACAGTAGATGCCATTTTATCCCATACGTATAGGTAAAGCAGTAGTGACATATATACATGTATATGCTTCAGTATAATACATGAATGTTTTTATAATTATCTTGGCTGACTCTATACCGTTACCGTACCGTCCATTCAAGCCTCCCGAGCTGACCACGGCGGAGTTGACGTTTACTTCCAAATGAGCCAGTTGACTGACACCAATGGTACAAAATGCACCACGTACAAGTACAGATCAGGCGAATTGGATTTCTTGCACATTTTTTATAACAAAAACAGGCGGCCATCACATGGATAAAGAAGAAACCTGGGATTACAGTATATTCGAGCACCACACGGTTACAGTGCGCTACTGTTAAGCCTTCATCGTCACGGTTGGAGATAACGTAAAAGGTTAATTAGCTAATTGGCCGTTATGCTTCTTGTTATAGGCCTACTGACTTTAACTCGTGAGTCATCTCTCAACCTTCGTGTTTCAATGGTACTTTATATGAAAACTGTGTTAATTACTGGTAGCAATCCCCAAACAAAGAAAATCGAATCAGGCTGTCATCTAAAGAAGGCCTGTCCTTCTCTGTCCAAAGCCAGGGCTTATAAACAAATTCGCCGTTTCTGACTTGGCGCGATTTACTTATTTTGATCAAAACTGTGCTTCATCTTTATTGCATCAATTTTTTATTCATGTGGCAAATTTATGTCTATGAAGAAATTAGTATACTTTTCCATTAGCAGAAACCGTGTAAAAGTGACATATGATGCACGTTTAATGTGTAATGATACTTCGCTTACGTGGTTAAACCATCACCTTTCTCTATCTGCATGGGCGGATTTAGGCCGTCTTCTGGGTCTTCCGGAAGACGGTCAGATTTTCAAGTTTACATTGACGGGTATCTATTTTTTCCTGTTGGAAGACGCTCAAAATTGGAGGATGAATCAACAAAGATAATTTGGAAGACTGTCAGTAAATATCTCTGGATCCGCCCATACTGATGATGTTTGCTATACATCAACACATTCATCGCTGGTGCACCTTGAAAAATAACAATAGCCTTATTTGTAATTCATTTAATCAAGTTTTTATATAATGATAGCGTGTTTAGAAATAATGGTTCAAGACATGGCCCGGGATGTATTACTATCAGTTGCAGGGCAATGCTTATCCATCAAATAAAAAATGTTTTAATGCATCTCCAGTCAACATTGATATTAATTTTTTTTGTCAGCGTCTTTTAGCTAGATGACTATCGAAGCTGGTCTTGAGATTCTTCATGTAAGTCGGCTAATTTTAAATTTACTACGTTCTGTCTGCTTTGCATACCTGTAGCTGTAACCAGAGATGCATTATTCAAAGCCACCACCAAACTTTTAATAATTTTAATTAATTTAAAAACAGCATGGCTTTCGACCTAGGTTTAATTCAATCATATAACTCTATGGAAATAACGGCCATGCTTTGAGTATAGGCCTTGATATCGCATCTAAGCAAACTGTGCCATTTTAAAATAGCATTTGCCAGTCGATAACAGTTACACCCGGGCACTTCACTGTGTTGTATTGTTGGAGGCAATTGTATAACGACCGTTGCAAAAGGTCACAAAATAGCAAGGCGGGACCCTGTGGAAAAAAAGGTTGTTCATTCGCGAAGAAAGACGTATGGGATTACGGTTGTTGAAAGGCCGTGTAAAAGACAAAGGGGTACCCCCGCGGAAAAACGTTGTTCCGTCGTGCTTTGTAAAGCCCAGCTTGCACTGTTCTGACGTCATTCCGCAGAGACTGGAAAATCGGAAAGATTAATTTAATTCGTATTCCATTTTTCTGATATACCTCAAAACTTCCTCTTTGGAGCAGTGCGCAAGCATTCCCTTTTTTTCTGAAATACGTCAAAACTGCATCTGTGGTGTACAGATGAAGTATTCCATTTTCGCACATGTAATATTGCTGCGTCAGCGCAGTGCAGCAGAAGCACAATACTAATAAACATATTTGAAACGTTTCTATCATTCTGCTAATCTACTGCATTATGCTATTCTCTGTACATTCATGTTTTTTTGTGTGTGTGTGTGCAGTATGCTACCGGTATACTGCATCTATACAGTTAACATGGCCACACCACTGCGCCACTAATGCTAAAAAGCTACTTCGATAATTCTGAGTTTTGATTCATATATATACATGTATATATAGCTACAACTTCTTTACTATTCCCAACACCCTGAACAATGACGACTTTACTTTGGAGCTGCTTTGGGCTCATATTTGACGTTGATAATGTCAAATGGGCATGGATTACTGTATGGAAGAAAGAAGCCACGATACCAACATACGTAAATAGTTGAAACATCTTTAACATAAAACACACATTCTCGAGTGTGTGATAGACATTTTTAGCAACAAGGTACATGCACTTATCGCAGGCATCATTTTATTCTATCATCTATATTTTTATATATCTCTTAACCTTTTCTTTTCTTTCTTTACCATCAATTTTTCTAAATACGTGCACCAGAATTAGCTGACACTGCAGCCTTGTTCAGAGTGATGCCCCCGCCAGGTAGACGAGGAGCGGTAATTATTGCTTACTTACCCACGTAACAACACGGGTCAATCCGCCAACACAGAGAATCAAATATGTCTAAAACTTATGATGCAGACCTTACTAATACACACAGACTGTATAAGATTAATAACCAAAGCGCCCACAGGAGAATTAAATTATTCACACAGGTTAAAAAAACGCAAATTATTATAATATAGTTCATCGTTTATGCAATTTTACCATCATACATATAATTTTTACTTTCAGTAGACCACTTAGTATGGGGATGGGGTTTTACAGTAAATTTTGAGTCAGATGGATTCCCAATTAAGGTATTTACTATAATAGCGTTTATGTTGTAGTCTCCCCCTTTCTAAGGAAAGTAACAAATTTTGTTTAAATTCTTCAAATCCCGTGAAATGAGCACCGAAATAACTTGACATTAAAGTGGTAATGATAAAAAATATCTGGTAAAACAATTATAAGTATATTGGTTAAATTCTTCCAGCTAGATCAGGGGTGCCTCACAATATAAAACTGCTGCTGTTGCTGTTCTAACTTACAATTGATTTTATAAATTACCATTTCTCATGAGCTACCGGGTATTTTGGATATTAGGGTTTGTCTGAAAATAACAATATGGCCGCCAAAACCTATAACCCAACCCTTATCCCTTAACCAACAAGCATGCAGAATGTTTTAGTGGTAGAGGATGGGATTCTAAACGATTTTGAATAAAGGGGCATGTCTGAAAATTCCAATATGGTCTCCAAAAATACCCTTAAAGATAAAACCTCTAACCGTAACCCTTAACCTACAAGCATGTAATTTGACACACTTGTAGAGAATGGGATTCTAAACAATTCTGAATAAAAGGACATGTCTGAAAATTCCTCTATGGCCACCAAAAATACCGTCTTAAGATTAAGCCTTAAGTACATGCTCTTTGAATGGCATAGCATACCATCTAAAGATGAAAAAAACTGCACTGTGTTATTAGCTGTTTCTTTAGTTATATTAAAATCCCAAATTGGCCTCCAATAGTAAAGTGGCAATCAACTCGATCAAATTATAATTTACCCTTACCTTAACTCTTACCTTTACAAGCATAAAATTTGGCACATATGTGGGGTGGAATTTTCAGCAAATTTGGCTGTAGGGACATTCGTGAAAATTCTTATATGGCCCCCAAAATACCCTTTGTAAATTAAGCCTGTAGTTAGCATGTACTCTTAAGATATCATATTGAGTATATTTATCATATTGAGTACAATGCATTATGATAAATATTGCGGACAAATGTTATATAATCCCCAAGCAAGAACGTGTCACCCCTACTACAATTTTGTACATTGCTACAAGGGTACCCATAGTATTAATTTTACTATTACGTAATAACTAGGCAACTGATCATCATGTTAATTGGGGGTGTGAGTATACAACAGTTACTAGCGTATAAAGATTTAAATACTCCAACACCAATTATTTTTTTATATCTGGCTCCTGAGTGAGAGGGGTCCTATATAGAGGCTGACTATATAGGATGGATTTTTCACCCTCAGAATTGCCAGAAGGTTGGGTTGTTACATGAGAGCTACTCAGGGGCATAGACAACATCATAACCAAACTGGCACATGGGCAAAATTGCCTTGGTAAGGCCGAACTAAGGAAACCTCATGCAGAGAATTGAGAATGTTAATACGCCTTTCGCGAAGAAAACTTTTCATGACATTTTCACAAGAACAGGGTACACCATGTTTCCGAGTTTACAGTCAGAAGACTTCTGCACAATCTCCGTTATTTTGGTAGGGTCTATGTTAGAAGACCAGTGATCACTGCCAGGAACTGTCAATGTCGAGTCAGATGGTATAATGGAACTCAGGAATGGACACCAGCCAATAATAGCATTGATACAAGCAGATGAAAGCAGGTGAAACGCTGACAAAGTTTATGAACCTGTAAGGGTTTGAAAAAGAAGTATCTTCACAATTTTCTGCCCTGATCGACAGGACGCACCCCACACAAGTTATACATGGGGTGTATTGGTTACACCCACGGGGACCATAACACTGACCACTACTGAACAAGTAGACGAAGTAAAGCACCTTTTTAATACAACTGTAGTTTATTTCAATTGATTGCAAGGACTTCATACTAAAAATGTACCCTGTATAAAGTTCATTACATAAATTTAAAGAATCTCCATATCAAAAGCATAACTCAATTGGTAGAATTTCCATAAGGTATCGATTAATGGTGCAATATTTCGTAAAAAAAATAAGGTGTTTACAATTACGAAAAAAATCGCTTTTCTTAAATTTTGCAAATACAGATAAGGCCCAGTGATATATTATTTAATCCATCATTAATCACAAGGGCCATTTTAAAACAATGACACATTACTCATGTTCAGTTGTTCATGCTATGTCGAGCTTTGTTACTATTCTGTTTACATCTATAAAGAATATCATCAGTTAACTGAAACTCATAATAATACACAATTAGTAAGAGCGAGCAGTTATAAATGTTACACCTTCCCAGTAAGATTTCCGGTTTCAGATTTCGTCACAAGACGAGAAGACAGAGAGTTGCGTATATGATTACATCCTCTGCAGGGCACGCGACGTGTCAGACCTTAGGGCTTCTAGCGTTATTGTAGTTAACAACACATTGCTGTCTGTCTGTCTGGTATTGCTTAGTCTGCTATGGCTTAGGCACTGGGAGAAATGCATTGTCTCAACTGCTGCATTTGGATAGGTTGAACACCACGAAGCGAACCGACTGCAATCCAATCCCCCTGCTTTGCTTCTTATATATCCAAATTTACAACTAGATAAACAAACACATACTTAACAGTCATTCTTTGCTAGTGGTGCACTGCAGGGGGGGCATAACAAGAATGTTATTTAAATTTAGATAGCCAACCAAATTCTCATGACATCGTTGTGTATGTTTCAATAACAAATCAAAGAAGCTGCATGAGCAAGGAGGATGCTGTTATAAAAGCAAAATAAGAGAAAAAGCAGAAAATATATCGAAATTACCCTCAAAATGGCGTCCTTTTTTGTGGAATTTCGACCCTACCTCTATTTAGGAACAGTTTGTTTAGGGTTTGAATGAATTATTGAAGCAGGGAATACAGNATAGAATTTCCATAAGGTATCGATTAATGGTGCAATATTTCGTAAAAAAAAATAAGGTGTTTTCAATTACGAAAAAAATCGCTTTTCTTAAATTTTGCAAATACAGATAAGGCCCAGTGATATATTATTTAATCCATCATTAATCACAAGGGCCATTTTAAAACAATGACACATTACTCATGTTCAGTTGTTCATGCTATGTCGAGCTTTGTTACTATTCTGTTTACATCTATAAAGAATATCATCAGTTAACTGAAACTCATAATAATACACAATTAGTAAGAGCGAGCAGTTATAAATGTTACACCTTCCCAGTAAGATTTCCGGTTTCAGATTTCGTCACAAGACGAGAAGACAGAGAGTTGTGTATATGATTACATCCTCTGCAGGGCACGCGACGTGTCAGACCTTAGGGCTTCAAGCGTTTTTGTAATTAACAACACATTGCTGTCTGGTATTGCTTAGTCTGCTATGGCTTAGGCACTGGGAGAAATGCATTGTCTCAATTGCTGCATTTGGATAGGTTGAACACCACGAAGCGAACCGACTGCAATCTAATCCCCCTGCTTTGCTTCTTGTATATCCAAATTTACAAATAGATAAACAAACACATACGTAAATAAAAGAGGGAAAAATGCTTTTCTTGATTGTTTATAAAGCTCTCTGTCGGGGTCTGTTAATACTTTATAAGGTTAAATATAGATGGTGACAACGATAGAGAAACGGTAAAATTATATCTTTCATTTTTGATAGAGGAACACGATCAAGACTCTTTGGCATGGAATCGGGTATTAGTGCATGCATTTGCTTGAAATTGAATCTCTGTGTGTGTACGTTCCCTTGTTGGGGGGGGGGGGGGGGGTAAGTGATGGCAAATTGCCTCGATCATGTTTTTCACTCTATGTACGATGGAGAACCTATACGCTGTTTTAGTGACAAATTTTGCTGGGAAGACGATTTAGATGTAAATTATTAATTTTTTACGAAATTTGACGAGGCAATTGTGTGTCGAATCCAGCAAAGATCTACCTAAATTCTGTAAATAGGCTCTGGCATTGTTCAGTCTGATATGTCCTAAGCCTGGGTCACACTACGCTAGCTACCTTTTTGCCTCCTTTAGGCAACCTCAATCGCAAGTAGGTTGTCATGGGTTTCATATTTCACATAAAAAAAAAACAAAAAAAAAACAAAAACAAAAACAAAAAAACATTGAAAACAACTCATAGAAATATTATATATCAATTTTACCACCAAAACAGCGGTTATCTCGATTATTCTGGAATATGTGCTTACCATCAGACCACGTGGATCTTCATAATGGCTGTACCTCCGTAATTATCTCTGAAGAGATTATTACGAAAGAAACTAACGGACTAACTTTGAATGTCGGGAGGGATTAATTTACCATTGGTAAGCATGGGCAAATCGTCATTTATCTCTGGACATTCCTTTTTTTGTTTGTTTTTTGGGCCAAAGCGAACAGTTGTTATCCCTTTATCCCTTAAACCCCCTTTAACACAGAACGGCGCCCTTTTTTACGTCCTTTGTGCGACCATGAAATTGTCATCGCTGTGGTCGTAGAAAGGAGACACAAGCATTGTTTTGGTTGAAAGTGAATGCACATGATCGTCCAGTTGTTGGCACGTAAATTATTATTATCATTTTTACTCTCAAAAGGGGCCATACTAAGGGACGCAGAGAGGACGTCGTCCAGTGTTAAGGAGGCTTTAAATTTATACAGTCGTTATTCATCTATTCACCACACCTTAGGGCGTATTCCCAGACATTTAGATCGATCTATCCCCGTGGGGAGTCTCACAAGATTACTGTCAGATTGGCCGGCTTAAGCGTCTGTCCCGCCTATTACAAGCTGTAAGGGGGTAATTAACTTTCGTGCCGGCTCGGCTGACAGCTATTTAGCATGAACCCCCAGGGAGTTAGGTCGATCTAGTTTGGATCGATCTAATCTCTGAGAATAGGGTTTTAGGCCTTGACGTGGGTGTCAGCCGCGAATCAGCTTGGCGTTAAAGACGTTACTTTTTAATTGGTTCATATTCAACATGCGTCTGTAAATTTTTCTTGTGAAGGGGAGTTGGGTCGTTGCCATAAGGACACAGTTGACGTCGCTGGTCATCTCTGGGGCCAGCTCGTACCCAAGCACCATGGTTTCATAGGGCCTGAATTCTTCATTTGTTATATTCCCGTAAGATGCAAGTTTACTGATACACCGTTTCTCCCAATATTGTTTTTCAAGGTCAAACTGTTTCAATTCTCTCTGCATTCTGTCTACACCAAACGTGTGGACCCTTCTCCAGAATGTTTTATTAAAGTGGTCATAGAGTTTCATGTCGCCACCGTGTGTTATTTGAATGTTCCTTGTTCTGTTCAAACTTATTATCTCTGTTTTGTCGTCGGTCTTCTTGCGCGCGTTTTGTCGGAAGTAAACTATATCATGAAAGGACCAGTTAAGCAAATATTTCAGTAATATCAGTGACTCATCAAAATATTCTGCTATCATAACTAAAGAGAATACTTCGTCTATCTCCAGAATTTTATTATAAACTTTGGTCTGATTCAACGAATCTATTGGATCCATCCCTAGGTCGAACAACATTGGATTCGTAAACACCATGTTTAATCCTCTGACAATTCCGTATTTGGAATAATATTTGTGAGGAGCCTTTAGGAAAGTATCCATATCTACGTGCAGTCTCTGAGCAATTTTAAAAAAGGCAAACCAAGATTCGACCAGTTTTACTGGATGCCGTAAAATAGTTATGAACACTGTCCCTATTGGTACCACGTCCATCATGGCGCTGCTGTAACGGGCGTGGTGGCACAGCATGTCGTAACGCCCAGTGGCCAGGGGGAGAGCATAACCGGGGAGAAACTTCTCTGGGTAGCCTAGCCTGTACAGGACGGGCGAGGCTCCTAGAGCGAATGTCAAGTTCCGCATTTCACCAAAGCGCATTAAAATGTTGAGTACCGTGCTGCTAGCAGTTTTGTGTGTCTTGAGAAACAGGACATTGGTCACCTTTGACGTTCTTTTTGCGTCCGGTATAGCTGTAGAGGGTGGAGTTTGAGTGTCAGAAGTGACCACAGTTTCTGTGAAACCCCTGTCCTCTCTGTGTGGACACGCTGGCCGTGGCGTATTGCGGATTGATACATCATCAAACACCATGTACTTTATATACACTAACAGCAGCAGAACACCAAGTGCAGACATCGCCATTATGTGGAAACCGTAAATGGCCATGGTGTTGCTTGCTGGAAAAGTAAAATGTAGTACATTATCGCTGTAGAAAGATAAGAAAACTGGATAGTAATCCTATCTCACTTTCAGACAAAATTTACTAGACTCGTTTACAATTTGTGTACCGGTAAGTAAGCCTGAGCATCTCTGCTATATTTCATGGGCATATTGGGCATATTTAACTCGTGATTCATCTCTCAACCTTCGTGTTTCAATGGTACTTTATATGAAAACTGTGTTAATTACTGGTAGCAATCCCCAAACAAAGAAAATAGAATCCAGCTGTCATCTAAAAAAGGCCTGTCCTTCTCTGTCGAAAGCCAGGGTTTATAAACAAATTCGCCGTTTCTGACTTGGCGCGATTTACTTATTTTGATCAAAACTGTGCTTCATCTTTATTGCATCAATTTTTTATTCATGTGACAAATTTATGTCTATGAAGAAATCAGTATACTTTTCCATTAGCAGAAACTGTGTAAAAGTGACACATGATGCACGTTTAATGTGTAATGATACTTCGTTTACGTGGTTAAACCATCACCTTTCTCTTCGTCTCCTGTTACATACATATTGCAGTATATCATACTGATGATGTTTGCTATACATCAACACATTCATCGCTGGTGCACCTTGAAAAATAACAATAGCCTTATTTGTAATTCATTTTACTCAAGTTTTTATATAATGACAGCGTGTTTAGAAATAATGGTTCAAGACATGGCCCGGGATGTATTACACATGTACTATCAGTTGCAGGGCAATACTTATCCATCAAAAAAAAATGTTTTAATTCATCTCCAGTCAACATTGATATTAAATTTTTTTGTCAGCGTCTTTTAGCTAGAATGACTATCGAAGGTGGTCTTGAGATTCTTCATGTAAGTCGGCTAATTTTAAATTTACTACGTTCTGTCTCCTTTGCATACCTGTAGCTGTAACCAGAGACGAATTATTCAAAGCCGCCACCAAACTTTTAATAATTAAACAGCATGGCTTTCGACCAAGTTCAATTCAATCATATAACTCTATGGAAATAACGACCATGCTTTGAGTATAGGCCTTGATATCGCATCTAAGCAAATTGTATCATTTTAAAATAGCATTTGCCAGTCGATAACAGTTATACCCGGGCACTTCACTGTGCTGTATTGTTGGAGGCAATTGTATAACTACCGTTGCAAAATGTCACAAAATAGCAAGGCGGGACCCTGCGGAAAAAAAGGTTGTTCATTCGCGAAGAAAGACGTATGGGATTACGGTTGTTGAAAGGCCGTGTAAAAGACAAAGGGGTACCCCCGCGGAAAAACGTTGTTCCGTCGTGCTTTGTAAAGCCCAGCTTGCACTGTTCTGACGTCATTCCGCAGAGACTGGAAAATCGGAAAGATTAATTTAATTCGTATTCCATTTTTCTGATATACCTCAAAACTTCCTCTTTGGAGCAGTGCGCAAGCATTCCCTTTTTTTCTGAAATACGTCAAAACTGCATCTGTGGTGTACAGATGAAGTATTCCATTTTCGCACATGTAATATTGCTGCGTCAGCGCAGTGCAGCAGAAGCACAATACTAATAAACATATTTGAAACGTTTCTATCATTCTGCTAATCTACTGCATTATGCTATTCTCTGTACATTCATGTTTTTTTTTGTGTGTGTGCAGTATGCTACCGGTATACTGCATCTATACAGTTAACATGGCCACACCACTGCGCCACTAATGCTAAAAAGCTACTTCGATAATTCTGAGTTTTGATTCATATATATACATGTATATATAGCTACAACTTCTTTACTATTCCCAACACCCTGAACAATGACGACTTTACTTTGGAGCTGCTTTGGGCTCATATTTGACGTTGATAATGTCAAATGGGCATGGATTACTGTATGGAAGAAAGAAGCCACGATACCAACATACGTAAATAGTTGAAACATCTTTACCATAAAACACACATTCTCGAGTGTGTGATAGACATTTTTAGCAACAGGGTACATGCACTTATCGCAGGCATCATTTT
>NW_019773725.1:474367-642632 GCF_001039355.2 Lingula anatina | reverse complement strand
GTCTGGAACTCTCATCCCCTGAGTAATTCTTTAGTAGACCAGACATGCAGATATAGTGAATGTAGACCTGATGTCTTAACTTAAAAGAAATAAACTTCATCTAATTGTTTCTTTTCCAGATTGCCAGGTTGTTTTTGGTGTCAGACATTCTTCATAACTGTAGTGCCAAGGTTCCCAATGCCTCTTTTTATAGAAAATAGTAAGTATATCTGCACTGCTGTGCATTGTGTGTATTTATCTTGGAAGAGGATTAAGTGGAAATCTGCAGTGAATGAAATAGATATCCTCTGATACCTGCCATGAGCAGAAGAGTTTTTGTGTATTATTAATGTCTGACAAGACTTTTACATTACTTTGTTCAAATCTCTACCAGAGATAACATTTACAATAACAATGTACACTTAAATGTTTTTAAAAAAATGTTATTGTACACTATTCTTTTCTTTCAGTTTTGAATCCAAACTTCCAGAAATCTTTAGAGACGTTCACGACTCCTATGATAATATAGATGGCAGGCTGAAAGCTGAACAGTTCAAGGTGAGCCACATCCCAGTTTCTGTTCATAGAAAAGTATTTTATGATGGACATTTTGGTCAGAATTCCACAAAAGCATCTCACAGATAGAGCAAGGCTCTTTCAGAACCCAAGTTTGTATGTGAGAAGGTTAAAATGGAGTAATAACAGAAAGTCTCATATTTTGAAGTGCACAACTTTAGACGCTGGTTTCATGGACTGTATTCCATGTTGGAATTTCATAGGAAAAATTATTTGAATCTGATTTCACTTTCCAGCAAAAAGTGATGGCATGTTTCCGTGCATGGGAGGACTGGGCCGTATATCCGAATGACTTCCTGATCAAACTACAGAATATATTCCTAGGTTTGGTTCCACTGGACAAGGATGACATGGTGAGTATCCTAATGACTTCCTGATCAAACTACAGAATATATTCCTAGGTCTGGTTCCTCTGGACAAGGATGACATGGTGAGTATCCTAATGACTTCCTGATCAAACTACAGAATATGTTCCTAGATCTGTTTCCTCTGAACAAGGATGACTCGGTGAGTATCCTAAAAACTTCCTAATCAAAATACAGCACATATTCCTAGGTCTGATTCTTCCAGAAGAGGATGACTTTTAAAGCAGCTGATAACAAAATTGAAGCATATGGACTGCAGTGTGTGGTTATAGTGAAAAGAGATGGTGTATTATATAAAGGCAGCTTGAACTTCTACTCGCCATGTTTCAGTTTTTCACAATAAAGAAAATAAATGATAATTATTACTGTATCATATTTCACAGGCGGAGTCAAAGGAGGAGGAATTAGATGGTGCACCTCTTCCAGACTTGGATGGGGCTCCTATTGACCTAGATGGCGCCCCTCTCCCAGAGGCACGAGGAGACTATGAAGGTGTTCCATACAGTGACGACCTGGATGGAATGCCTTGTGAGTGGGGCACCACTTGATATTATACAGCACTTTTATTGATAAGATTATGCTGGGTATTTTCAAATTATTTTAGTCTTTCAGATGGTCTTTCTGTGATATTTGTTAATATTTCAGAAAGATTAAAATATCCCCACAACATCTTGGAAAGAAAATTAAAACCTGATTCAAATGCAGTGTTTCAAGTGTTCAGCAATATTCAGCCATTTCCTTTCTCTTAATTATATTTATACATTTTGTTTTTTGTTAAAATTTATGTTCCATTTAAATGGTATTTAAGAAATCATAGTTCCCTGATATCAGAAGGTTTTGTTGGTATTTCAGTGGATAAGTCTGGAGAAGACATTGATGGCAGGCCGTTGGACTTTGAGCAGGCTCCCTCACCTCCTAAGTTTGTCAAGTCAAAGTGGGAAGAAGTGGACGAGGAAGAAGTCAGAGCACAAGGTATGTAAGCGTGTATGTTGATAATTCAATATCATTTCTCTGTTCACAGCTGTGACTACCTCCAAATGGGACATGTTGATAATTCAATATCATTTCTCTATTCACAGCTGTGACTACCTCCAAATGGGACATGTTGATAATTCGATATCATTTCTCTGTTCATAGCTGTGACGACCTCCAAATGGGACATGTTTGATCCTGTAGATGAAGAAGACCAGGAGAAGCAGGGAGAAGAGGAAGACATAGATGGAAAGTGAGTGACATCTTTCAATGGTAGGAATTGCTGTAGGATTGTACAGAAAAGAAAGGTTCTGCCTCTCAAAGTAATGTTTTTAAGTGTACGGATTTCATTTGAAGACACAAAGGGATATATTCCCTCCTTTATTAGGCATAACTTGTCTGAATCCCTCGATTTCAATTTCTGCATTCCAGGCCATTAGAAGAAGATGACAAGTCCAATGATGATAGTGATGATGACATGTCAACAGGGGGAGACACTGTACAAGATGCTCCCAAATTGGAAATGACAGAGGAGAGAAGAGCAAAGCTCAGAGAAATTGAGGTATGATGATTTGGAAATCAGAAGTAAAGATTTTAGATATTTGATAAAATTTCATAACTAGCTAGACACTGATAATGGATGGAATTTTTGTCAGCATTTATGAGTTTAAATGCTACAAGGTACTGGGCATATTTGCTAGTACTCTTAGAGTCAAGGTTTATTGATTCTGTAAGTTAATTATCAGAAAGTTGGATGATCACTTTGGTATATTGTGTGTTCAGTTAAAGGTTATGAAGTACCAGGATGAGCTGGAGTCGGGAAGAAGAAGCAGGAAACCCAACATGGACATACAATCACAGATACAGCACTATAGGAACAAATTATTAACTAAGGTGAGAATCCTTTTTTACAACCATACATGCAATGTAAACTCACTGAGGGAAAATATTAACATTTACGTTTCTATTCCTAAAGATAAACAAAAAATTACTTTATTTTAGATAAATAAATGAATTTTTAGCCTTGTGGCTGTGATCTTCAAGGTAGAAATATTTCATGTTTCAAAATAAATAAATTTTTTTAGATCAGTCTGAAATGACCAAAACATCCATGTTGGCCCTTGCATTGCACTGTGCAGTCTGTCAAATCCTTGTGGTATTCCACTCATTCCCACTGATAATGTTAAACATGTCTTAATATACACACCCAAGTTCTAGGTATTTGTCTAACCTGATGCTGTATGTTATATTATGTCATGAGTAATCATATCAATACTATTGGTTGTTTTGTAGGAGAGAGAAAAGGAGGAAGACAGACTACGAGATATGGAGCGAGAAAAACGGAGAGAGGAGGAACGCCTTAGAGTGAAAGAATGGGAAAGAGCGAGAGAAAGAGAGAAGGAACGAATGAAGGAAAAAGAAAAGAGGTCTCGTTCATCTTCCAGTGAAAGTGAAGGCTCATATTCCAGGGTAAGCACTTCTTTTTATGAACAGCCTTACAGGGTTGACAACATCTCATGAATGACAAAAAGAGTTATATTTCAATAATGTTAACAATACTGCTCAGTGTCTACATGTTTACTAAACTGCCTACCGTCTACATGTTTACTATACTGCTGTGTCTACATGTTTACTATACTGCTCAGTATCAAAATGTCCTATATTCTATCTAACAGGACAAGAAGAGAGGCCGTAGTCGCAGTGTGTCTCCCCCAGCAGCTTACAGAGACCTGTCTAAGAGGTCATACTCAAGGTCACCTAATAGGAAAGTAAAGAGACCTGGCTCTCCACCTAAAAGACATAGGTAGGACTTGATATATAAAGATATATGATAAAGAATATAGGGTCAAGGTCATACTCAAGGTCAACTTATAGGAAAGTAAAGAGACCTGACTCTCCACCTAAAAGACAGGTATAACATCTAGACATATTCTTAAAGTTCTTATGTCAGAAATGCCCCATGTGAGAGATTTTTTATGCAATACCCTTTTTGTCAAAATGCATAAAGTTTTAGTCCTTTACCTTTGAAAATTGGAAAATAAAGATTTGCTTTTTTCCCGTAGGTCAAGGTCGCGATCTCCAAGTGGCAGCAGCAGTAGCAATAAGAAGAAAATGAGGTCAAGGTCAGGCTCAAGGTCACCTAGTCGTTCCAAACATAAACACAAGAAAAGCAAGAGATGAGATGTCACACAGGAACATTAGTGATTGAGTGTAATCTTAGGAGATAGATTTGATACTAGTTCCACATTGCCAGTTACTTGGCTGTCTGATATCTGTATATTTTGTATAAAATGCATCTGTTACTATGTGAATATATGTACACTGGGAAATGTACAGAGTGATGATGGTTAATACAGAGAGCAGGTGGATCTTAGACCTCTGAAGCTGTGGAAAAAGCCCTGTGGAGAGCAGTTAGATGCTCTATATCTCCAATCTGCTACTGGAGGTGGTATAGTCCGGTTGCTTAGGGCAAAAAAATGGCTAAATNGAATTCAATAAATTGGCGGCCATTTTGGATTTTTTGGCCAAACGGTAAATTTTTTCCGTGGGCTACGGCTCTAATTTGATTTAGAATGTCAAAAGGTACCCACATGCAAAATTTGGTGCTTTTATCCGCCGTGTCACGATTTTTTCCTTAAGCCACCGGACTAGTAGTGCTGGGCACCGTTACATATAAAGACTGTGTCATTGCCTGGACTGATCTCAACTATCAATGGATGTAGTGCTTTGAAAGATAATTTAATGTGAAAGCATACTGTAGCATTGAGCTGATAATATACTCTGCTGTGTATGTTATGGTGAGTAAGCACTGTCTGAGTGTCTTACTGCAGAGAGTGTTTCAAAGTCTAAATGCTGGTCTGGAAGGTTCATCACTGCAGCTTATTACGATTTCAAAATGATGTTGCTTTTAATAATGGCAATATTTAATTAAAGAATAATGCTGTGAATTTCTAGTGTATTAATAGAATTGGTATGTCTATTACCTGTTGAAGTTCCTAGAAATTCATCCACCTAACGCGCGTGCGCGGCTAACTGGAATATGTCGCTTCTCTTGAAGTCCTTCACTTTCATATAGAATCAATAGAAATGTGATACAATGCATGGAATTCATACATTTAATGTACGCAAGATCCTAATGTTTGACATAGCTGACGCTGATCAATAGGCATTTATTTTTCAGTGTTATTTGTGACATTTTCATTGATAGTTCCTCCACCATCTCATAAGCTCTGCCTCTAAAATCTAGATGCTCAAAACAATTCACAGTTTATGGTCCCTGCAATGTATTCAAACCAAATGATTGTCATCAATTCCTTCAATATTACATTAATGCAAAGCTTTATGATACATGAAAATAAAGATCCTTTTACAGTATCTTATCGTGTTGTTTCTCTGATAAAATGGTTTCCTTGACTTAATGGTCAAATGAACGCTACTGTTTCCATCCACCATCTTCGGATCTTGATCACATAGATTTTGTACCTGAATGATATTTTTAGAAAACGGGGGTCATATAAAACATTTCATCAATGTTGTAACAGGATGTATATATATACGAGACCCCTGTGGTTTTATTGGGTACCTGAATGCTGCACCTAGAAAACGAGACGCTGTCACAAACCTTGTGAAGGGCTTAGGCACAGTTGGGTGGTGTCCGGGGTGGACGTGGACTGGTGTCCGGGGTGGACGTGGAGTGGTGTCCGGGTGGGCGTGGAGTGGTGTCCGGGGTGGACGTGGGGTGGTGGCCGGGGTGGACGTGGGGTGGTGTCCGGAGTGGACGTGGGGTGGTGTCCGGGGTGGACGTGGACTGGTGTCCGGGTGGACGTGGAGTGGTGTCCAGGGTGGACGTGGAGTGGTGTCCGGGGTGGATGCCGAGTGGTGCTTATTTTAATCGAAGCAGAACATTTGCTTTCGTGACTTCTTTTGCCACAGGTGATTATTTTTAAGTGATTGATGTTTTTGCAATGTGTTATCTGTTATTCAAATATTCAATTCCGTTGTATCCATGATAAGCCAGACGATATGATGACAGAGCACAGTCAAATGTTTTACACGAAACACGACGAAAATGCATTCTCTTAGAAAGCAATTTGCGACACCTATGCTATCAGACATTAAGTGTGCATCTTGTAATACCCCTTCAACGCAGTCTATTTTTAGTTATGTTAAAAAATGAAACGTGCAAATATTTAAATTAAAACCCAGCATTGAGAGACCGTATTTGTAGACCATTTACTTTACGGCACGCTGCCATGACGACAAACGTAAGCCCAGATAAGATAGCATTATAATTTAGCCAGCGTCCGCATGAATTTTAACTTCCTTGTTCATTGCGGAATGGAAAGAATTGTGGTTTGGTTGTGATTTACATCTTGTGGAGTAGCCGTGTTTCACGTGACTGAGACTTAAGCTGATATTCTCTTTGATTATGGACCCAACATACACACTTTTTGTCCTACATTTTTTTCTTGTAATTCAGATTTTGATTACACTGCTTTTGATTAAACTGATCAAGATTAGATTTAGTCCCCGTAAAACACGCGCCTGCCTTATCTGATATAGGTAATCAGTCACCAAGTCTCAAAACCTAGCACTGAAGGACCGTATTCGTAGACCATTTATTTTACTATACCCTGCCATGACGACAAACAAACTCAGATAAGGTAGCAGTATTAATATTCCAGCGTCTGCACGAATTAAACTTCCTTTTTTTAAAAGCGGCATGGACAGAGCTGTGATTTGCTGGTGTTTTGTCTTTTGCGGTGTCTCTGTGTTTCCCATGAGGGAAAGTTTGGCTGATGTTCTCTTTGATTCTGGACCCAGTGTTGGAGATTCTTCCCTGCGCCCGAACGATGACCTGTTTTCCGAAGAAATCCAGCTTCAAACTAAGTTTCCTTACTTCGACCGCCTTTTTTCGTCTCTCTTCGTAAGTTACGGGTGCATTTGCACAGTTAAAAGATTAATCTTAAGAAGGCTTCACGGTAAGATTCGTCAATATTTTTCCTAAAACCGTAAACGGCATA
Source organism: Lingula anatina (assembly GCF_001039355.2). The sequence goes on along the minus strand of NW_019773725.1, from coordinate 635,716 downwards.
ATAACTTATCTTTCTTAACTTGGTACAAATGTACGGTGTAAAGGTAACCTTTTCGTGCAGAAACGTTTCGATACTTTACTTACCTTAAGCTATTTTTTCTTTTCATTTCTAAGAAAGTAAGATCATTGATGTTTTTTTTAACTTATTTGTTTTAACCGCTTACATTTTTCCAATTTTTAAGGGGCGAGTATTGGCCTGTCTCTCACCGTACATTATTCAGACTTCAGTCAGCATGTAGACTACAGTGTGTCAGAATAACATCATAACATCAGTCTTCATGTAGCACAGGTTAAAAAAGAGTTCATTCTGCATATGTCCTCTTTCCGAGAGTATTGAAGTGTAAAATATCCCTCCATCTGTTTATTAATTTAAATTATCTATCTTTGCGCAAGTGCATTTCTTCTATTTGTAACAATCCATCACTACAGGTGAACACCAACGGGGCAGTTTCCTTCCTTCGAGGCGTCCGTCAATTTGTACCGGACCCATTCCCGTTAAATGGGACGCTCAGGATCGTTTCCCCATTTTGGGCGGATGTCGACATCAGGAGAGGCGGAAATGTCTTCTACCGGGAAGTGACGGCCACCACTGACGCTCCGTTATTAATCAGGGCCACAGCCATCATACATAACGCTTTTATCAAAAAAAGAATCCGGTTATTTGCGGCAACTTGGGCGTTTGTAGCCACGTGGGATAACGTCACATACTATCCAGGAAGTCATCCCAATACTGTGAGTAGAGTGACAAAGCCAAAAACAGTACATTTAGATGATATTTCATGGAAGCGTTTGTTTTTTTTATAGATATAAACAATCACATTTTGCCAGCGAGCACCGTACAGTAACTGCATGGACTTCAGTGTGCAAGCATACCGGGCATCATAAGAGTGTTTACTAACTAATGATTTTATGATATTATATTATTATCATTAATATTATTATTATGATTAAACACTTATAGTTACAAGTATAATCTTACTTATTTTTGTTGCTATTTACATCTCTTTCTTATCATTATCCAAAAACCAATTAAACATATTAAAACTACCGCATTTATTTTAATGAGTACATGTGGACTTTTTATCTCTCCCTTAACTTTTTACAATTACCGCATTTAAAGATTTATGTGTACACTTCATATCTGAAAAGATAATCTATGTCAAAGCCACTGGTAATACCTTTATCCAAGTATATTACTTAACGGAAGTTAACTGCTTTTCAGACCAACACCTTTCAAGTTGTACTGGTTACAAACGGGAGACACTCTTTTGCTATCTTTAACTACGGCAAGATGATGTGGTCATATAGAGGAAAAGGACAGGTAGAAGTTACATATTTTAACTCCAGATTTGTTGAAGCTTAAATATACATCTGTTAAAATTAAATTTGTAATTTTTCTCTTGGTTTTTAAAAACACACCATGCTTGCCTAAGTCGCTTAAGTCGCCTAAGTTAGGACTTGGAGTGGCGTAAACATAGTTCCTATTGAATGAATATCATGCGGAGAGAATGGTTTGGGACATTTTTTATGCATAGAGTTTAATTAATCGTTATGGACTGCTGATAAATTTTAGACTATCATACCGTGACTGTGGTATTTGGTTTAACTTTCCTGAATATTTTCTGAATCTGCGATTTTAATTATTTGGGGTTAAAACGAATACGTGTCACCTCAAACGTGTACACCCGCTTGCTACAGCTGAGCTTTCTCCTCTAAGGGTGCTTTCCCAGAGATTTAGATCGATCTAGGGATTAAGATTTAGATCGACCTAACTCCCTGGGGGTTCACGCTAAATTGCAGTCAGTCGAGCGGGCACCATAGTAAATTACCCCCTTACAGCTTTTAGTAGGCGGGACAGACGCTTAAGCCGGCCAAGCTGACAGTTAACTAGAGAGACTCCCCACAGGGATAGATCGATCTAAAAATCTATGGAAATGGGGTGTAAGGCTGTATTCCCAGAGCTTTTAGATCGATCTATGCCCGCGGAGAGTCTAACTAGATTACTGTCAGATAATCCGGCTTAAATGTCCGTTCCGCCTACTACAAGCTGTAAGGGGGTAATTAACTTTCGTGTCTGCTCGGCTGATGGCTATTTAGCGTGAACTCCCCAGGGAGTTAGGTCGATCTAAAGTAGATCGATCTAATCTCTGGAAATGGGGTCTATATCAACAAGGTTCGAATTCGTCATACTTCTACCATGCTGGGTATTAGTAGCATTTGAACACACAATAATCTCATTTCCCAGGCTGGGTTTAATGCTGGCGATGGCGTTCGTTCGTATACCATCGACGGGTCCCGTACTCCGGCCGTGGTCAACGTGTCCCTTACGTCCAATGTGGGACAGCCAGGGCGCTGGGTGTTCCGGGTAGACGAGGCAGAAGTGAAAGCCGGCGGCTGCAACACGAAAGGTACGGTAATGTCTCCGAGGATATCTACTTTGTGAAACATTTTCGTGGGTACAAATGGGAGTAAATGCCAGTTGCCTGCTCTGGCACAGGTACCATATCAAATATTCAGCTAGCTATTTATACACTGCAGTAAATGTGGAGTGGTGTCTTTTAATGGCATGAAAACAGTCAAAAAAGATCTTTAGTCGATGATTTGTCTGAAAGTTTACTGAAATTTTAGTCTAACAAAATGTGAATTAGATGCAATCCACCCGATTGAAATTGAAGGTGTATTTTATTGGAAGATAAAATAGCTCATGTTTGGACCAACAATTGTTTTTTCCTTAAGAATAAACAACTGCAAAGTCAATCCTTTTGGATGAGAGCACACGCAAAATTTTCCATATCTGATAAAGTAATTATCAATGATAAAGAACCTGTGACAAAGTCTGCATCTTCAATTCCAGGCAGTCTGGTCTTGTCCCCTGTAACGGGAAACATCCTCGGAGGCCATGAGGTCGTCGTATGGGGTCCATGTTTTACTAACGACGATGACGTAGTCTGTAGATTTGACGACACGGATGTCCCAGGCCGCGTGGAGAACAATCTGCGTGCCACGTGTGTGACTCCACCACTGTTCTCCCCACGCCGAACCCAGTTTAAGTTGTCTATGGACGGAGGAGAGAGTTTCACACACCACGGGCTCTACTACCCTGGTACGGTACCACTGACGGCTAGTGCCTACATCTGGTTTAACTTTACCCTGTTCTGGACCCACCATGGCCAGTATATCGCTGGACCCACCATGACCAGTACCCTATATCGCTGTAGCCCTCACTCCCCTTCTTCGGGCTGCATTTCAAATATTGAAAATGTTGCTCATATTGTTAGAGAATGGAACCATACGCCAGAAGAACAAGTTAGATAATTTGTTTGTCTGGCGTCTATTTTAATATTTTAATTTAAACCTGTTATTTAACTGTTATAAACCATGGCGACGAACAAGGTGCATTGTGTACATGCGTATTACTTACATACTCTGACTCATCACCAGAGGAGATTATACCGTTACTTTGGTGTTTATTTGCTCTTCAAAGCATAATCGTTCTTTATATTACAGCCAATATTTAGAATTTCTTTCTGTATTTTGTGTTAAGTTCCGTTGCATATCCGCGCATGCACGGAATGGCGAGGGAGTTTCCAGCACATGGCAGGATAATGGTAGCCAGCGTTTTTTTTTTACCACTTTGAGTTCATGTAATGAGTCAATTAACCAATCACTTTACTTCTCATTCTAGTGTACCGTCACGAACAGAGTGATGTTAGGAGCAGGTTCCCTACAAAATGGGGAAATGGCAGATCAGCTGTAATTGAATGGGAACCTGAAATGCTGCACGAGGACAAAGACACGGAAAGAATCCACGTGGATCTGTTAACCTTCAAGTATATATAAGCCATATTGCTCATCAATATGTCAATACGCTGTCCATTATCTCTTCTGTTTAATCTTTGTGTTAAGATACGATTCACACCTAAATTACAAGTACAGATGTAAAAATGACATAGATTGGCAAATCACTGTAGCATGTCTTCTTAAATGTTCGACAGGGAACTTTCTAATGGCACAGTGCAACAACAGTGGTATGAAATAGCCAGCAACGTTCCCAACAATGGTGAATATGAGATTGAGACCATTCCAACACACGCCAAAGGAATTGTTGGTGCTGTCCGTATAACTCCTGCACTACCCCCTGCCTTGGAGAAATGGAGATACAAATATAGGTGGGTTGTGAGTGAGTTTGTCAGCGAATTCGTCTAGCAAAGATGGAGAAGTCTTAGAGAATGTTGCGAATTGCCCGTAATTCTTAAAATCCATTAACGTTTATTTAATATAGCAAAATAAACATTTAAGGTTAATCATCACTTTACCTAAATTATGTTTGATATTCACCCCCCCCCCCCCCCAAAAAAAAAAAAAAAAAAGATACTTGTCATTTTATTGATATACGGCACAATAGCCGTTGAGTGTACCTGTCTGATGTTATTCTGGTGCCTATTCCAGAACACGCGCTATCTGGACTGATATCCACGTGTTGCCCACCACCAACGTCCTGGCCACCTTACTAAGTGAAGACTGGGATGTGCTTAAAACATATACCTTTAGTTCACTGAAATCCAAAGTGGAAAATCTGAGAGATGGTGTTCAAAATAGTTTGGAAGATGTCCAAAGCGTATCGCATCTATGGGATAAAATTCAAGGCTTATCTGATTATTCTGAGCCTGCTTGTCTGGCGTGGTATTATATAGACGCTAGAGAGGCACTGCCCGCAGACCTGGAGCCTTGCCCCGTGACGCTGCAGCAAGCATTGCGGGACAGAGGACGGTTTCAGGCAGACGAGACTTGCAGACGAGACCGCCCCAGTTGTGGCTTTCACCCTGGGGCTAGACACTGCGTCCGCTCTAACGATTGCAGGTGAGGGGTACGGGGGTTTGGTAACGTACTCGTGTGCTCAAATATAGATTGCACGTTTTTCTTCAATGTTCTTCGGAAATTGTTACAAGAACCAAAGTGAACTAGCAATATTTAAGATAAATGTCCCTTGATGTGAGAAGTTGTTTACAGTTACAGATTGACAGTGTACGTCTGCTACAGTTCTCATCTAGTCCAACATTTGTCTGCTACAAAAAAAACCGTAACAATCACCACCAATAGTTGTTTTATAACTTAAGTTATGCTTTTTAAAACCGTGTTTCTTTGCAGTAATTCTGGAGCTGGCCAGCAATGCTGCTACGACTCCAGGGGGTTACTCATGAACGTGATTGACAGCCCAGGGGGCGGGACCTTGCACAAGGCACATGTCAATGGCTGCCCTGAATCTAGAACCAAAAGAAGCAAATACATCAGTCATGCCATTCACGACATAGCGCCATACCATCTGTGTTGTAAGCGGCCCTCAGCTAAAAGCAACATTTGCTCGGAGACCTACTTCAAACGAAGACCGTCTAATGACGGTTGGGGTTACGTGCCTCCAAGACCAGGTGATTTTAGGAATAGTAGTTAATAATTCTAGCTTTGCCCATGCTGCAATAGTCATAAAGTTATGTATACATGTAATTGATTATATGCCATTTCTTCCCTCTACAATCTCCATTTCACATGTCATTTCTCCATCGACACATGTCAATTATACTTTCCAATTTATTTTTTATCAAAGCCTTTTGACAAGATATTTCAATGCCTCTGTTGTAATAGTCAGCAGTGATGATGTTCTTGCAGCCATTACGTTTGGTGATCCTCATGTGGTGACATTGGACGGTCTGAAGTACACATTTAACGGTATTGGAGAGTACAGCCTCCTGGAGAGTACAAACCACACCTTTACCCTCCAGGGCAGGGCCTCACAGCTGGCAGGGAGGGATGGTCAGTAGAATTACCACAGTAATGAACATAACGATATCACTAGCTGAATAAATAAATCAGTAACTGACACACAGACTTACCAAATGAACAACTAATTTTAGGCCCCCATTACACTGGACGGCGTCCTTTGTGCGACCATGAAAATGGCATCACTGTGGTCGTAGAAAGGAGGCACAAACGTCACCTTGGTTGCAGAATGAATGCTCCATGATCGACCAGTTGTCAGCACGTAAAATATTATATTTTTTACTCTCAAACGGTCTTACTACGGAAGGCAGAAAGAACGCCGTTCAGTAAAAAGGGGGCTTTATCAAGACGACCAACCAACTATAAGGATAGACGGCAAAGGAACGTAACCTGTCAATGAATTAATGTGTCGATTAGTAAAACCCCCGCAGAAAGGACGCTGTCCGGTGTAAAGGGGGTTTAAGTATATACAAAATAAATATTACTAAAACAGGACTTACCGTCTTCTTTTAGGCCAGGTCATTATGGCCACAGCGTGGACATCGTTAGCCATGGCGGGGGCCAATACCAGCAGAGTGCAGGTGTCTGTTGACGAACTGACGGGAATAGAGGTGATGGTGGACGATGAAATCATCGATTTTGAGGAACTAGGGAATGTCGTCCCGGGTATAGAAGGTGAGCATTTTAACTGCATATATAAAGGTGGTACCAGAGGGGATCAAGCAGCTCGCCCCCTCCCCCCCCCCCAATCCAAACCCCAAAAAGCTTCCATTAGATAGTTAAGCATGACACACCCGTTATTTCAGGCTGCAGAGTTTGGTCCCTTGAGTTGAGTTGAAGCAGACATGCTTGGCAAATGTGGGTCGATCTTTCAGTGGATTGTGAAAACTCTCACGCCATCCCGTTCCAACGCTCACAGCAGCTCGGTAAAAGTACATGTAGTTCAGAACTGATGGGAGGAGGAGGGGTTACATCTCAAAGGACCTCTATACGATCACTGTTTTACGTTTTGTAATGGCAGAAACAGTGCCAAGTGAAGACGTGCGTGTTTTGCCCCAGTCCCATATAGTCTAGTGGGATTTTTGAAAAGGGCTCTGCATAAGAAGCAAGGGGCATTTTGGGGTAAAAGTTGGGATCCAGGCTATTTAGCATAATTTTGGCATGCTGAATCCGATTTACCCGGTTCCCAAGCGAAATTTTGCGTTTTTAACGGTCTAATTTGCAAAAAACAAAATGGCTGCCAAATTTCCAATTTTTTGCAATATCTATGTAACTAGACAGGCGAATATGACAAATGAAGTGTCCTTACCTATATTTTCAGGGTCGAGGATTATCATTAAGATATTTCTGTTAGAATTAGGTTTACCCAATTTTCCTAAATATGCAAATTAGGACAGCCATTACTGAAAAACCATTTTACTTCTGTATCTCTGCAACTAGGCAAGCAAACATGACACATGAAGTGCCCACACCTATGTTCTCAGGTCAGGGAATGTGATAAATCAGATGTCTGATAGGTCGCACTGACTTTGTGCGTTGTGTCCAAGTAGCACTTTTAATTGTTTCTTCCCTGTATCTGTCAAACACAACATCAATCTGCTGATAGTTAGAACCTGCCTTCAGAGCTGCTGTTACGTATGTGTCAGCAAAACCACCAAAAGCCACTTCATTGTCAGGCTTTCCCAGTGAAACTACCATTGCTTGCTTATCAATTATTAGGCAAGGCGAAGAGTCATTCAGTTCAATTTCAGCAGGGCAGACTACGTCATCTGTTAACATTTCTGCTAATACGGATTTGTTTCTGGTGCACAGTGTACCATTCATTTCAGCAAGTTCATGCTTAAAGAGAGACGGCAAGTCAATTGTCCCATTTGCCTCGTAGGACTTTTATCTTCACTCGTTCAGTCAGATTTTGCCATTCTTCATAAGGTGCTACCACTTCAATTATTCAAGATGCCACTGCCACTGCACCTTGAATCTCATGAAGACCAAGAGCAATGCATCCTCGTCCTGATTGAGTAGCTTCACTTTGAAAACGCACACTGCTAGGAAAGTGGCTGAACATAGCAAGCGTTTCAGCTGCATACAAAAGTGTCCATCAACAAAGTGCTGATGTTGTTTTTGTGATACCTATGATTAGCCTCCTTTCTTTCCTGTACCATTTATCCACTCCATTGCTTGTTAGGGATCTACTTGGTTTAACTTCAGAACTGAACGCTTGACAACGAAGTTGCCCTTTGGAACTCTGTTTCCACAACCTCTGGTAGTTGGTGCATCTCTGCTTCACTGGACTCCATCTTGAATAATTGAAGTGGTCGCACCTTATGAAGAATGGCAACATCTGACTGAACGAATGGAGATGAAAGTCCCACATTCCGTCCCGTTGTGCTCGAGTAAACTGCAGTAGTATGGATACCATGTCCATGTAGGCCCACCAGAAGACAAAGTTCACATCACTGAATTTTCTCTCAACGAAATCGTTCAGAGGCTTCAGAAACTGCTCAGACTTCAAACTTGCTATAAACACAGGAATGTTTTCCGGATCGTCAATAATTCAATTGGATTCAATAGATCATCAGAAGATTAAAGCTAAAATTCAAGAAATTTGGTTATTTAAATTCAAATGATAGCAATGGGTAACCAGTGATAAGCTAATGGAAAAATCGCTGAAATGAATGAGGTGAGATGCCATCGTGCACTTGAAGTATACATATACATATTGACGTTTAATATGGAATATTTTAGTTCAAAAACAAAGTGTTGATAATAAATTAACTTTTTCTTTAGAAAAGTTGATCACATATGTCAATTGTGATCAGCTATATGTATAGTCAGGTGTGTCTGTTATTGTTCATTGGCTGCTTTCTCTGAAGCGCGGTTATATTAGGTAATATGTGGCAGTTTCTCTGAGCAGTCCTCTTTTGGTTACAGAATGCGTATAAAAGGGCATCAATTCTGCAGAATAAATCTTCATATTTCGGTAATGCCCAGTCAGAAGAGTTTGATGTTTTGCAGAATCTTAGCTGACCTTATGGTACGTGAACTAACGGCAGCAACTTGCCACACTATTGTTGCATTATGCCAGAATGGGCAGAAGCAAACTGCTATTGCCAGACAGCTGAATGTGTCCCAGGGAGCAGTTTCTAGTCTTACAGAGACCACGACCAGGACGTCTGAAAGTCACCACCAGACGGGAAGACCGCTTGTTTCTGCAGTTATGTCGCAACAACCGAACAAAAACACCAGTGCTCTACAAAATCAGTGGCAAATTACCATTCAAAAGCTTGTTACTAGAACCCTAGTGAACGCAAGGCTACTTTTAGCCGGTTAACACGCTAGGCAACCTCAAAGGAAGCCTCTATTAACAGAGCAACACCAATGTCTGCGTCAACGGTGGGCTAGACACAATTTGCTGTTCCAGCCACAGCACTGGGTTCATGTGGTTTTTTGAGTCGAGGCAAGGTTTGAGCTCCACTGCCGCGATGGCCGAAACAGAGTCCGTAGGCTTCCAGACGAGGTACTTCACGAGGCTTGTGTCACCCCTACAGTGACTGGTGGCGGTGGCAGTTTCTGTGTATAGACCAGTTTCCACGCTGGAGCCAAAACACCATTGGTGGCAATTGATGGAAACCTCAATCAGAAGAAATACAGGGACATTTTAGAGAATACTTGCTTGCCATTTGCAAGAAGGTACTTCCAGACAACTTCATCCTTCAAGAGGACAATGCCAGACCACACTGTACCCATGCAATAACTGCTTTTCTGCAAAACCAAGAGGTTACCAATTGCCTTGGCCGTCGAATTCCTCTGACATGAATCCAATAGAGAACCTGTTGGCAGAAATCACTCGCAGAATCAAAAGCTTACCGGTCCAGCCTACAAATCTGCACCAGCTTAGACAAGCTCTGACTGATGCGTGGAACACAATGCTGGATCAAACTCTCAGAAACCTCTCTGTAGGAATGCCTCGCCAAATGAGGGCTCTGGTTGCAGCTAGAGGAGGCTGCACGCATTATTAACTGTTTCCATTTTTTAAATTTGTCTTGATGATTATTTTGTTTAAGAGAAAATCCTTACCACCTGATATTTTTGATAATATTGAATTCATAATAATTCAGTACCTTGTTGTTATCTGCTATAAAATTACCCATGTGCTGTTTATAATGCTGACTTGAATATTTAAATTAAATTTTTGATAATGAATTGACACAGGATGATTTATTAAAGCCATATCGAACATGATAACAAGTGTTCTTTTCATTCATTACTAACAGATGGGGAAAAATCAAAGAAAATGTTTGAAAAAAATTCCATATATAAATGTATATTCTTATAAATTGTGTAAATAATGTAGTCTAGTGAGCCTGCAAATGCATTCATACTGTAGTATCATTTAGTGCTCAATAAACTTATTATTACTGTTATATTAAATGTTTAGTCTGTATATTGCATCACATGAATTATTTGATTCAGTAAATCCCTCCATTGCATTAATAAGGGAATCACCTTTTTCTAGGTAAAAGGGGCAATTGTGTGGTCCAATGTTTACATCCCAATGGCAGCACAGTATTTAATCGTAAAATTCAATTCAAATTCGAATAATTGCAACAGTGTGACAGTGTAGCACTTTAATATTACTGATTTGGTTATAGTGAAAATATCTTAACCACTTTCCTCGACCCTGAAAACATGGGTGTGGGCACTTCTTGTGTCATGTTTGCTTGCCTAGTTGCACAGATACAGTAGTAAAACGGTTTTTCAGTAATGGCGGTCCTAATTTGCATATTTAGGAAAATTGGGTAAACCTAATTCTAACAGAAATATCATAATGTTCCTCGACCCTGAAAATATAGGTAAGGACACTTCGATTGTCATATTCGCCTGTCTAGTTACAGAGATATTGCAGAAAATTGGAAATCTGGCGGCCATTTTTGTTTTTTGCAAATTAGACCGTTAAAAATGCAAAATTTCGCTTGGGAACCGGGTAAATCGGATTCAGCATGCCAAAATTATGCCAATAAGCCTGGTTCCCAACTTTTCCCAAAAAATGCCCCTACTATTCACATTTTGTGGAAATCTCACTAGACTAATATGCTTCGACCTATTTTAACGAAAATATTTTATGGTCAAAGATTATTCCTTTGATAGGCAACCAAACCAAAAAGATATAGTGATTTGATAGAGTATACAATTAAACTTTTCAGGCATTGAAATTGAACTACTAGTCAACAAGACCACTGTTCTGGTAAGCTTTGACGTCGAGCGAGTGTTTCTGGAAGTTCGCGAAAATAGCGGTGTGTTGAACTTCATGCTGTACCTTCCAAATAACCTTAAAGGTTAGTAGAGACCCTGTATATGTGGCGTGTGCTGGATAACCTGAAGTTCGTTTGCAAATTTGAATACGGGATTAAAAGACACAATATTAGAACCTTGTGTTTAATTCTGATGTTTAATTCCTACTTCGAAATGGCCGTGTACATTTCGAACTCCTTAATATTTTCGAAGTTTACCAATGCTTTCATTAGACATCGTCATATTTATTTATTTATTTCAGGTCACGTGACAGGACTCCTTGGAGTGTGGAATGATAACCCTGACGACGATTTGCAGTCACGTGATGGAAACATTCTAGATTCGGAAGCATCGCTGGAAGACATTCATTATAAATTTGGGGAAACGTGTACGTATGTGAACTAGGGGTAATTAGTGGAAAGGGGAACACAATGATCGCTATTGTGGATGATTAAAAGGATAGCAACTGTTCTTAAAGCAATAATAACTCTTCCTTTGAGATTCAAAATTCCGCATGAAATACATTGTAAACAACGCATGGAAATATATTCTATTGTATTTTACCACTAAAACGGCCGTTATTGTAATAAAACTAAAATCCGTGCTTGTCAATAGGGCTTTCGATGCCTTTCTTCCGGTCATCAAGGCATTCGTTGCTAATGACGTAATGGTGTCACGCGGATTCTCGCGTTCATTCGAGACCAAAATAACATATGGCGCCAAACGCATTAATGCAGACGCAGACGTAAGTTGCGAGTTTTTGTAAAGTGCGTCGGATAACGAAAAGCCCAGAATGGCACACATTGTGGATATTAATGTATTTTTAACAAAAAGACGAATATATCTCATGAATCTAATATAGTGTTGTTGTTGTCTGCTTTTCCCGCGGTTTTAAGTAGGTCAACAGTGACTATGCGATGTCAGAGAGAGCTCCGTCAGTTAAGAGATTTTAACAAAAAAACCGTACGTTTAGGAAAAAAACCTGGATTAACTTTGAATGCAGGAATGGGGTCGTTGACCATTGGTAAGTACGGGAAAATTGCCGTTTTTTCCGGGAAAATCCAATTTTTGGCCAAAACGAAGAGTTATTATGACTTTAAGATATCCATATTTCACCATAAATACAATATTGTAAACAATTCATAGAAATATGATTAATTCTATTTTACCCCCAAAACGGCGGTTTACCCAATTATTCTGGAATATGTGCTTGCCATCACATCACGTGACCTCCATAGATGGCTTCACTGTAATAATCTCTTAAGAGAATATAATAAAAAAAAACAAACTTTTTAGAAAAAAAAACCCCAGGGACTAACTTTGAATGTGGGAATATATTAATTAACCATTGGTTAGTATGGGAAAATTATACTTTAGCCCAGGAAAGTCCATTTTTTGGCCAAAATGAACAGTTGTTTCCCTTTAAATAATGGTAAATTACTGCAAATTGCTTATCAAAACAAAAAGGCAGTCCTGTTTTGTTGGAAATAATTCGTAGAAATTACAATTTTAATGTAAATTAAAATTTGATAAATTAATCAATGTATGAGGCTTCACTGTTGAATGATCTGGACTTTCAGGGCGAACCGAAGAACAGTTTTCTCTTTTCACCTATGGCATCGGCGAAAGCCATGGAAGTCATCAAAACGCATCTTTTCGGCCCATCTTTGAGCTGCTGCAACTCGATAACGAAACTCTTCAGGCCGAGATCGAGGCTGTGTGCGGAGAGAGCGTTGAGTGCAGGTTTGATTATACAGCAACTGGGGGCAATGCTGCACTGGCTGCTGCAAGTCAAGACATCATAGTGACATATGCAGAAGTGGTTTCCGACACTAAACCAGGTGCGTACAATGTCGGTTCTGTATAATTGTAATGACCTGCTATCACTTGCCTGGAGTATTTATTATAACCGACACAATCATGTCCCCTTTTTTCTTTTGTACAATAAAGATGTTGTATACGCATCTAAATATTGTTTATTCAAATACTCAGAATACATCCACTGTATACCTATTCCAAATGAAATTATGGAGATCTATCAGCACTGATGACGGGGTCAACACCTTAGCGCTTGCACGTCTGACGGCTAAAATAATGTCGTATAAAGGTCTGGTTATTTCATTCTGATTTGCTGTCTGTTTTTCTTTTTTTATTCAGTGATAAGCTGTGGGTTTTTATCATCCCCTGTCAATGGTATGAAAGACACGGTCTCTTCCCTGGCCGGTACCATGGTAACGTTCACGTGTGAGGAGGGGTACACTTTGATTGGACCTAAGAGCACAGCATGTCAAGAGGACGGGTACTGGAGCAATGATGGCGACGTGTCCTGTATCAAAGGTAATCTAAGTGTAATGTTTAACACATGTGCTGCTTCAAAATGAATTTATATGTATTCTAAAACATTCTGTGTTGTAATCTGGTCATTTCAATTATGATCATTGTCTTAGCGTATACTTTGTATTACCATAAAGAAAACCCATGGTTATATATATTATGCAGCATCGTAAGTAATGCATTATTATATGAGAATGAGGCTAAAATTAAGCACATTACTAGAACCCAGATGACAACTGTGTCGCCATTAATGTAACCACAGATGGCAATGGGTGATTTCTTCTTAATTATCATACATGTAGGTATGTCGGTTAGTTGCTCTAAGTGTTAGATATTTGTTATGTAACTCTTCCTCCTTCAACCAATTGTCAGTTACTAATGTAGATTTGCTAAAATAGATTCAGCAAACGACCCTGCCTTGTTCGGCACTGTGGCCATTGGCGTGGGATCGGCTTTGGGCGCCATCTGGCTGGTAATCATCATCTCTGTTATTGTCATCAAGATGGGGAGACACAGGAAGAGAGTGGAAGTGTACAAGAAGCGACCAGAAGAATGTGCATCTGAGAGGGAAAATGACTGTTAAACTACATGTCTGTTACTCCTCTAAACCCTGCAGCCCAGTCTTATCAAGACCTCACAAAGTATGCAGAGGAATATACTTGATGCAAACACACTCTGCGCTTTTGTTGTTTTTAATAGCCATATATTTTTACTATTTTAATATGATAATCAAGACCGCAGTTCACATCTGCGTGAACGAATCTGCTGTGAAATCATAGATTATTTGAACTCTCCTCATATCATGCAAGATCTAGGTCTTAATGCTTTTCACAATCAGTTGCCAATACAACAAGTGCTTAGAATTCTTTTAAACATTTGAAGTTATTCAATTGTATGCGCCAGAATTTTGGAGACTGCATTTTCTGTTGAAATATGGATGAAAAATTAGCGTTTTATTTCATAATATTTACCGGAGTTAAGGCAAATGTAAAGATGTATGTTTGATTGCATGCGACGATTTCGTAAAAGTACATAAATTATCACAACAATGTCAAAAATCAAGATCTGTATGGCTCCTTCACTGTCGGCTTAGTTGTTATATATTTATCAAATTTTTTCACTAACATTGTTTTGTCTTTATAATCAGTGTAATGTAATTATTATGTTGATGTTGAATATAGATACCGTGTCATAGTGTAATACCAGTATTCCAGGCAGAAGGATCTAAATGACCTCCGAGCTAGAGGAGTGGGGGGGGGGGGGGCATTCATAGATTATTCATAGATTCATAGATTATTTGAACAGTGTAACCTAATTGGAAAATTGAGCCCAAATGGTGAAATATTTATGATAATTAGGTCAAAATTGTCTCAAGAAGAAAAAAAAAACATCCACCAGCTATACACGATTACTAGTATCTATATTCTACAAAAGTGTTATCGACCAATGGCTATTTTTTCTATTTCTATAATTTAACTTGTTGTAGAACTAATGAATGAACTTCGCATAGAAAAAATCTTAGAATTTTGTTTATTATCCTCTGTGTTGTGACGTTGATATGTAGCTTACATGTACATGCGCCTTCACTAATTGCAAGTAATAATTAAATAAAACCAAATAAATAAAACAATGGGGAGTTATTGAGTGCAACTTTCATTTCCTTTAGAGTCAAAAAGTGAAGGAATTGTTTTAGAGTTAGGAAAAAAAGCAAAAGGTTTAAGTCACATAGTTTTATTTGATTAGTAAATTTCACAAGCGAATATTAATTTTCTTCCTGGTGTATGCAACGTGAGATCTGGTAATCACACAATAAATCATGGAGAGAAAACAAGCAAACGCGTGATATGTATGGAGAAATAGAGTATAAATACTTGTGAATGTATGAAAGGTCAGTCGGTGCATAAACGCTTGGAAGCTCAAATTCGTCGTCGTCACTGGATTTGGTTTTCATGTAACCAGTTTGTTGCGCTGCCTGTTTGTGGAGTAGCTTTATCATGCTTAATTAGAACTGGGTGGTCCCTTTAGATATCCTGGACAGATTTCCAAATGTCCTTCCAGTGCTATATGGCTTCTAAACTGTTTCGGAATTATTCTCAACATGGCTTCTAAAAAACTTCATCTTTCTGATTGAAGATCATATTTGTGGATATATTAAAATCTGTAATAAACTTAATGACGCAATGATTGTACCTTCAGTGCTAATGTCCCAGTTGATCCAGAAATGTAACAATACATCTACGTATACACCTCGTCAGGTGTTTTAAGCAAATTTACGTGTCCCTAATATCGTGTAAATCAAGGTATGGGATCCAAGTGACTCGATTAATTTACCACTTTCACCACACGGTCGGTAGGCTCAATATTACGTCAAAATATAATTGTATTCTTCTTTAAGGCAAATCACAGAAAATTGATAATGATAATGAAGTATTTGATCATGTTCTGTGGTCCAACAAGCTAAATTGGTGATAGAAACGGCCACATTGTAATTATCAACACACACAGCGGGAGTTTAGCAGGTGCCACAGGTCACCGGTGGAGCTGTTTATTTCCATTAGTCCTCTGTCGGCTTATATGTTTGGTTTACATGGCACAGTGAAGAGCGCAGTTTCAATTTGTTCGACTTCTTGTTCTTCAGTACCTTGCAGACGATGCCGGCAGTAACAATGGCCAACAAAATGGCGCCCAGAGCTGCTCCAACCGCAATGGCGATGGTAGTCAGCATGCTGGGTTCACTCGCTGGAAGAGAGAGCAAGGTTCCATAAAATATGTGCATTTTTACATATTCTTGAATTGTATTCTCTATATACATAATGTAAGGAAATCATCTATGCATGTATGTGTACAGGTCTACGTATATACACTGTATATATTTGGTATATGTGCTGGAAATACGAGCACCTATATCTTGTAATATATAATATTATGATAAATCGTACGGAATTTCATGTAATTTTTAAATTGCATATTAATGCATACCGCAAACAAATTCTGAGTAAGGAATTGCCATGCAAGACGATTTACCTCGAAATACTTTTCCTTTTGTCTAATAGTCAGCAAGATCCCTTTTAGATACGACATAAAATCGAAAGATTGAATGTGATCAAATAAGAGTAATGTTTTCAACTGGAATAAGAAATAGCTTTCTCTCATAGCATCGTGACGGTTTGATCAAATGGAACACAAGGGCATTTACATATCCCTGTGTAGATATATCTGTGAATACCTATCCTACAGCTATATCCCCGCTCAGATATAAATGTGACTACCTTTGCTACACTTGGCGTCGCCATAGCTGTCCCACGTCCCATCATCCTGGCACTTCACGGTACTCTGGCCAATCAGTGCGTATCCTTCGGGGCAGGTCAAGGTCACTATGGTGCCCGCCAGGGTGGACAGGTTGTCTTTTGTAACATTGGCGGAAGTAACCAGGAAACCACAGGTAATAACTGCAATAAGATTTAATTGGAGGAAATATCCCTGGTAGATTATTATGATAGCAATGAAGTCATACCTATGTTTTTAGAATTTAATGAAATTTTAGCGGTGAAAAAACATTTATACTAAAACATGAATATTCAAACACCACATTCATGTAGAACGTCACATTGCAGTGGAATATACATTTGTTTTTATATACAAATATATATTAATAAGTGAACGGAATCGCCTTGCTTCGAATTGATTTCCCTAATAAATAGTCAACAATGTCTCATAATTTTGCGACAAGAAGAATAAAAACTGTTTACTTTAAGGGATAACAACTCTTCGTATGAGATCAATATTTCACAACAAAAACATTGTAAACAACTCATAAAAATATAATGTATTTTGTTTTACCGCAAAAACGGCAGTTATAGCTATTATTCTGATATCTGATCTTGTCATTGGACCACGTGATCTCCACAGCTGATTATACTCTGTAATAATATCTTAAGAGATCTCTTAAGAGATTATTACAAAAAAATTCTTTAGAAAAACAAAAGACTAACTTTGAATGAAGAAATGAATTCAAATTGTTGTTTACTCGAGGAAAATTCATTTTTTGGCCAAAACGAACAGTAATTATCCCTTTAATTGTCAGGACATAAGAATAAAATGTCAACAATAAGAAGAAATTGTTTTACTCTCATATCATACCATACAGTACACAAGGACAACCGCGGTCAGATATAACTGTGACTACCTTTCCTACACTTGGCGTCGCCATAGCTGTCCCACGTCCCATCATCCTGGCACTTCACTGTACTCTGGCCAATCAGGGCGTATCCTTCGGGGCAGGTCAAGGTCACTATGGTACCCGCCAGGGTAGAGACGTTGTCTTTTTTAACATTGGTAGATGTTGCCAGAAAACCACAGGTAATAACTGCAATAAGATTTAATAGGAAGAAATATATCACGAGTACATAATTATGATAAAAACGAAGTCATGCGTACGTTTTAAGAAGAACGAAATGAAAACTTAGCGGTGAAAAAAAGTTAACACTAAAACATGAATAAAATAAATATCACGGGTAGATAATTTTGATCAAAATGAAATCTAAGGAGTGAAAAAAAGTTATTTTTATATTAATGTTTAGCCACCACTCATAGAAATAATTAAGGATCCATGAATCACTTTGCATTGGAATATCCATGTGCCTCATTTCCAGACAGAAGCCATCATCACAAGTATTCTGCATTGTTCGTTGCCTGTAAATATACACTTTTAACTCACCTGGTTTAGTTTCAGAGACCGCTTCAGAATATTCAACCATCACCATTTTAGTCGCTGCGGCCATTTCAGCGTTTCCTCCAGTTATTGTAAAATCAAACATGCACTCGAGGCTCTCCCCACACACAGCTTCCATCTGGGTCTGCAGAGTTTCGTTTTCGAGCTTTGGACGTTTAAACATGGGCTCGAATGATTCATTTTGAAGGCTGGCATAACTTTCACCAATGCCGTATGTGAAAAGAGATGACGTTTGACTGATGCGCCCTGCAAAGGAAATGTTGTTTTCTAAATGACCAGTATGTGATATATATATATATATATATATATATATATATATATATATATATATATATATATATATATTGTTCATTAATTGAAGATATACTAGTATATATAGTATATATACTAGAATATATATACAGATGTCACTGGGATGACTCACCAAACTGATAATGAATTTCTTCAAGTGATGCATTGGCGCCAAGCACGTGTCCATCACGTGAGAGAAAGTCATCTTTGGGGTCATCATTCCATACGCCAAGGAGCCCTTTCACGTTCCCTGAAAGAAATACAATGAGTCGTTATGTAGGACCTACGCCTCAATTGAATTAAAGACAACGGCTTCTTAACTGCTTTCGTAACTTTGATATGTAAATTAGTACATTTAACTTCAAAAATATAGTGGGCATTATGTTAACTAAAATAAGTTACAGCTTACAACTGTATATTATCAATTTTCATAGTTATATATAATTGTATAAACCGACAACGTACCCTTCAAATAATTGGGAAGATAGAGCAAAAAGTTCAAAACGCCGTTTGCAATCTGCACATCAACATATACTTGTTCATGCTCAAAACTTATATAGGCTTTTGATTCGTTGGCCACCTTTTCGATTTCAATGCCTGAAAAATTCATGTATAAATACTGATGCTAATATACAAATGGAATGCAACAACGATCTTTACTGAAAATTCGTTTCGGTAGTTGTTTTTATCATTTACAATCTGTATCAAACTTCTTATCAATTAACATTTCAAGAATTTAGTTAAAGTATCTCAATATGCTCAATTACCTTTAAAAGAAACTATGTCAAAGCCATCAGGAAAACGAAGCAGCTAATGAACACTACCATTTCCAAGACAAAACAAAGTGACCACACCAACAACTGACCAAACTCTGGCCCAGACCTACCTTCTATGCCAGGGACAATGTTTCCTACTTCATCAAAGTCAATCATGTCGTCATCTACGAACACCTCCATCCCCCAAAGTTTACTATAAGATACCTGGACCCTGCTAGTGTTGCGGCCGCGCATGGCCAGTGCTGTCCACACAGACGCCAGACCTTTCTCACCTGGAGTAAGAGTGAAAGGGGGCATTGGCTTAAACTTGGGGGATGTGTAAAACTGATGTAAAGCTATTTTCCCATGCGTTAATTAATACAATACGCTTTAGTGTGACAGAACCTGCACATCCATAGCAGTATGTTTAGACGTTTGCCAAAAATAGTCCTAAATAGTTTTAAATATATTTAAAATATCCAAGAACATTCTTTTGTAATAGACCTTTCTCACAGCGTCTTGTTACGCTTTGGATTGGAGGATACATTCATTATATGAATCATAGGTACATGTTCAAAAATTCCCAACACTAGTCTAATTTGGGGAGTTTACATTCACTGTCATCCGCATCACTTCACTCACCGTGCTGTCCGTCAACTTGTTTGCTCCTCCCCTGGCACGTGAACGTCTGGTTCGTGCTCTCTACAAGGCTGTACTCTCCTATCCCATTAAACGTGTAGCGCAGTCCGTCCAGCGTCACCACGTGAGGGTCACCGACACCAGTGGCTGGAAATTTTAATCATTGAAATCACTGCCTGTCAATGTTATCACTTGCCAATACGTTGAAACTAAGATTTGCAAATGTGCTGTAAATTAATGCTAATTTCAGGTGTCAATTGTCACTTTATAACGACAGTAAGTTTACAACAGGAATTGATAAAATGTAATTACAGTATAACAAGCACAAGGTAACCGTATGCCGTGTGATATAAATGTGTGGAACTATTATTGATTGTCATTGCTCAAAGATATCCGGTCACCCCCCCCCCCCCCATACCCCCCCCCAAACTGGTGAATAAACGTAAAACCCTGCCCCCCTCCATCTCCCTAAAGATCACTATCCCCAAATCACACAAATCTGGAACCGCCAGTACGTCCTACCTGGTCTTGGCGGCTGGTACCCTCTGCCGTCATGGGAAGGTCGTCTCTCCATGTACGTCTCAGAGCACAGGGACATGTTACCAGAACTGTGACAGCACCACGCGTGTGGACGTAAGTCTGTGTAGAAGTGACTGATATACGGCACCACGGGCGGATTACGACATCCCTTGTAGTGCGAAATATCCATGGTTCCTCCACCGTGATTGTCGGCCACGTTGAGGAGATTGCCTTGCTGGTCGTAGCAGCACTGTTGGCCGGCTCCCGATCCACTGAAATTGGTATAGAAAAAATAGCGGCCTTTAAATGACAGGGCACATGTAAGTCTAGATAATTGAAAATAAGTTAATTCCCACTTTTGGAAATTATTTCTTTTTTTTCCACACTTTTTGAATTAATTATTTGGGATCCCACCTGCATTCATTTGAGCAGACGCAATGGAAAGCTCCAGGATGTAAGATACATCCATTGGGGTCTCCACGGTGACATGTCGGGTCGGCATGGAAACGGCCTCGGTCTCGAAGGGCTTGCTGTAAAGTTACGGGACATGGTGGGAGATCTTGTGGCAATATTTCGTACTTGAATTTGTCATTTTGGTACCAATTTCTACACCAGATGGAATTAATTGCACGCGACTGCTCGTGGATGTTCCTTTTAGTATCTTCCCATGTGCCGACGAGTAAATTGAGCCGTTGTATCTGATGAAATGTTTCTTTGAGAAAGCCACTTGGGATCTTCCTCTCCTGCAGTACCGTTGCTAGTTCATTGTAGGTGTGCCACTGAAGCACGTGGATATCTGTCCATATCGACCTGATGGGGGAACCATGCATTAAGATGAGGTCAACGCTCCATTTACCGTTTGTCATATCTTGCAATTAATAAATTGGATTTATTTTCCTATGAATAATTTACAAATTTTAGTTTTATCCCCTTTTTATGGCAGGTATATATATAACCTTATATCATAATTCTTCCTTAATAAAAGTTATCAATTAAAATTAGTTCTATTGATAAAACAAGACTTCTTTACTCGTTCATGCCAATTGTATACTTGCTTGTGTTCTCTTTCAAATCCTGGACATGGGTTTGGGTAAGAGAAGTTAGAGTATGGGAGGGACCCTCTTATACGCACAGCTCCAATAAACTCTGTCTTGTTGAATTTCACGGCAACCGCGCCCAGGTCGAATCTACCGTTGTTTGGTACCTTCTTAGCCAATGTGTACCAGTTGTTTTCCACCGCGCCATCTTTCGGCTCTCTGAAATATTTTAATACCCTTTTTCGTTAATTTGAAAAGCAAACACGATGCATACTAGAGTAGGTAAAAATATCTTCAAGATATGCGAACAGAATTATGTTTGAAATACTTTAACAAATGTTATCCCAAATTCATTTGATGATCTTAATTGCTTCTTGACAATAACATTCGACATATATCACTATAAAACACCTACTCAAATGTAAGAAGATCAATGTCCACATTTTCTGCTTCCGGTTCACCATCTACAACCTGCTTTGGCGTCCATTCTATGTAGTATGGACCACTTTCGCGCCATTTCGTATCGTCAAAACGTGTAACTTTAGAAAATGCCTCATTGTATTCTATAATAGAATAAGGTAGATTGCATCAGGTAGATTGTTATCAAAATTAAAGGCACTTGTGTGGCAGAAAAAAATTTAATAATGACGATTTTTTAAGCTACATAACTACTTACAGAGTACGGAAACGTTTAAAATTAGCACTACTTAATTGATTAACCTCTCTGACAGCAGACAACCAGTTTCACGTTATATCTATTAATATCTTTCTGTGGAAAGATTTGCCATTTAAAAGCTATTGCCTGGTACAAAAAATCCTTTATGTGTAAAATTAGTGCCCCCATTGATGGAAAGCTGTACATCTGCTCTCCCCATGACAAAGAGCGGCGGTGTTATACACTTGGCTGTCCTGTCGTTGTGGTATTTTCCCTCCACTGTGACGTCACCAAATTTACATATGATATCATGTACTTCACAATCTATACAAGGTCCAGATAACAAGATCTCCTCTCCTCCGAGGATGTTGCCTCTGACGGGAGAAATCATCAAGGTGCCTGGAAGATAAAGACATGGTGTGAAGACAGGCAGACAAGCAGGCTGACAGCAAATCGAAAGACTTGCACGCAATATATGCATCATAAGTTGTTTGTGTCAAAATATCTTGCACCTATTTACCCTCTGCATTGCACCCCACCTTTTTCAACATTAGCTTTGTCTATTAACCCTCTGTATTGCACTCGCCTTTCTCCACTTTAGCTTTGTCTATTTACCCACTGTATTGCACCCTCCTTCCTTCACTTCAGCCTTGTCTATTTGGAACACCCAGCGTCCAGGAGTCTGGACGTTGCTAGTTCTGGAGATGTTAACTATGGCGCCCGTGCGAGATTCATTCACCGCATGGTAGTGTTCACCATCACCGGAGTCGAAGCCAACCTAAAATAACAAAGTTGGCTTTGTATGACTGACAAGTTTGTACTTTTGCCTATGTACAGTACCAGTAAAATAATTTCTAGTGGTCGGCCTAAGGGCTATGGCGTCCTCTTCGGTGTTTGAAAATGTTTATACAACAAACATTCAACTTGAAAAAGGCACTAACAGTGCTTTTGATCAAGTTCTCCACTTCGACTGCAAAATCCAAGATGGGCCATGGGAAGTAGTTATGATATTTCTATTCTGACTACTATGACCACCGCCTTCTTCTTCACTTTAGGCGGGATGACATATCAAAGGGCACATATCTGAGTGATGACAGAGGATCGACCGTGCCTCCAGGCTGCTTCTGCTTTCTCCATCCTTAGGTGTAACAGTTCATGTTGTCCAGCTTGTTTCGGCAAAGTCGAAAATTAAACAAAAACTGCACAGAGATTTTGAAAGAGAGAGGAAGATGTACATACCTGTGCTGGTATGCCTCCCAGACCTGTTCTACTATCCCCGCCACTAGCAGTTCCAGTTGTCCAGGTTATCTTAGCGTAGTTGAAGATGGCAAACGAGTGTCTCCCGTTGGTCGCCAAGACTGCTTGAAATGTGTTCGTCTAAAATTAAATCATATGCCACTCAGGTGACGAGGTTTTCAAAGACCGGGGAAACATCAGATGGGAGAGGAACGAGAATGTGGAATACAGAGTCACTGAAATGGTGTCAGGATAAAGGGGGTCAAGGTCAGGCCAAATTTAATACTAAATTACACCATCTACTTGGGAACAACCTACCCTTCAGATTAATTAAGACAAAACATAATGAAAAACTTGTTCCAAATTCTCTTTTTGTGATTAAAAAAAACAGGAAGTTAACTGACAGGAGTATATTGATTCCCACCAAAATATGTGACATTGTTCCACGTGGCAACAAAGGCCCACGTGGCCGTCAGATTTCTAAACCCTGGGAAGGCAATGTGTATGATAACGTCAACTCTTTGCATTAGTCCCGGGTCTGTTGCTGATGTAACCTCCCTGTAGAAGACACGACCAGAATTTCTCCTGGTGTCCACGTCGGTCCAGAAAGGAGCAACCATTCTCCATGAATTGTGTAGTGGAAATGGAGCGGGTGTGAACTGTCTGATAGGCTGCAGAAATGATATGGCACCATTGGTGTTCACCTGAAATCACGGTATAATGAAAGAACTTCAGCCCATTTTTTTCTAAACTTTGGGACCCAACATTTGTGCTATTTCGGTTCAAAATGAATCCATAGTAGTCATAAATGAAATAATTATTGCCCTGAAACATTGACAATGTCTTTCTTTTTATAGAAAAGGCGAAATACATGTTCTCTGCTTGATGATGGAATTACCAGTACTACTGTGATATGCAGGAACAAAGTACCCTAAATATTAGTCTAAAGACCAATTTTCGGACCATAATTCTTTTTTGAAATAGGCCCTGTTGAATTGAAATAAGGCAAATATTGCGACAGTAACTGGGACAGTGGTTTCCAATACAGTGTGGCTCTGGTTATATTACTTTAATTAGCTTTCAGCACAACAATTATGACAAATTACGTCTCATGATGATCCATTTGGACGTGTTAAAATCAATGTATTTTGTCTCCGCGAACCTCAATAAGGATAAGACGCAACCTTTGGTAATTTGTCACATCAAACGTGCTACTTCACCCTCGTGAGTTGTCAAACACAACTAGAGATTATGGATGTTAAAGAGTTTATTATGTTGACTTAAAAGGGCTTCTTTTCAATTGATTGAGAATTAATGCCCTAAAGCCTTTTCAGTATCTTCCAGGAAATGCGATTATTTCCAACACAAAGGAATTAGCTTTTTGCCGGCATGTGAACTACCGGTTGGGGTGCTTCTAACGAGGAGAGTTAATGGATTATATCTCAAGGATAAGATTCATTTCAGTGTGTTTGAAGGTTGGATGATTTGTTTATTTGTGTAACTTATAGTTAACTATCTCTTAATGAAAGCCACGCCATCAGAAATAGAATATTGCGAAAATACGGATTAGTGACCACGACTTAACTGGATCGCTATACTAAAATCCCTACTGAAAATAGTTAGTGGCCTCACTGTAATGAAATTGAAACGGAAATTCTTTTTTTTTTTACTGAAATGTGAAGAACATAGTAACGGAAGAAGCAGACCCATGATACATCCTGAGCAGAAAACAAATCATGAAAAACTGCTGTCCAAAAAGCGAATCATGCTTTATATATATTAGTTTGAAAATATCAATACCAATAGTCGTTTTATTGTGCTACTTCCCAGTAATAATTCCATATCTATTTTGTATAGATTTTTATAGTTATTATAAAGATGTTATGATAAGAGTAGAGAGCCGGTAAAATGTAACTTGTACACATTTAAGTGCTCAATAAAGATTATAAATTGTAAAAATAAGTATGTTATTATCATTATTTGTCTCTGTACATTTTCACAGTTCATTGTCTTGTTTACAGGTATGAAGAAGGAATGTGTACACCGTTTTAACTTAGTTTTTAAAAGATAAAATTCTGTGCAAATATATTGTTTTACACAGCGTTTTAGACTGAACAGTTGGGTTTGAAATATCCCCGCTGACTAAAATGTTTGATAAAGTATCTTTCAATTATATTTACACTGCCATAAAATGCCTCTTTAAAATTTGAGATACAAGAAAGCCTAAGTGTTTATAACGGTTATCTTATCAATTAAGTGTAAAATGCCAATTATTTTTGAGACAGCGCTACGTAATTCAAGGGAAATGTATAGTTGAACAAATTTAGTTATTTTTTATTTCCACGTTGTTTTGTGTATTTTACACAGGTATATATATTTTAATATGTTTTTAGAAAATTCTAGACACGTTAAGCTATTTGTCACAAAAATCAAAACAAGTGGAATTGATGTTTTTTACGACTTTATCTCCTTACTGTGGTACAGATCAAATGGTCCTAGTAAGTTAGAATTACATAAAAGTTTGACAGATTATAGTATCACATGACATGGTATTCCCTGGCCTTTCTTTCGGAGTCCGAATTAAATTTTGAAATTTGCTACTATTTTTAGAATAATGTTTAATTTACAATGGATATGCAGTTCTTGTAATTTAATGGTGTTATATATATATATATATATATATATATATATATATATATATATATATATATATATATATATATATATATATAAAGCACATGGAAATACATGTACATTTTTAGTGCGCTGTATGTTTCTTTCAATTTGGTATTAATTGTAACCTAAGTTTTCAAATTGCAAAAAACCATACTGATATTTTAATATTCTTTCAAATATCGGTTTACCCCGGTAAATATCGGTTATTCCTACAAAATTATGTATTACTCATGCGCAATCTACTTACATACAAGGATGAATGCGGTAGATCAAAATAAGGAAAGATAATCTGCAGCTGAATTTCTTCCGAGCTTCCGTCATCGTTAACAGGCGCCATACTATCTCCGCTAGCGTTACCGTACGGAAAAAGGAGATCATTAGAAACTTGTGGTTGACCATCAGCTAGTTGTGTCAAAACCACCCCGACAAAACAAAGGATGACGCGCAGCCACGCCACAGGGTCTGCCATGTTGGTTCACCTGGATCAGGAAGTTTTGGAAGACGCTGTTGACGGTAACTTTACTTATCAGAAGGAGCTTGAGGTCAGGTAGAGATAATTGCGCGGTCTGACTCATGATGTCATACTGTTGCCATGCCAGCAACATATTAATGCATGGTATGGTTATATTTTGGTTTTTGTGATGAAGTTTAATCTTTAATCTGTTTAGATTTTTTCTAAGGTTTGGTTTTTACTGATTCATTTAGTCATCTTATCTTTTTATCCTATTGTTTATGTATTATTTTCCTATCTTATCCCTGGATTTGGGATATTTCACCATCGCCCTAAAAACGAAGTCGGCATTGACCAGTGCTGACCATCTATCAACTGGGAACTTTTTTTGTAGAACACGTGCTACAAAGCATCAACATGAAATATCCTCAAATTATCCTTTGACTATGATATTAAAGTAAGGCAGTCTGTAGTAGGTACTATAACCGTCTTAGACCAAAGCGTTTGTATGTAGTTAATAGGCTATCCAGTTTAAAAGGTGTAACCATAGATAAAACTTAAACATTTATGACGCAGGCCCCGGGACATTTCGTGAAAATAAGGGTTTGCCATAGGCTCCACTCTTTTATTTCCAATTAAATATTGCGGCGGAAATGACCGCTGAGAACTTGGAGTACGATAAGTACAAGATCTGGAAAGGAAGCTGTTAGATGATTGGCCACGTCTCTCGTCTGCTGTTTACTCTATATCCGGGCATTTACCAACAGACCAACGGACTATCCTTTCAAAGTCTCAATCAATCTGAAAATAGACTTAAAGAAAACACAATTAAATATTTTTGCATCTCATTTACAATTATTTCGTGTTCATTGAAATCTAATTTTGTGGTCTATCCTATAAAATATACAACGTCCCACCCACAAATCAATGTGCTTTTATTAACAAATGATCACCTCAAAGGTGTACATTGCTCTAAAAAATGCTTTTTATTTCAGATACCATATGTACATGATTAATAGTTCAGAATATACAAAATAGCGATGAAAATAGCTATATTTTATAACATTAATTCTAATTTATTCAAATGGCATCGGCCCTTGGCGCCATCTTGCTGGTTGTTGTAGTCTCTGTCATTGTCTACAAGACAGTAAGGCGCAAGAAGAGAGTGGGAGCATACAAGACGCAGAAGCAACCAGCTTATCCTACACTTGAGAAAACAAATGCATGTTAGACTAATTAGTTATTACTCTGGTAAAATCTGGAACACTAACAGTTACCCAGACAGAGAGGAATTTTTATCATCAATATGTGTGCAGTGGGCTGTACTTAATTCAAACCCACGCTTCACTTCTGTTGTATTTATATAGCTGCATATAATCACTTCTTTTAATCTGATAATCTAGGCCAGAGTAACGTCATCTTCGTGAACAAATCTGATGTAGATGCATACATTAAAGCTATTTTGAGCTCTTGTTGTCTCACGCGAGATTTAGGTCTGCGTGCTTTTCAATAAATGCTTATTTTTTTAACATCTTTATTCTCATGAAGGTTAAATATCGTTGCAGTATAATTGCAGGTGGCAATTTGCCAAGGCATTACATGCTCACCTTTGAATTTAAATTATAAAAATAATAAAAACAACGAAAATAATATAAGATAATAAGATAATAATAGTTAAAATGATAATAATAATATTCAAGGAAAAGACAGACACGAGGACATGAGTGACGTTTGAGGGGATCGAATGAGGGACAGGGCAAGGGGGAAAGGTATTTGTAGGGGGTGGGGGGGGGGCAAAAGGCCATCAGGAGAGAGTCATAGGCGCCAGAACAGATATGGAAGTGTCATCGACCAGTGGCTGTTTAATAACATTCTAGAAGTGTTNTTTTGACTAGCTTAATTATAGATGAACCTTACCAAAGGGCACTGTTTGCCCTCCAAACCACCAAAATTTTTCAGGCCCTTGAACAGACCTTGTCGTCAGAACGATTACATTTTTGACTCTGTTTAAACATTCTTAATTGATAACTTATATATTCAAACATTTGATCAGTCTTTCGCCCACCCTCTCTGTTTGAGCTTTGCCTGTTCCTCCCCACAGCCGTCTTCCAATGTGCCAGGCCCTCCTCTCCTATTACATAATTATTATATTTATCATTATAATAATTTCATTTTATCCATAATAATTATTTATCTTCCAGTTATCTTGCTGTGTTTTTATGTGTTTTTATAGGTGAGCCCCTGATTCTTACACTGACATTTATTTATTATTTTTCAGGATAGATCAGGCAACGTTGAGGAAAGAGAATCAAACTAGCACACGGGGCTGCAGTTGACTTACAGAGACATCTATCGGTATAATTGCGAAGCAATACCAACTAAAGCAATAATACTTAAGTACCAGTCTCTGTGTGAATAAACAATTGAACAGGGACATCGGGAAGTGACACTTACAGATTTTGTAAAGTTTAAGTATTTTTTTTCTTTTTAATTTTTAAAGGAGAGCAAAAACACTTAAATTGTCTGTTTTTAAATCCATATGTCATGATATTTAACAATGTCTTAAAATAAAAAAAGCTAATTTATCCAATTTTGTGATTTATGCATTCAAAAATAGCTGAACTTGAAATATTGTAATCTGGATTTTTCCATCCCAGGTGGTAATTATTATGTGCAACTAAGAAACTAATATCCGTTATGTTGGTTTGGGCTATAGTGAACAAATCCACCAATTTCCATCAGTCTGAGAGTGTCATGTGTCATCCTATTCGGAATCTTACAGATACAGTTACTAAAATTTCGTCAAAGCTTGAGAGTCCTGGAAGCAGCAAGAAGAGGGCAGACGTATCACTTGCGTACCTTTTTAACGGCACATTATTTGCATAATTTTCTGGTATCAGTAATAAAGTCGTGTATTTTTGTTTGCTTCTTCGATAAAGTAAATTAAAGAACTAATGTCACAATGGCACTGTATAAATATATTTTTGTTCCTTTTATTTATCCGCCATTTTATCGAAGAAAACGATTTGGAAATCCAAGGCAATTGCAACGCAACAGACAAAAAGTTAAGGAACATAAACACAGGATAAATTGCACCCTGATGACTAAGGTGATAGCATTTATTTAAAATGATCAGTATACTTCATGCTTTTCATAGTGGTGCTTTTGTCCTTGTCATCGTTTTTATTCCAGTGACTTTCGTAATGCGCAAACAATTTCTTGCATTTAACTAATCTCGCACATACAGTAGATGTTATTGCAAGTCCAAAAGACACTAAGCGTTATCCTTGGTAACCAAATTCATCAAACTGATCTGGGTCCTGAGCCTTTTTTGCGACTTTTGCGTACTCTGTAAAACTCCCAAATTTGACAACACATCCTGGAGATGCTATGTCGTCAATTTCATCTACATTCTCATGGTTTCCAATAACAACCACGCAGATAATCCATCCTGTAAATAAATATAGAAAATGAACTGATAGATAAAGGCGACAGAAAATATAAATTATCCAAACAACTATATCATATTAATTTGAACTGTGGACCTGTTTCAAGGGTCACATCAATAATGACCTTATCAAATAAGAGGACTGAAAACCTGAAAATAGGCTGATTGTATTTGTTGTTTCATTTCAACAAAATGTGGATTAAAAAAATGAAAATAAAACACACACACACACACACACACACACACACATATATATTCACTAATAAGATGATCATAATGTTCTATATTTTAAACATGAAGTGAAGAATATCAGGTACATGTACGGAAAAAGTTAACTACAATATTGGTCACTGGGCCTTTACAGAACGATTGACCCACAACATTTCTAATAACATGCGAAACAACATCTTAGTCCGGTTAGAGTTACGCATGTCTTGACTTAGACTGAATGTTGATTTGATCATTTTGACAATACAAACTCGAGGTATATACTAGCCTTGTTTTTTAATACTTGTTGCTCTTGGTCGAGGACCGCCCCGGTTAGACACACGGTCAGTATGTAGCCATATTAGCTTCCAGCTTTCCTCTAAGAACATATCTTCAAACATGAGCTGCGCAGTCTCCAAAGCCAGTTTTGTGTTTGTACCTCCCACTTGTAAGTAGAAAAACAAATGATTGTAATAATGAAATTTGTAATAATGTAATATGTGTGTATGAATGTGAGTGAAGGAGACAGGTAGACAGAGAATGAGAGAAAGTGAGAAAGAGAGAAGAAAGAGGGCGAAAAAAGAGATTCACTTACTTCTTCTGCCAATCGCGTCAATGTAACCTTGAACAGATTCCAAACCAGTGTGTTCATTCAGCTCGAACTCTCTCACCACATCAGTGGCAAACGTCAATGCACCAACCCGGGTTCCATCGGGGGCAATGGGACTATGCCTATCGATGAATTCAGCAATCATCTGAGAAAAAAAAGGCATGTTTATTTTCAATTTATTCAATACATTCACAGTTTAACTACAAAGATGGCATATCAAGAATACATGAAATGAAATATGTTAACGTTATGGTGTCAAACTAAAAAACTTCATTTTAACAAGTTGTGTAATGTGGCTTTATCTCACTTTGTACACTGTGCATAATGCCTAAAAAGCACGTATAGAATAAGCCAACCATTTTCATCCAACATCTAATTGCTCGAGTCAAAGTATGGTGAAAATACCTTAATAGAAATGGCACGATGCCCGCCCCAGGTGTTTCTTTTATTTCGTATTATAATAATTATAACACATTAGAAATAGCCCATGGTAAGATCACTGACGTGTGGGAACGGGATCCGGAACAGGAAAACTAAGTTTCTTTGGATTTTTTTAATATTAAATTCAAAGTAAAAGTAAGTTAAAATTAAAAATGGAAAATTATTTTACATATTGTATTTTGTGTTATCAAAGGAACCCTTACGTTTGTTGCATATTTCTGCGCCTTAAACTCAGTATCATTAATGCTCGAACTGCTGTCCAATGCGAAGACAATATCGAGATCAGGGTTGTTGCAGTTGGTTTGCTCGGTGGTACAGGGAGACACAATCTTCTTTAAAATACCCGAAAGCTCACTTGCCGTCGTTGATGTCCCTTGTTGACAGTATGTTAAATAATAGTGATAAATGCAATACAGTTGCGATACAATTTTTAAAGATATCATAGTAAGCGAACAGTTTCCGATGAGTAAACGCAATGAGAACATGGCTTTACATATTAACCAAGTCGCAAGATATTTTTTTTTTCTTTATTATTATTTTTAAAGAAGTAAGAGATTGGTTTAAGTATTTGCCCTCTAGCTACTTCCAGTTGGAACTCTAAATTAAAAATAGAAAGATTATGATTCCCTTTGTATGCAATATATGGATTTTGTTTTCAAATCTTACTCCCCTTTTTAAGAGATAGAGAGCGTACATGCAAAAACATCTTGTAATCACGTAAGTGTTACCATACAGTTACGGTGTACAAAGAAATCACGTTGTCCATTTTGTCATTATTTAGGGAAAATAATCTATATGCAAAATGTATCAATGGCTACAACGAAGTAAATGACTAACAGTGATACCTAATGCACGAATATTTCCTTATCAGTCTTTTACAAGAAATTTGTGCATTGTTCAGTAAGCCAGTATATACCATGAATTTATATTACTTCTGCATTTAACGCGTATTATAATATATACGTAATTGGGTGTCAGTATTCTTTATGAAACTGTACCGAAAAAAATATACATATACTGAGAAATATTGCAAAGGTGGGGTATAGATGCAAACTTTTCTATCAAGTATAACAGTCAAGGTACACGGTTTATCATATTAAACGTTTTCCTATTAATTGACAGTTTATGGAATGCAATTATCAATAACTTACCATTCCTCCGGGGAACAGAGTTAACCACACACCACTCGTTCAGCAACAAAGCAGCAGCCAGAATGAGTGCCCAGAATCTCTTCATATCGGTTCCAGTGTAATCTGTATAACGTAACGTAACTAGTAGCTGCTCTGTCTTATATAATAGTAAGAACGGATGCGCTGCTGGCACACCTATTGTGTTGTTATTGCCAATGGCCAATGTAACCGCCAAAGACGAATTTAATGGTAGTCTAGTACAAGGTATCATATGTGACTTTTGTATTAATTGAGGGGAAATATGTAGACTTATCGGCCACGTTTAAACATAGCTTCCCCAAGACTATCCTTGCGCTCCAGATAAAAAAAATTAATGGCTAACCTGTATCAAAACCAATTTAAAATCGTGGTAAGTCTAGAACCAATTCTTGCAATTTCTTTGTCTGAAAATACACAGAAATGTATGATATTGGGACAAAATTCCTCAAGAACAGGAACTTCAAAGTTGACATGAAGGAAATAGCTGTAGGTTGTAATGACAGTCTAAATGCAGCCCTTGTGACCCATGATGCCTTAAAGTGCGGTCGTTAAATGTTTGATTTCTGCCATGAACATGTTCTTTGAGACAACAAGGTTTTGACAAACCTACAACTGAGGAGTAAAATGAGACAATTATTGCGCCCGGCGCCTTGTTAGAAAATAAACACACATGGCTTTGAGTGAAATACAAAGGATGACAAGAACATTGCGCCATGTTGCTATAAGTTTAATGGCAGCGTAATATGTGGGGTTTTACATTTTGAATACAAACCGCATCTTTACAACTCCATCCAGACACGTTGTTTATAGGTTTTGAATGCAATGATTACTCAATCCACTCCGGTAATGCATTGCTGGCGAAGCCATGCAAAGCCTCAACTTTAAACGTCAATGTCTAACCTGTATCAAGACGAAAAGCAAAGTGCGGAACAACTCGAACCAAAACCTGCAATCGGTTTGTCTCAAAATACAAAGAAGTGTATGAAATTGGAACAAAAGTCCTTAAGAACACAGGAATCCCAACGCAGACTTCAAGTACATAGCTGTCTGTTGTAATGATAATCTATGACTGGGTTTTCACACATAGAATCTAACAGAATCCATCCATATCCGAGAGCTTTCTCACTAAATTGTTTTAAGCTTAAGAGTCGAAGATGTCTGACACGCCTACTGAAGCTGCTAAACGATGATTGATAACCCCCTACCAGCTTATGTAGACGAGACAGACATCTAAGCCGCTTAAGCTGAATTTAATTTAGCGAGAGTCCCCGTTGAAATAGGTCGATCCACAGATAATACGATAGGGTGTGAGAATGTCCCTAAGTGAGCCCCATGGTCGACCATAATGCCTCAACGTGCGCTCGTTAAATTGTTTATTCCTGCCAAGAACATGTTCTTTGAGATATTTTTTTTACAAACTTACAACTTAGAAGTTAAATTAGATTTTTTTTCGTCCGGCCTCTCATCAGAAAATAAACACATTGCTTTGATGGATGTACCGAGGATAACAAGGGCTCTGGCCATGTTGCTATAAGTTTAATGGAAGCGCAGTGCGTTGGGTTTTACATTTTCAAATGTGACCGTGCAGTCTGAATACTGAGCGCATGTTTACAGGTACGTTCTTTACTCTCACATTGATTACGAAATAATGTCAGTATGGGTATTTTGTAGGAAAGCAAGATGTTCCTAAAATGACCGCCAACTTTCTGGACATGGTCTAATAAAAGAGTAATAATACTCTAATATTTTGTCTCTGCAGGCTCTTAAGACACTTTTGATCAGGGCGTCTCTGGTGAATCAACAGTCCTTTACCAGTAAATATCCACTTTCACCTGACACGTTGTTAATGGGGTTTGCATAACTCAGTTCAGCCCGGTGATGAATTGCTGGTAATAATAATAATAATAATAATAATAATAACCAAGGGTAGGCAAAAAAGTGTTATAAGTAAAAGTATACGATTAAGATGTTTGTTCCCTGGTCCACATGCAGCTAATACCAAGAAATGAAGACTGCTGACTTTTGTCTACACCCAGTTGTTCGCCTGCGCAACTTTCATGCCTTAAAAAAAAGTCAAGTGAATTATGAGCAATTATTTTAAGAAAGGAAAAAATACGTCCTAGCACCCTTTATTGGTATGTGATGAACGTTAAACGCTTTCCTTGTAAGGTCTAATATTCACAAAGATGTTATATCTCTGTAATGTACTACTGGCTATTTAGTATCGAGTTAGACCCCATTTCCAGAGAATAGATCGATCTACTTTAGATCGACCTAACTCCCTGGGGCTTCACGCTAAATACATGTAGCTGTCAGCCGAGCGGACACGTAAGTTAATTACCCCCTTACATCTTGTAGTAGGCGGGACGGACATTTAAGGTGACTGGTAGTAAAAGGACCAAAGTCATAGAAACAAAGCCCTGGACTTATAAGCTTTTATACAAAATGAAAACAAACTTCCCAAAAGGCCAATTAAAGACGGGGATTAAGTACAGTGTCCAACGGATGACGCTCTGGCGCCAATTTGAGGGGAAAAATGCCGTTTTCGGTATTGGGATTTTCTCTATAACCAAGACAGCTATTCAAGTGATTCAAAAGGCCTCATAAAGCTGGGTGAAAGCACTACAGCGGGGTACCAGGGAATTGTCTTAAACTATTTACTTTTGATTTTATCATCTTTTACGTTAAATCAGCCCATATTTCAATGGGTTATTCACTTCAAAAGGCGATAACTTTCAAACAAACAATTTCCTCTTAAACCCCTGATATCATGCTGTAGTCCACATTCCTAACAACAATAGGTGCAACTTTTGTAACGATCGGTTGCTCAGATAGTGAGATATACTTGGCAGCGATTCACTTATCTCGTCAATATAGAAAGCTGTTAAAACAGCCAAAAACGTTCACAGGTTGGTTAACAGGGCTTATTAGTCAAATGCTTAGCTGGCAAATTTACCTGTTATCGGTTATACGATCAGATGGAACCATTGCTTATTGTCATCTAAAAATATTTTGTTTGGGTGCTTTGAAGGGGCAGAAAATCGTGCTTTTGTTACATTTTCCGACCACTCGTTAGGCTTGTAAGCGTGCCGCCATTTTGATTGACAGCTCTGGAGAGGGCCCTAGCCTAGTGATGCCCAGTAGGGTGTCAAGGATATGTAGAAGGAAGCGCTAACAAAGGCGATTACATTTAACCGCAATTAAGAGGTGTGAAGTTGCATTTGAACGTTTCAATGGCTTTTCCTCGGCAAACGAGTAATTTTACCTGAGAGATTCCTTTTCTGTTATCGGCAAAGTGATCAGATAAAACTGTCTGTCGAGAGCAAGTGGCCGTCACTTGTGTTAATAAGAGTTTTTTGACGGGTAACGCTGCAGGATTATTTTGCACGGCACTTGGTAATCGTCAGATCAACGAAAAAATCCAGTGATTACTTCAGAGCGGTCTCTCTCAAAATGCCAGCTAAGATAAAGGGGAAACGCTCAGCTGCACACGATTCAGCGGTAAAAGTGGCTGAGAGAAGTCTTTTGAATAAATATTTCATTTTTACACACATGACACTTAGACCCTATTTGCTTTTTACCTGCTAGTCTTGACTATTTTCGGAGTCTTTTTGTGATTTTCATTTTTGGATACATTTTGAACTCTTTCTTCCCGCTTGATCAGTGATTTTGAAATTGTTTTTCTCCAAACATCGCAAAATGCAAAGCCGCTAACATGCGTTTTTATTTTTATTGTTTTAATCATGCTGTCAACCCTTGCTTGGATTTCTCTCGTTTGGCCATTCACATCACAATTTTCCGCGTGTCTCTCAAGCTCCATGATATCATATCTTGGAGAATAAAAATTTATTTTGTCAACATTAGATTTACCTTTTGCAAACGGCGACCAACAATCATTTTTGGTTTCGTAACGTGTCGCAGATACGCT
Source organism: Lingula anatina (assembly GCF_001039355.2). Next base: position 599,522 of record NW_019773725.1, on the reverse strand, counting down.
CGCCGATATATATCGCAAAAATTAAGAGCTAGGCTAAAAGTATCCTTTTTAGCTTTTTTATTTATTTATTTATTTATTTATCGATTTTTCTTTCATTTGTCAATTAATTTAGGCGATTCGATTAACTCTTTCGCCCATTTATTAGGTATACAGAAATCAGTTATCCGACTAAACAAATAGGGCGGGTTTTCCCCAACCGCCACGCATAGGCCCTACTCTCTTTCAAAATTTTCTTTCTTTCCTCTGGAAATGGACTTTTAACACGAACTTTTCTCTTCCCCATAGTGTACTAGCTAGACTTCTTCTCTGCTAAGCTGATGTAAGACTTATGACCTATTACCGCACACGTAATCGGCTTATAACTCATTAACTGTGCTCCGACCCCCTCATGGCAACGGCCCTTAGTAACAGAGGCGTGGCTTAGTTGTCAGCCTGACTGGGGCGCGTGCCGGTTGAAAAACTCATCAAAAGACACATTTTGCGATGCAAATTCATAAAACTTATTACATCCAACGTTAGATACTTATTTGATTAATATAAACACACAAAAAATTCAAAAATATGATTTTAAGCGTATTTAACCCTATCACCGGCCTTACGCCGGATTATCTGACAGTAATCTAGTGAGACTCCCCGCGGGGATAGATCGATCTAAAAGCTCTGGGAATACAGCCTTAGTCTGTTGCCAGATCAGGTATTTGGTCAGTCGGTGATAATGCAGTTGGTTGGGTAGTTAATCAGTTAGCGAACTATTAAGTGTGGTATTTAGTTACTTAGTTATTCAGTGCATGTAGGTTATATGATGTGTTAGTTGTCCTTCAATCATAATGCGACAGGCAATGGCTTCTTGTCAATAGACAATTAAGCAAATAATAAATGTTGCGATTCTACTCACCAGGCACCAGGCAAAAAGTTTAGAAACATAAACACGAGATAAATTACACCCTGATGACCAAGGTGTTGTCATTTGTTTAAAATGATCAGTATTCATGCTTTTGAAAGTGGTGGTTTATTAGTCTTCATTATTGTTCTATTACAATGACTTACATAATGCGCAAACGATGTCTGCATTGAAAGGATCTCGTACATATAGTGGATGTTATTGCGAGTCCAAAAGATACGAAAAGTTAACCATAAATATCACTGTGCTTTTCTTGTGATTTAAATATACTCTGCAAAATTTCCTATTTCGACAACACATCCTGGAGATGCTAAGTCGTCAATTCCATCTACATTCCCATGGTTACCAATGACAATCACGCAGATAATCCATCCTGGAAATACTTGTATGTAAAGATAATGAATTGAATAAATAATACAAACAGAAACGTATATATATATATATATATATATATATATATATATATATATATATATATATATATATATATATATATATATATGAACGCCAGGACAGGCGTGTTTATCAGTACAATTGAAAGCATTCAGCGAGGGCCCCAGAGCAACTGTATCGATCTCAGTAGAATGACAGATATACAGGTATAAGGAATGAAATCTTAGAGTAAGCGTTTTTGTTCTTTCAGTAACTGACATTGTTTAAGGTACTTGGCGATTAAAAGTGGTTAATTATGAAGTTGAACTTTGGGCATGTTTCAGGGGTCACATCAATTTAAGTCTTATCAGAAAAGAGAGAATATAACTTGAAATTTTGTTGACTGCATTTGGCGTTTAATAAGAAATTAAAAATATAATTATACATTCACTGATAAGGTGATCACATTAGCCTATATTTCAAACCAAAAGGTACTTAAGCTGCTTAACTATAATTTTAATTTAAATTACCCCCTAAAAGCTTCAGTGGACGTGTCAGACATGTAAGTCGGTTCAGTTGTTTGCAGTTTAGGGAGAATCCCCTTGGAGATAGATCGATCAACAGTTAGCAAGAGACAGTCTGGGAATGGTCCCTTAGTCCGAATGTTGACTTGATCATTTTAGCAATACAGGCTTCAGGGATATACTGACCTTGTTCCTTAATTTGCGTTGCTGTTGGTCGTGGATCGCCCTGGTTAAACAACCCTTCAGTAAATAGCCATATTAGCTTCTGTTTATTTTCTATGAAAAAGTCTTCAAACATGAGCTTCGCAGTCTGCAAAGCCTTCTTTGTATTCGTAGCTCCCACTTGCAAAGAGAAAAATATATCAGTGTGTGGGTGTGTGCGCGTTTATGTTCATGAGAGAGGTAGAGAAAGAGAGAGAGACAGAGAGTAAGTGTATGCGCATGTGTATGTGTATATGAGAGAGAGAGAGAAAGAGAAAGAGAGAAATAAATGATTTTGTAATAATGTATGTGTGTGTTCGCGTGCGTGTATGTGCGTGAGAGAGAGAGAGAGAGAGAGAGAGAGGGAGAGAGGAAAGAGCGCGAGAAAACAAAGGGACTTACTTCTCTTGTGAATCGCGTCGATGTGACCTTGAACGGTGGCCAAATCAGTATGTTCATTCAACTCGAACTCTCTCACCACATCAGTGGCAAACGTCAATGCACCAACCCGGGTTCTATCGGGGGTAATGGGACTATGCCTATCGATGAATTCAGCAATCATCTGAGAAATAAAGGCACAGCTGTCGTCAATACATACCACGCAATTGAGCTATGGTAATGGCATATTAAGAATACATGGAATCATATATATATATATAATATTTGATGCGACTTTATCACGTCAAGTGATATGTACATCACCCTATTAAACACTAGCGAACAAGCCTGCCTAAGAAGAACCATTCTAATTCCATTTCTTATTACCCAAAACATGGTTACAATTAAACCAAGCTGTGCACAGACACATAAAAAATGGGCCGATGCTCGCCCCATAAGTTTCCTTTATAACTTATAATGATAATCAAAACACGTTAAAAATAACCCATGGTAAGTTCACTGACGTGAGAACGGAAGATGACTACGTATATCAGCACCCAGCCAAAAAATATTATAATAATAATAAATAGATTAATTAATTTTAAAAAATACAGAGGACCTATTCACCTTTGTTGCATATTTCTGCATATTAAACTCGGTATCATCAATGCTCGAACTGCTGTCCAATGCGAAGACAATATCAAAATTGGGGTTCTTGCAGTTGGCTTGATAGGAAGTGCAGGGAGACACAATCTTCTGTAGCATACCCGATAGACTTGCCGCTGTTGATGTCCCTAGTTGTTAGTATAATAAATTTTGGCTATGCATGAGAATATTTCAATACAATTATTACAGATATCGTATTACATGTAAGCGAAGAGTTTACGACGAGTAAACAAGGTGAGTGACTTTCATCACGCTGCAATTAGGTTGTTTACCAAGTCACAAGAGACGTTTAACTTTTAAAAGAAGATATAATTTTATAAATATTCACCCTCAAGCCGTTTCCAGTTTTAGATTTAAAAAAATTGCAATTCCCTTTTCACGCAATATGTTCATTTTATTATCTTACACTTCAGAGTTTTATTTTATCATTATTTGATATATATTCACCTTCCAGTCCCCTTTTTAGTAGTTCGAGAGCCTACATGCAAAAAATATTTTACTCACTTAATTGTTATTATACAGTTACCAAGAAATCACAGTGTCAATTTTGTCATTGTTCTAGAAAAACAGAAGATCTGCTAATTGGTCAATGGCTACAACTAAGACCGCATTCACAACTAGATGAGCCAGGGCTCTACAAATCCAAGAACTAAATATGGCGGACGTACATGAAAGAAAAACGGCCTAATCTTTTAACAGTCTATCCGCCTCTCACACGCCTCCTCATGTGTCGTCCCAACGCAGAACCCCCGCAGGGACGACGCATGGGGAGGTGTGTGAGAGGCGGGGAGACTATTAAAAGATTAGGCGGTTTTTCTTTCATGTACGTTCGCCATATTTAGTCCTTGGATTTGTAGAGCCATGCCTCAACTCGTTGTAAATGCGGTCTAAGTAAATTATTAACATAGATACCGAATGTACGATGCCACACTTCAAAGCGATGGCGCAGATTCCCGATGGTCTCCCTGCCTCCACACGTGCCATTAAACGTATTAAATCTCGGCTCCAAGTAATAATTGCTAGGCCCTTACAGTAACGGCGCTTCTGGAGTAGGGGAGATCATCATGGAATCATCAGCATTGCTTTTGAAGTGGGGTTGGCCATATTTAGTTGGCAGATCAGTTTGTACCCAGATCATCTATTATACTGTAAATTACCCCTATGACAGTCAAGATACATATTAATGTGTCATATGTCATATTGTATCATATTGAACGTTCTCCTATTCATCGACAATTTATGGAATACAATTATCAGTAATTTACCTTTACCCTGGGGAATAGAGTTAACCACACACCACTCTGACAACAACAGCACAGCTAACAGAATAACTGCACAGAAGCGCTTCATGTCGGCTCCGGCGGCCAACAATTAGCGGTGGATCTGTATAACGTACAATGTATCTAGTATCTGCTCTTTTTTATATAATACTGTAACGTGACAAGGATGCACCCTGGTCCTTCCTGTAACTTGATGAAGTTTATTTCTAGTTAGCCCTGTTTAACCTGAATTTCAACGATTGCACTGCCACGATAAACAGTTGGGAATAGGAGCCGCCATTTTGTAACGTCATGCAGCCTTGACATACAGCATAGCCATTAAAAAAACTAGATACTTTAATAGCTTGCGCTGTCTACATCTTACGTGCAAGTACGCAAGCCCCCCATAGTGGTAATGATAGGAGGATTAAGATTGACAGCTTTGGTTGGTTATCGTAACCGCTGTTAAACCCGTAATTAAGCTATTAACTTGACTAGCAGTATTATGTATGGGATTGGGTACAGACACTATGTGCAGTAGGGGAGAGCGGGGTGGGTTGGAACGCGGGTAAGTTGGAACATTGGCTTTATTTTTTAAATCACAAGACCAATCATGTGCTCCTTCAGCATAAAAATGTCACGTGGCATGGTCATTCATCCGGTAAACTTGTGGAAGTTTCGAAAATGCAGTAAAAGTTTTATGCGAAAAAAACTTGTTTTCGCTACTCGAAGTAAGTTTTCATATTTTTGACATTCATCGTGCTGTAAACTAAAGTATAAGGATTATATCACTGAAATTGTGCAAAGCGTTTAGGACCACCTTGATATTCAAAAAGCTGTTGTTTTTTTTAATCACTTCCCACGTGTTAAAGAAATACAGTGTCATAAGTAGGCCATGACGTCATGGGGGCTGGTCGGAACATTTGACATGGGGCCAGTTGGAACACTGTCAGGGGTGTTCCAACCCACCCCGCACGCTGTTTTTCATTTTTTTAAACATCTCTTAATGTTTTAATTTCAACTTTGAAGAGAGTAGTAACGTAGTAACCCAGTACAACTCCAACTGGAGACGAAATCTAGCTGATAGAATATCTCCAAGATGCCGGAATGTACATGCGTGTAGAAGCTACAAGGGGGGATGGTCACTGCTTGTTAAATGCAGTTGCTAGCTGTTTGGTCGAAAATTGTCTGCATGCCCACTGTTGCTTTTTGCGATAAATTGCTTTTAGATGTGGAAGGAAATGTCGATTATTACTCTGCTTTTCGCGGCAAAATGAAAATATTCTAGCTGAGAGCCTATGTTATGGATAAACTATACAACACCAATTCTGCCGATATTGTTTTAGATGCTTTGTGTAATGGGTTGGGGGTTGCTGTTAATGTTTAGTGAACGAGGGCACAAAATCCGCCAGAAAAGACAAACATTCACCTCGTGACTTAGGCATAGATTCAGTTGAAATCTCAGTTGCCCTCACCGGAAGAGGTGCTACAGCACACTTAGGCTGTATTCCCAGAGCTTTTAGATCGACCTAGATTACTGTCACTAGATTACTGTCAGATAATCCGGCTTAAATGTCCGTCCCGCCTACTACAAGCTGTAAGGGGGTAATTAACTTTGGTGTCCGCTCGGCTGACAGCTATTTAGCGTGAACCCCCAGGGAGTTAGGTCGATCTAAAGTAGATCGATCTAATCTCTGGAAATGGGGTCTAAAGCGCACTTAAGAAACCCCCAAAACAGCTCAAGTCCAGCAATAATTAGACCAGTTCCAAAGGCTCACCGTCGCAGTCCAAAGATTAAAAGAAGAAAATAATGCAGTGCAGTAGGCCTACTAACTGACACATCTGAAAATGAGCTACTCGAAAAAGAAAAGGCCAAGCCCAACAAAATTAAAAAGGACAAGCCCAATAAAAATAAAAAACAGTTAAAGATTTCTTGTCGATAGAGAAAATCAAGAAAAAGGAAATTAAAGATGACCAACGATTCTGAGTCAGAAGAAGAGTGGCCATCTCTGGTTTGTGGGGAGCCGTTCATTAACAGCCGACCAAAAGAGAAATGGGTTAAATGCATTGTTTGTCTAAAGTGGTCACATGAAGACTGTACTAAGGTTGACCAAGTGTACATATGTCAGAACTGCGATTTTGATTCTGAGTTGTTGAGTTGAAAGAGATACAGTTTTCATTTGTAGGTCTAACATACTGTTGTTGATAGGTTGAGTTATGTGAGTTCAATTTCTTTTCTCTTAAACTACACCACTTTTGTTATCATTATGAAATGACGTGTAACTGGATATGGTTTATACATCGAAAAGACTATTTGAAAACAAATTGTAAACGTAAAAAATGCTTACAAATTATGGAGATACGAATACAAAGTAACACGTACTTGTTGGGAAATTAATATAGATAAACCTACTCTTAAAATGAATTGTACTTTGAATTTATATGCAAGCGTTCCAACTCGCCCTCTTGTTCCAACTCACCCCACTGCCTGTTCCAACTTACCCCGCGGGTGGGGTGAGATGGAACGTTTTAGGAGGCAACTTTGAGCATTTATTACTCTAAAATAAAAAGACCTACTTGGATGTTTTATTTCATAGATGAGTGCGGCATATAATTTTCCCCCTATCAGATTTTTTATTTTTCTCCCCAAAGCTTTGACTGCTGAGATATCGCAAAAAAGGTGAAAACTGTTCCAACCAACCCCGCTCTCCCCTATTGCTTAATGTGATTTAAGCTTAATGTGATTTAACCTGATCCTGAAAAGTGTGCAATTTGCAAACGTGTCTTCTTGGAAAGCATGAGCCAGCATTAACATGTTGCAATACCCGCTTGTCGGCTGTATTAGACTGTATTAATTATTGTTGTTTATGTTACATCATTGTTCTCAGCATATGGAAAGACCATGCGTACGTGCTACTTACAGTGTTTATCTGTTGTAGTTCTTTTTCCTGTATCAGTATGACAGTAAAAAGGTGCAGTGAAGGAATATATCCGATGTTATTATACTGAGTATATTCTATTTAATTAAATACTTCGCAGGCGCAGAATAAATAAATAAATATGTTTTCATCTACGAAGAACCAACAACATAGCTTTGTTGTCAGTGCCCACAGGTGGAGGACTTGGTTTCGACCCTTTCCAGAGACGTGCACGCTTTCATAGAACGAAAATTGGAATGTTGGACTAACAGATCCAGAAATCAAATATGGCGACCCAATAAAAAGCTTGATTCAGAATAATACACTGAATAGATTTCAACAAGCATTCAAGTGGGTCGACCACATTTGATCCGCGGCCACATTTGATCCCTATTCTGAATGAGGCCATTAAAGGAACCCTCTGTCTCCACATTTGGTGTTGGGTACTTACGAGTTGAATCAAGGGTAAAGTGATTTTTTGACAGTGGAAGTATATATTATTATAAGCTAGCTTTCAGCGCCACAGATGGCAACCAGGATGTATCCTCCTCGAGGAGGCGAAAACGTCTACATCCTATCAATACCAGGGCCAATTTTTTACAGGTATATTGACAAAGATGTCGCGTAAGCCAAAATGATAGGCATGTCAAACACAAGTATACAAGAAAAAAAGTCATTTATTTTGTCTTAAAAAAGTGATATTAAATTGCCCATGATGTAGAGAAAAAATTAATCTATATACTGGATATAACTTGAAACGATCGAGCAACACTACATTTCGACCTTATCACAGTGTCTTCCTCAGGTGAAATAACGCTTTCACCGGTCATTCTATTTTGCCTCAACTTATTAAGTTAAAACGCTTCTTGATGAATCAAGTCATTAACGTTGACCGTGGGTTATTCCATTGGATACGGCTCAATTTGACGTTATCCTTTCTTAAACTGCTTCCTTCAACACCACATTCGAACTTATTTGGATGAAATAAAACTCGGTGTTCAACAACACAAACTATTTTGTCATGATTTTAACGTTCAAGAAGGGATCGACGAGTCTTTTATGAATTGTATCATTGGGAACCAAAACGGTAGCTTCGAGAAGGAAGAGTTCCTGAAAGCAGCTCATGATTATTTTCACAACCGAAAGGATGATCTCTCGTGTTTCGAAGTCTGATATTGATAAGACATTTGACTTTCAAAGAAATGTGACATATAATTGAATAATAAATGAACATCGGTGCATGGTTCTTAAATAGTCCGATGATAACATACTCAATTTCGCTTTTTTTAAATGTTGCAGTCCAACAGCATTTTTTTTAATTACTCGCAATTTCTAAAGCAATTTCATGATTTTTAAAAAAATTTTCTTAGGTCGGAAGGAGGAAAGATTATTTAATTTTATGGCACTATTGAAAACATGTAAGGCCAATTTTAACGTATTTCAGCCAAATATTAAAATATTAAAAACAACGATTCTTATTTGATGAAGGATCTTATTTGTCTTTAATACACGACCTACTTTTAAAACATCATTTAAAAAGGGCGACTGGATACAACACATCTTGTAAACTGTAAGAAATCCACATTCTAAAGGAACCATTTGTTCAGCCTGACCAACAACTACAATGCAGAACCGATCTATCGGGAAAAATGCTTCTTTGAGGTTTGCTTTGTTTGTTTATAGAACTCATTAATGAATAAATTGGCATTTATCTTATGGCAATTGCAATGGTCAGAAGGTTAAACGTGTTCGATGCATTCTGGAAAGTGCAAATACACAGTAAGACCCAATCAGTTTTGGTACATATAATGCCATCCAATATCAGCACTATGTGGCGCGTTGTGCGTTACTCCTTAAATTACCAGTAAAATCGTGTATGAGATTGGGCATAGACGCAATGTAAATTATTTCTTATTCTGATGTACAATGTCCCTGAAAAGGATTCAGTCGTGTAATTTTACAGGCATAACCCACTATCAACGTGTCGCAATACCCGCTTATCGGCTGAATAACACTGTATTGACTACCGTCATTAATGTTACCTAATTGTCATCCGTCTATGAAGAGACCAAGCCTACGTGCCGCTTACATCGTTCACTGTGATCTAATGCTTTATTTTGTACCAGCATGATATTAGAAAGACGCCGTGAAGAAATATATCTAATGAATAATGACTATATGCTGTTAAATTAAAAAGTTACGGTTGTATAAATAGATAAATAAGTCGGTTGTCATCTAAGGTCATATGGCCTTGGGGTCAGTGTCAGCAATTCGAAATTGGCCATGGTGTATTCAATAAGATGCAATAGTTTGCGTTTTTAAAACCTCGCACTCAAACTTGCTTAACTTGATTGGATAAAATGTACCTTTGAACTCTCCATAAGGAACTGTCTATTTAATTAATCCGCTTATTCAAGACGGCACACAACACATAGAACGCTGATCTAAAAACGATTAACTCGTTCAGTGGATGATTAAAATGTTTCTTCCATGCGTGATTCGCTTGCTGTTGGTGGTTGTTAATGTAATGGGTTCTGGAGCTGAGAAGGGTCAGAAGGTAAGGCGTTCTGTTTGTTTTGTGCACAGCTCACAGATATAGATAAAGTCTAGTTTTTCATTTTTGACACAATAAGTCCCCTATCTAACTAACTGTTGTTGTGATGCATTCAAAATATGGCGAGACTTATAAAGTATACATATTTTGGAGAACGAGGTCAATGAGATTTATTCTGTTTTTTCAACTTATGAATGAGTCACAGCGACTGCAAAATAATACTTTCCAATTTTAAGCATTTATTTAGACTTAAGAGATGTGCATGTTCGTGAATGACCTATGAAATATAAGACTCTACTATAGACCATACGCTTCAAAATTCAACATAAAATAGCAAAATTATGTCCACTTTCAAAATGGCGGGTGGCGGCCATCTTGGATTTGAGCACAAAATTGCCATCAATCGCTTCCATAATATCAAAAATGGGTTCCCGGTCCCTAATTTAGTCAGGTTTGATAATCTATGCATGTTTCTAGACCAAAAATTTACAGAAATATGAAATATTATATATTTTGGCACCTAATATGCATAGTTTATGTTAATTTATGCATCGATAGAGCGTGTCTCTTTGGATAAAACATTTCCTTTTGGCCCAAGGAACATTTATGCCAAGTTAGACATTTTTACTATAAAATGCAGCGTTTGACCCCTTAACAAGCCTACTATACGGTATAGCACTGAATACACACATCAACGTATTTCACATTTTAATAACCCATCGAAATTCTAGCATATAAGCGAGTCTTGTTAATCTTTGTTTTGTAAGCGAACCTGTCAACCCTTGGTTGAGGGGCCGTTTACGTTTTGATCATCCTTTTGGTGATACACTGTTGTTTTTGTTTGAAGTATTTAAGCAAAAGGAGAAAAACAATCTTGGTAGAACCAACATTTTACATGGCCTCTTCCGTGATATGCAAGTGCTTTAACATGCACTGTATTCAAATAAACATTTTTTTTTGTCTAGAGACAATTGGATTTTTAAAGTAAAGTTGCCAATTTGTATTTTTGAAGGTGCTTAGTATTGTATTTTTCCATGAGATTTTTACAGAATCAAAAGTGTTTGCGTGAAGAGTACATGGCTTATTTTATGCTTCGGATTGGCGTTCATTTTATAACACAACCATAAAATTTAAGTCTCCAAGATGGGTACTGTGTAAAGGCTTTAAGTGGGCAAAAGCTACGGTTTTACATCGCGCGTGAGATACTATTATCAACTCTATAAATACTGTGTTTAAATATACTTTTTTATGTTTGTTAAATCTCACATCGATACATCACACCATCGTTGAACCTCGCTGGAAAAAAAAAAAACGTGTCAATCCCTCCCCGACTGTTCAGGGACGTTACACGCCCTAATCCATAATTTGCAAGCTCTTTTTCTCGACTATGAAGTCTATGTTATAGAAATCAAATCAAATAATATTCTGGAGTCTGTTATATTTGTTATATTTTGTTTTCCTTAATTCAAAAAGTATACTTTTCACGCATTTCTCACATGTTCAATTGATGTATAACCTGTTAAAGCTCCTTGTTCAAGAGCCGTGGCATATTAGGTCTGCTAAGATTCGGGATTTGAGCTGTTGGCCATCTATGTGACATTAGCTTGGACGCATCCTTTGTCCGATGACCTAATATTAAGAGTTTGCATATAACATTTGAAAGAAATCGTATTTGAAGACTCAGAGCGATTGAAAAGTTTTGCTACATGTACTTGTGGAAAGATATACTCGTTGCCTTGGAATGTTTCACTCGTTCTGTTCACAGAGAACAAAAAAACATATTAACCTTAGATTTTAAGTATTACCAGAGAGAAAATTTTGTCTCATTTATAAACTTCAGGACAAACCGTATATAGGGGACGAGTGGCGCGCTAAGATAGTCCGTTTCTTCTCTATTCTGGATGCTGACAAGGACGGAATCGTAAACCGCCACGACTATGTTGACAAGACTTTAGAAAGAGCTAGAATATATTTTGTTGCGGACAAGATAAATGACTTCAATGATACCGTTTCCGAAGCGTGGGGTAATTTTTGGTCTTTCTCTGAAAATGAATACAAAGGCAGTTTTGAGAGAAAAGATGCTATTTGGATTCACAAACGTCTATTCAAAGGAAACCTAAGAGAACCAAGCAGTGATTGGGAAGAGGGCATCTTTCGAGCAGCAGATGGTGACGACAACGAAGAGCTCAACGTCTACGAGCACAAAACATTCTGTTTGGTATTTAACGTTCAAGAAGGCATCGACAAGTCATTTAAGTATATCGATCAGAATCAAAATGGCATTATCGATAAGGAAGAATTCCTGAAAGCAGCTCATGATTATTTTTACAACCGAAAAGAAGGTTCCTGGTTTTTCGGATTCTGATATTGATAATAAATTCGACTTTCACAGAAATGTGGTATATAATTGGTTAATAAACGGATATTGGTGCATGGTTCTTAAATAGTCCGTGGACAAGAGACTCATTTTATCAATTTGCTTTTTTAAATCTTTCTGTCCAACGTCACTTTGTTCATACCTATGAACCCCAACGTCAATAGTTCACATTTAATTACTTGTTTCTGAAACGATTTTTAACATTTTCATTTTCCTCAGAGGTCGGATGAAAAAGCATTCTTTAAATTTTTTGTCAGTATTGAAAACATTGTAGACCAATTTTAATCTAATTCAACCAACTATTAAAGCATTAAAACAGTGATTCAAATTCAATGCAGTGTTTTATTTGTCGTAAATACACGACAAACTCCGTGAAAATAAATGAAAATTAAAAAAGGACACGTTTCTGACAAAACACAGTATAGAAAACTGTATATTAAATGTTGTGATATGTAGAGATTTCTTTCATGCAACTTTCACTTAAGCAATAATTGCGAGAGAATCACAATTGCATTATTTTCACCTTGAGCAACTCACATTTCCTTATAGAAACAATAAAAATAACACTGATAATAATCTCACAGTTAAAACATTGATAGGTTTACATTAACAGGTCTATTTTCTAAGTCAAAAAGCAGTTAATACATTGTCAGGCCAATGGTTATAAACATATTCACAAAGTAACACGTGACTTTAGATGTTATAAAGGTACAGGGGTATATACCATTCTTGCGAAGGTGCAAAGGTGAAAAAAATCTACCGTAAAGAAAAAGCCAGCAAAGAAGTTTCCAAGTAAATTCTCAATAATGGAATCTCCTAAACAGTAATTTCCCAATCTTTGAGAAGAACATTATAAACAGATGAATGGTAGATAATAATTCATTGGGAGCTAATGAAGCATGGCACAGTCTGTGAAGTGCAAGAAATAACAGTGATGACATATGAAAGTGAAAAAGTTCAATCAGAACTCGACAGAGAATGTTTATGATATACGATGCATCGTTTCACTGTCATTTCCCCAAAGACAAATAACTTAAAATAAATTGAAAATACACCACCAAATGTCACTAAATTTACACACATTTAGCATAAGGATGTGCTCGTTTATGGTACTGTTATATCATGCCTTGAACAAAGGTATTAGTTCTGAATTGAAATGGGCAATCCAGAGAAGAACCTAACTCCAAATAGTCCAGACCAATTCCACCAAGATTGCCAGGAATCATGGGACAATATTCCACAAAACAGATTTGAATGGTACAACCTTTTTGACCAATGTGTTATGCATGGAAATGTAAACAGACACCATGATTCTTATCCTAATAATATGTCACTGGGAAGTTTTCAAATGTGTATTTTAACAAGAGTTAACCAGCATGAAGATGTTACAATACCCGCTTGTCAGTTGTATAACATGATGCTGACTGGTGGTATTGATGATAGTACATTGCTATCAGTCTCTGGGAAGACCGCCTGCACATTTTGTGTATTTTTGTGAAATTTGATGTTAATAAAATGATACTATGGGGCACACCATTCCACAGTCATTTATCTCTTCAAAAGTATTGGTTCAGTAGGAGTGACAATATATATATATATATATATATATATATATATATATATATATATATATATATATACACAGACTTGGTGTAGACGTTTGGGAGGATAATTGCCAACTGCCAGATAAGTTAGCACAGGAACAAAATCTTTCACGTCCTTGATTCAACCTCCTAAGTGCCAAGTTGATAGTGGGTTATGCTTGTTAAATTACACGATTAAATACTTTTCAGGGACATGTTTAATAAGAATAAGAACCCAATCCCACACATTATATTGCTAGTCAGTTAATCATAATAAGTAGGAACGCGTCACATTTTATTACATGGGTTTAGGTTTAATGGGTTTATTTTATTGATATCTCCCTCCCTCTCTCTCTCTCTCTCTCTCTCTCTCTCTCTCTCGGAAACAAAATATATAAAGTGATACTATCATTTCACAGCTTACTTTTATTCATATTCGGTCTTCTGAAAAAAATTAAACTATCGATAAGTTATGCACGTGCACAAAGCGTTGACTACGGTACTCTCAACTGAATAACATGGGAAAATCGCTTTTTCCTACTGAATTCACTAAGGTCTCATAAACATTTCTGTAAAAATGCGAGCGATGACGTAAATGTATATGAGTCCCATAGTATTTATCTTAATCGCGTATTTTTTAAATCATCTAGTCAAGTAGGTAGGTATATGCAAAGCATGTCGAAGTAGGATGGTGACAATATCCAAAACAGGAATAACCCGTCTTCGGTTCCGCGTAACACGAGCAGTCTGCGTGAACTGTACATGGGGTTCTTCGTTCATAAATATTAACTGAATGAGACGGCGCCCCTAAAACTAGAAAAAAATGTAATTAACCACATATACAATGGATTCATCCAAAATCTCGTTTTTTAATATTTTATACATTGTATTTATTTATTTATTTATTCAATTATTTAAACCAAATGTACATAAATCATTTATTATTCTCTTAGACTAATATCGACTTAGCATTAATTTTCTAAAAATTTCCACGTCAATTTTTTAAAATGCAAATACATATAGTCTATTCACTACACATAATCTAAGTATACACGTAATGAGTAGACGTTTTCATGTTCTTCTCAAGAACTATACTATAAGGTCAACAGACAATAGATAATATGCCAAACACTCGTTGGCGTTAAACAAACGCGCTCTATAAACCCGAAAAAGCAACATATCATATGCATTTCATAAAGGGGCAGTTTTTCTAAAATACACAGTGTACATTTAGTTTACATTTACAAGGGCAATTCCATTCACTATGCAGGATTTCATATTCAGTTGTGATTTTAAGTCCCAAACTGCTGACAAATAAATGAAAGAGCAATAACATTCTTGGCCCATTACGAAAGAGGTTTCCCATGGTCTCTTGATCGCATATTCATCATAACTATCATTTTCTTAGATCCACACATGGTTTACCGAAATATTGTATTTGACTCTTATTTTAGTAAATTATATATATATATATATATATATATATATATATATATATATATATATATATATATATATATATATATATATTCTAATTGCTAACGAATCAATACAACAAGTTGCTACATTTAGAATAAACAAAAACAGTCTCACAGAAAGCGTTAACGTTCGTTCGACCTTATGATTGCAACTATATGAAATACAAAACGGGCAACAAGCTCGGTATCCAGGTCTTAAAAGACAAATAAATAAATAAATAAATAAATGTTCACTCACCATCGACATGAAGGCAAATCATTACCACAACTGCGCATAGCAAAATCTTCATTCGCAACATCGTCGTGCTTACTAATGATGAGCGAAGTGGCCAGCACCTCTGAAGTGACTGAATCATCAAAGTGATGATATATAATAGCAACCTCCGGATGAATGGGTTGTCACGCGACCTACGTTAATGCTATACAATGCAATGAAACATCATGTTTTTCAAATTGAATTGTTTGTGTCTATCGCTTTGTTTTTTAAGTAATGGTGGCATCACCTGAATATATGTGCGTTGATTTATTTCATTGATACACATCGAAACGTTTTACTCTCTCTCTCTCTCTCTCTCCGCAACACCTGTACACACCAAACAAAATACGTCCCTCTCTTTCGACTGAAAAATACACTGTACATGTATGTCTTTACCGCATGCGCATGCAAGCACTACCCTGAGTGTCAGAGCAACGTAAAAGCTAGCTTGTTAAATGAACCTTGTGATGGAGTCACTTTTACCATAATCTGACGCACACCGACAATCTGAGGGAGTTTTTTATTCAAAATTTTGCTTGGGTCGCTTCCATATTTGGAAGTCACACGTCACAGCTGTGTCCGCCTGGATCCATATTTAGAAGTCATAAGTCTCGTACGTCACAGGTTTGGCCGCCTGGAGCTGCCTTTCCCTCCTTGCGTTGACGTTATCTCGTGCAGACGAGACAAGAAGCAAACCTTCCACGAGTAACAGTCTTTTTAAATCATTCACTTATTCGAGGCGGTACAGAACGCATAGAACAGTATATGACTAAAATGTTTTCCCCACGTTTGTTTTGCTTGACGCTGGCGGTTGTTAATATACTTGGGAGTCACTCTTCTGGAACTCAGAGTCGCCTCAAGGTAAGGCTCACGTTCCGTTTGTTTTATGCCTTGCTCACAAATACTGAACCTGAGTATTGAGTTGACGCAATAAAGCATCCACCCAACTGACTGGTGCATTCTAAATATGTCGGGGCCAAATATTGATAACCACCTACATACTATGGAGAATGAGATCTGTAAGGTTTATTCCGTTGTTCCTTTTTTTTAATCACATGCATCACAGTCAGTGCATTATGTAGTTTGTCCCGATTTCACGTTCTCTCAAGATAGGCAAAAATTGACTGACAATACTCAGTAAGAAACGTAAAATAATTCTCAAGGTTAAAGTAAAAACCCTACGATTTATCAATATCTGGCGGTGCGTAGAATTCGTAGCCGTTGTTGAAAAGGGGTATGAAACATGTTCCTTTAACGGTTTCTAGAAGAATACGTTATGTATCGTTATCGTTACCGTTGTTATACATTTGAGTATTCGTTATTTGCAAAAAAAAAAAAAAAAAAAAAAAAAAAAAAAAACCTGTTAATATTAGCCAATAACTTTCAGAACCTGCCTGTTGAATGGCGTGCTAAAATGGAACGTTTCTTCGCAATATTGGATGCTGACAATGACGGAATTGTGAACCGCCATGAGTACGTTGATATTCCAGTTGAAAGAGCCAAAGTATATTTTCGGGCAGACAAAATCAATGATTTCAACGATACTTTCTCCAGAGCCTGGTCAACCTTTTGGTCAGTTCCAGAAAACCAATTTGAAAATGAATTCGACCTGGATGACTTCATTTCGATACACATGCGCATCGATCTTTTAAAGTCCGCTTTCGCGTCGAAATCGTTAAGAACTGTGGCTGCAAAATTATTTGATATAGCAGATTATGACGACAATGGAAAACTTAGTATTGATGAACACAGAGACTACCTTGCAGTATATAACGTTCACCATGGCATCAATTCGTCGTTTATCTTTACTGATGAAAACCATAATAACCACATTGAAAAGGAAGAATTCGCCAAAGCAATCGTTGATTATTTCCTCATCAAAAATAAGAAATCTCCATTTTTCGGTCAGTAAAATGTAGGGAAACCCATAAATAGCAATATATGCCACTAGTGCATGCATGGCTTTCGGGTTGAAGGCTCTAATTTTTTTCTATGACTTAGGTATGGTTACTGTGCATTCTCATATACCTAACATTAAACTATAAGAGTAAATGGGAGAACCTTTTGACCAAGCATGTATTATATATGGAAATGTAAACAGACATCATGATTCTTATTCCAATTATTGGTCCCTGAAAAGTGTTCAAATGTGTATTTTAACTAGAATAAACCATCATGAAGATGATGCAATACCCGCTTGTCAGTTGTATAACATGATGCTGTTTGGTGCTATTAATGATACGACATTGTTCTCAGTCTATGGGAAGCCCGCCTGTACGTGTCACCTAGTCTGTTAACTGCCGTCTCTGTAATTATGGCTTATTCAATATAAAATGGCGTGGAAGAAGACACGGTAAATTTATATCAAATGTTTAATGACTGTAATAAATAACATGAGCGGATTTGAATGAAATTTTATTTAATGAAGTCGAAAGATTTTATGTGGGAGTGACATTATTTATTATTTTAGATAAAGTAGGTGTGGAAACGTGCTTAAATAATTACATAAATGTATATTTTATTGCTTATTGAAAAAAAACACATGTTATCAAAGGAGATTGATGCAATTTGCAAAAAAAGTACTCACGACTGGTACTGATCGAGGAAAATAAGCGTGAGAAAACCTGTATTAGAAAATATGAACTTGTAAAGTTAGCACATTATATTATAAAGAAAATAATAAAGTGATTCCACAATGAAAGGGTGTATTTTTTATTTAAGAAGAAAACAACCAATTATATTTATCATGATGCACTGAGTTGGCGTTTTCTCAAACTGCTCCCTTCCATCCCGTTCACAAATCTGATTGGATACATTTTACCTCTGCACCCTCCACGTATGACAGCCTTTTAAACTACAGACTTGACATTTAATATGGAATATTTCAGTTTCGAAGGTATGTCTAGGTAAAAATGCATTCTTTTTTCAAAAACCTCCGATCTCATATAAGAAATGTGAATGGAGAAGTGTGTAGTCAGGTGTGTCGCTTCCAATTAACTGAATACCAGGTTTGTTGCGCTGCTGCATTACTTAATATGCAGTGATTTAATTGGGTAGTGCTCCTTTGGGCAGGTCAAAGCTTGGCTTTGGCAAAGCATGGTTCTGTCAAATAAGTATCCATATGTCGGCAACTACTGCATAGAAGAATTCGAAATTTTGCATGCGAGTGGTCGGTTTTGCAAGGTGTAAAATGAGCTATGCAGTGCTCTGCATATTTGTTAATCTGTGGCAGAATGTCGCGAAAAATACAGACATTGCCGGACAGATAATTGTGCCAAACGAAACGGTCCGCACAGTTTTAAAGAGTAATGCCCAGACTGATGTACCTACACAGAGGCTACAACCAATGTATTGAAATTTTACCACCAGGGTACAGGACCCACTGTCTGTCGGGATATGCTATTGCAACTAAACAAAAACCACCCAGTCCGTTCAGAATTAGGGGTAAATTGCCACCAAAACGCATTTTTCAAGGCCCTTAGCGAACACCAAACTGGTTTTAGCTGGTTAGAATTCCAGACGACCTCAGGGGAACCCACTGTAAACAGCAAAACATCGTTGTATGTTTCTCTAATGAATTGGGGACCCTGATCGTTTCTGAGTTGAACACTGAAACCTCTTGACTTTCGTTACTGAGGTCAGCTTTTACTTGTACCGCTCATCCAGTCAAAACAGAGTTTACAGACATCCAGAAGAGGCCAACGACGAAGCGTGTGCCGCGTCTAAAGTGACTAAGGTCATTAACAGCGTCAGTAATTGGAGTGGATACCACATTGGTGCCAAAACACCAATGATGGTCATCCACGAAAACCTGAACCAGATCGAATAAAGGAATAATCTGAGAACCACTTGACTATCATTTGATAGGGGGCACCTTAGGAACAATTTTAGGTTGCACGGTGAAATTCCCGGTACACACATAGCACTTTTAATAGCAGATTACTTACAGAACCAAGGGAATGAGCAGCTACCTTGGTAATCAAAATCGCCATATTTGAACCACATAGACAATATGTGGGTAGGCCATTACTCGCCGAATCAATGGCCTACATGTCCTACAACAAAACTGGACAAATTGGACAGATTTTGACCGATGCCTGGAATGTTATTCCAGATTGAACTCTAAAAACCTAACCCAAGGAATGCCTTGCCACTTGAGAGCGCTGGTAGCAAACAGAAGAGGTCAAGCGTAACAGCGACCGTTACTGTGACTAGACACTGACATGGAGGTTCTTTGTGAGGCGTGTAACTCTTTAACAGAAAATAATTTGGAAAATATGGAGATCCAAAATATCTCTTTTAATTGTTGTTGTATGACATAGAATAGGCAATGTGTTTTTGTTTGCTTCTCTGGCGAATTCCATAAATGAACTGATGTCACAATGACATCAAAGAGTTAATTATAAGTTATTAAAACACGATTTCAATCCGTATTTTCATTTATCAGTCAGCAAAATAGGAAAAAACTGATGAAAAATGATTTGGAAAAAAATATTCCATATTAAATGTCAAGTCTGTATTTACTAATGGAAGTCGACACAGAACGCATAGAACCCTGATTTAAAAGCGACAACCTTGCTCAGTATAGGGCTTAAATGTTTTTTTTTTTTTNAGATCAAGCGTAACAGCGACCGTTACTGTGCCTAGACACTGACATGGGGGTTCTTTGTGAGGCGTGTATCTCTTTTACAGAAAATAATTTGGAAAATATGGAGATCCAAAATATCTCTTTTAATTGTTGTCGTATGACATAGAATAGGCAATGTGTTTTTGTTTGCTTCTATGGCGAATTCCATTAATGAACTGATGTCACAATGATATCAAAGAGATAATTAAAAGTTATTAAAACACGATTTTAATCTTTATTTTCATTTATCAGTCAGCAAAGTAGAAAAAAAATTGATGAAAAATGATTTGGAAAAAAATATTCCATATTAAATGTCAAGTCTGTAATATAATTCTAAATTTCAGTGTAAATCAAGAAAAACATAACTTGATCCGTTTATTTTAAAGTAAGATGACACGTAAAATGGCCATAATTTGCAATGTGGGGCACATTCAAAAGAAAAGAACACGGTAGGGAATGTCCGCTCGGGGTGGGGTGGGGGTGAGAATGAGGTTGAAGTTTATTCTCACAGCTGTGAAATCAGCCACCGGCAGGTGGTGCAATGTTTCGCTCTGTACGGCATGATATCGTTGATAACGCTGATGGCCAATGCACCGGTGTAACGTGACAGAGTGTCCCCATGATGGAGAGTCCCTTCCCCATGCATTTGTACAGATAGGCCTCGCCCTAGATTTTGTCCCTCTTATATCAGGCTAACCCTAACCATTATAACGAAATGGAGGGCGGGCCTTCTGTTACACAGACCTTCAGTTTCGTTACACCTGCACCATCCCCGCGACATTGCATGGTTGATTACGTATCATGCACGTGAAAATTGTACACCTAAGCTATTCCTATCACCAAAAGTTAACAGGGTTTTATTTCAGGTAACCTCGTCCACTTAGCAGCCAACGGCTTTATTGATTAACTTGCATTAATAACGGTGACAGTTTATTATTAATTTTTTTTTTATTTTGGGTTAACCTCGTCTTCTAAGTGGTCAACGTCTTTTTTGATTAACTTGTATTATTAACAATGACGGTTTTTATTCATTTTAGGTTAACTTCGTCAACTTAGTTGCCAATGTTATCATTGAGGCTATTATAAAAATAGAGCAAGACATGAAGGCCGCCGAGAATGCCTCCACCAATGCTACCTCCACTGAACAGCCGTCGCTGATAGGAACGCTAGCTAACATATTCACGAAAGTCATCAAAGAGTCTGTGAAAGTGGAAGGCAAGTTATACATTAGACAAAAACGCAATCTACTATAGAATTAACCAAGTTTGCTTAAAAATTCCGAAGACCATTGATGATAAATTGCATATTTTGTTTGTAGAATTTTACATTAAACATATTACAGTGTGTTTTTTCAGCCTTTTCCAAATTTATTTATTTTTATTTTTTTTTGCGTGTTTTAAAGAGGGCATTAGTAGTAGCTATAGATGCGTTGGGAAAGCATGTATTGTACATCATTGTTGTGTTAGCACTGCTTTTGTTACAGACTGTTAAAGTTACATAGGGCTTTATTTCATGTGTGGAGCAACTTTGTATTAAAAACGGATTTTTTTTGTTAAAGAGATCGGTGATGAGTGGATCAATCTATTTTTGTAGAGGTGAACTACTGCGAGGGAGTGACATGCCATAACGGTGGGACGTGTAAAAATCTGGCTAAACAATACCGCTGTGATTGTGTCCCTGGGTATGATCCTGACGACGACTGCCTATCAGGTATTATTAAAGATGCATATGAAGCTAATTTTGTTGCCACAAAAGTCGACCGAATGCCAGCATATAGTTTCCAATAGTATAACTAAGAAAATTACCAAAGTACATTTAAAATACGTTTAATATATTACCTCAAAAATTATGTTTTTGTACAGATTATCTGCTGGCTTCCTCTTATATATATATATATATATATATATATATATATATATATATATATATATATATAAGCAAAAAAGTAGGTCAGGTGAGTAGGTTAAACTAACGACCAAAATTCTGAAGAAAGGAGCAGTTTAAAGCTCCTTTGTGGTAGATCGCTTGATTTATTTAGTTTATCCCTTGGTATGTCGAATTTATTGAAGTCGTATAAGAAACTAATAGTAGTGGTTTACATGCGTTTCTGGGAACTCACATTATCAAATTATTAAATATATAAATATCAAATACCTAAATATCACCATAACATTAAATATATAAATATCACCATCATTATATTAACTAAAGCAGTGCATGCTGACCATTCATAGCTTATTGGCTTGATTTGTTTCATATTATTTCTATTCTATTATGTGTATGAAATACCTCCTTGCGTTTATATGCATGATAATATTAAGACACAGGAGCAAGGAGGGGAGGGGGTGAGCGGGGGAAGGGCAGGGATGTTTTTAAAGAACATCAGTCACAAGAGCAGGAAGCCATAAGAAGGGGGGGGGGGGTACAGAATCGATACCTCCATTCCTGGTGCGCTCAGATATATATTCCTTCACACCTGATTTATAAGTTTTCAACTCTTTCCTTTCAGATATCGATGACTGTGCACGTCTGAAACCATGCAAAAATGGCGGGGCATGTGAAGACCTGCTTAATAGCTACCGCTGTGACTGTAAGAGTGGTTACAGTGGGAAAACGTGTGAAGTGGAACCTACCCCAAAACCCACTCAGGCAACAACGACAACAACAACATCAATGCCCATAAATGGAACTGACGGCCCAGGTATACTACACCAGGATTGGTTAAAACTATAAATAATAATGAGCAAAATTGTTCATTTGCTTGGTATTTGGATCATAGATGTTACTTATTGAGCACAAGTTGAAAATGTTTTCATACCATTAGCTTGCAGTGTAGCTAAAGGTTACCTCTCAGCTTTCTAACGTCAGTTGTTACCCACTGCCTGACAGATGATATAGCAAACAGCATAACATTTGTTTTATCTTGTGTTAAATAATGATCATACAGACTTGACATTTAATATGGAATATTTTTTTCCAAATCATTTTTCATCATTTTTTTCCTATTTTGCTGACTGATAAATGAAAATAAGGATTAAAATCGTGTTTTAATAACTTTTAATTATCTCTTTGATGTCATTGTGACATCAGTTCATTAATGGAATTTGCCAGAGAAGCAAACAAAAACACATTGCCTATTCTATGTCATACGACAACAATTAAAAGAGATATTTTGGATCTCCATATTTTTCAAATTATTTTTTATGTAAAAGAGATACACGCTTCACAAAGAACCCCCATGTCAGTGTCTAGGCACAGTAACGGTGGCTGTACGCTTGACCTCTTCTGTCTGCTACCAGCGCTCTCAAGTGGTAAGGCATTCCTTGGGTTAAGTTTTTAGAGTTCAATCTGGAATAATCTGGAAGGCATCGGTCAAACTCTGTCCAATTTGGTCCAGTTTTGTTGTAGGACATGTAGGCCATTGGTTCGGCGAGTAATGGCCTATCCACATATTGTCTGTGTGGTTCCAATATGGCGATTTTGATTACCAAGGTAGCTGCTCATTCCCTTGGTTCTGTAAGTAATCTGCTATTAAAAGTGCTATGTTTGTACCGGCAATTTCACCGTGCAACCTAAAATTGTTCCTAAGGTGCCCCCTATCAAATGATAGTCAAGTGGTTCCCAGATTATTCCTTTATTTGATCTGGTTCAGGTTTTCGTGGATGACCATCATTGGTGTTTTGGCGTTTTGGCACCAATGTGGTATCTACTCCAATTACTGACGCTGTTAATGACCTTAGTCACTTTAGACGCGGCACACGCTTAGTCGTTGGCCTCTTCTGGATGTCTGTAAACTCTGTTTTGACTGGTTGAGCGGTACAGCTGAAATCTGACCTCAATAAAGAAAGCCACGAGGTTTCAGTGTTCAACTCGGAAACGATCAGGGTCCCCAATTCATTAGAGAAACATATAACGATGTTTTGCTGTTTACAGTGGGTTCCCCTGAGCTCGTCTGGTATTCTAACCAGGTAAAACCAGTTTGGTGTTCGCTAAGGGCCTTGAAAAATGCGTTTTAGTGGCAATTTACCCCTAATTCTGAACGGTCTGGGTAGTTTTTGCTTAGTTGCAACAGCATATCCCGACAGACAGTGGGTCCTGTACCCTGGTGGTAAGATTTCAATACATTGGTGGTGGACTCTGTGTAGGTACATCAGTCTGGGCATTACTCTATAAAACTGTGCGGACTGTTTCGTTTGGCGCAATTATCTGTCTTGCAATGTCTGACTTCTGCCACAGATTAATAAATTTGCAGAGCACCGCTAGTTCATTTTACACCTTGCAAAACCGACCACTTGCATGCAAAATTTCAAATTCTTCTATGCAGTAGTTCCCGACATATGGATACTTTTTTGACAGAACCATGCTTTGCCAAAGCCAAGCTTTGACCTGCCCAAAGGAGCACTACCCAATTAAATCACTGCATATTACATAATGCAGCAGCGCAACAAACCTGGTATTCAGTTAATTGGAAGCGACAAACCTGACTACACACCTCTCCATGCAATATCTTATATGAGATCGGAGTTTTTTTGAAAAAAGAATGCATTTTTACCTAGGCATACCTTCGAAACTGAAATATTCCATATTAAATGTCAAGTCTGTATATGACATAAATACTGATGTTAAATATTAGGAATGAAGTAGAACTATAAATCAGTTCAAAAATGTACATAATCCAGCACCAAGTCATCATCATGGGAAGTTAATATGTGCATTTCAATTCCGTTTGTTACAAAAGATAGCTCTTTGATTTTGGTTCAGTAACGTTCAGATGGATTTTTAATGATGAATTACTACCCTAAGTACGCAAGTATGCTGTATTCAAATAGCAAATTTCAAGCATGGTGTATTCTGTATTGTTGATGGTACTTGATGTATTTTTAGAAGCCCAACCGTTGTTACAGAAATTCTCAGCCTTCTTACAACTTCCTTAAGGCCTCATTGGTGACATGGACTTATGAGAAAATGAGGTTATATGTTTTTGTTCATTTGATAATTCTATTTTTCACTTTTTTCGTCAATTAATATAGGTCAAATAGATGGACAAGACAAAAAAACGCCAGGTATGCATACAGCTCAAAAACCATATGCTAGTAGGAACAAAGAGCTATTGAAACAGTTCTATAATACAGACAAAAGTTCATCATCATCATTATTATTATTATTATAATGATGATGATGATGATGAAATCAACAACCAATATCATGAAAGTGAAACAGTGTTGTTTATCAGTATCTCAACAAGCAGATNATTGAAGTAAATTGTAGTGAGCGCTCCATTGGTACCCACGTAAACATTTGAACATGTTGGTGCATTTTATTGACCTTGAATCGGCAATGGTATTGAAATGATCTTTGTATTTCCAGGGTCAAATGTTGAACCAAAGGGAGAAACACCAGGTATGCATTTAAGAAAACGGCAGTTTAATCAGTTCCTTTCAACATTTTAAATGCTTTCTGTACATTTGAACAATTTGTAACAAAAGCATTACCTTTGACATGTAAAATATGGAAAAGTGGGCAATTTTCCTGATCATCAAATTATGTTTCAGGTATTTTGGTAACCCAGCACATCAAGCTTGATGCTGGAACAAATGTATCTCAAAGCTGCCTTGGATCATTGGAGGAAGGTGTAAAAATGTGGTTTGCCACCAATGACATGAGCCAAAACCTGACACAGTTGTCACAGTACGTGTGTGAGGGAGAACTGTCTACTCACAGCATGGTCACTGGAGTGTATGTAATGGCAGAAGGCAATTATGTAAGTTATTGGCATTATGTGTAAGGCGAGTCCTAAAATTAAATAAACCCACTGTCAAGTAATTTAATGTCAAGGTCTCAAACTATTTCTGATCTCTGTGTTGATACAAAAATGTATATTACCAATGCTGACTTAATTTGGTTAATTTTGAAGGTCTTACTTATGGAATGTTTTAAACATAGTGTCCTAACCTTTTTAGGTCAACATGGTATTGAAGATGAAAATGAGGTTGTATGCCGAGGATGATGACACGACACTTCTGGCACACCATGTTGAACGCTGTGGCCAAAACATGTTAGAGTATTTCAGAAGGGAAGCAATGTCCAATATGTCTATAGCTGCATGGGAGATGGAGGCTACAAAAGATTGCCCTGCTATGAACTTAGTAAATGCAACATATGAACCTGGCAAGTTGGCTTGTAGTTATGGGGAAGCTGTATCCGAAATGACAGGCTTATGTATGCCCGGTGAGTGTTATTTTCTTGGAATGTTCATTATAAACTTGATTGAAAACCAAAAACACAATTCAAACTGATATAAAATTAATCGAATGGTTTGTCATGCAAAGACATTGGTCATCTCTTGCTACTAAAGAGTATAACTCACTGGTATCAATTCTATTTTAGCGCCCTCCAATATAGTGGTGCTGTGGTTTAATGCAAGCAGTGCCAGGAACACTTCTATATCTAACGAGTGCAGTATGTCGTATGGTTCAATTATGAGCATGCGCATTGAAGAGCTTGTCAAGGCTATCAATCACTTGCTGATGGTGACCTGCTACTCTGATGAAATGGTAATTACGNAGATGCAACATACGAACCTGGCAAGTTGGCTTGTGGTTATGGGGAAGCTGTATCCGAAATGACAGGCTTATGTATGCCCGGTGAGTGATATTTTCCTGGATTGTTCAATACGAACTTGATTGAAAACCAAAGACACAATTCAAACCATTATAAAATTGTCGAATGGTTTGTCATGCAAATACATTGGTCATCTCCTGCTACTAAAGAGTATAACTCATTGGTATCAATTCTATTTTAGCGCCCTCCAATATAGTGGTGCTGTGGTTTAATGCAAGCAGTGCCAGGAACACTTCTATATCTGAAGAGTGCAGTATGTCGTATGGTTCAATTATGAGCATGCGCATTGAAGAGCATGCCAAGGCTATAAATCACTTGCTGATGGTGACCTGCTACTCTGATGAAATGGTAATTACGGGGGTACCAGGATGGCCGCTTGTTCACCTCGAGACTTCTGGGAACATGGTGAGCATTCTTTTTTTTTTTTTTAATTATTAGTACTATTTTTGTCATATCTTACTTTTTTTTTGCAAAAATGTTCATTGATTTCAGATTGAACATTTTATTTTGAGGTGGGGGGGGGGCTCTTCTCATCGTCATATCATTTTATATATTTAGATGAATCTGTATGTGACAGCTGATTTAAATATGTATATTCGGAAAATAGCAGTGATTTTGTCTTACATTTAAGCCATCATTTAATTTTTAGGCAAAGATTATTGTTTCTGGCATTGTGCTTCAAAATGGAACTGTTTCTGATGATGATTACAATGGTTGCTTGGAAAAGTTTGCCAATGCATTTCAAATGAATATCTCGGAGGAAAATCTTATTGCAGGTGATTTTTTTTCCTTTTTTTGAATTATCACGCGTGTATAACTTCTATGACGTTGCTTTTATTTATCAAGAACTATAGTCCAAGTATTCCTCTGCCACTTTTCGCTTTAAAAGTCAGAAAATTATTGTTTAGCAGCAATATTGTAGCACTGAAACATTATACATTTTCCTAAATCAAATCCAGATTTTTGTGTTGATTTTTAATTTGTATACCCATGTCTGAATAAACCCTTACTTTATATTATCAGTACAGTATACATATATATTATTTTTGCTTAGATACATTAAAAATGGAAACTGAAGATTTTAAATATATATATATATATATATATATATATATATATATATATATATATATATAATTATTATTATTATTATTATTATTATTATTATTATTATTATTATATTTGCATAATATATTAATGTTTTAGGTATGAATAATGCAACAGCTGGACAGTGTGCAGATCTTCAGCTTTCTGGTAGATCACAATACTACCCCGGTTTGAAAAATTGCACCACCCCTAACTACGTTTACAATGAAGTTTCTGGTAGCTGTGACTGGGAAGCTGCAGAAGATTCTGGTTCTGGTTCTGGTTCAGGATCTGGGTCTGGTTCAGGATCTGGGTCTGGGTCAGGATCTGGTTCAGGATCTGGTTCTGGTTCAGGATCTGGACCTGGACCTGGGTCAGGATCTGGGTCTGGTTCAGAATCTGGGTCAGGATCTGGGTCTGGGTCAGGATCTGGTTCAGGATTTGGTTCTGGTTAGATCTGGTTCTGGTTAAGGATCGTGATTTCTGTCCGAATGTTAATATCATGATCTTTGAATTATTATAAATTATATTCCTGTGTATATCAGCATTAAAATGTTACAGTCTCACAGTCATCAGAATGGAAATGGTGACTTTGATCACAAGCTTACAGTGTTTTCTGAAAAATATTGAAATCTATGGCATGATTTATGGACCAAGGATACTGACTTTCTTAGTGAACACATTTTACTGAATTGGTACGTTATAAGTCAAATATGTAGACTAGAGGCTACTAATCACTTCGTTATCTACAGGGAGAGGATGATTGATACATCTAGACTGCTGTCACTTTCTGTTTAATTAAATTTTATTAAGGGGTGACAGTATTTATTGTAATGTAAAACCATTAGCAGGTGAGCAAGAAAAGATATAACAGTTGTAAATGTGGGAATTATGGGACCAAAAGTTAAAAAATTGTATTCTTTCAAACAGTGATCTTTGAGGTGCATTGAAACCTTGGCTCTTCTTATTACCCTGTATATGTATTATTTATTTTTATTTTCACATTGTTGGTTTATTGAACAATATGCCATTTTCATTTAGTCGCTGTAAAGGATATTGTATGAAATACCCATATGTTATATAGGAAGAACAGACAAAAAGACGAATAAAATGATATTCGCTAATTGATATAATTTTAAAACATAGCAGAATAGAGGGTATTTTATACTCAGTTTGCTTCAAAGAACTATGCAATAAGTATTTAACCAAGAAATATTTGATAAGCTGTCATATGAATGGAAATAAATATGCCCGGTATACATGGATTTTGTTTTGTATTTGCTTGATGTTAGGGTTCTTGCTTTTTTTTTTCTCTTTCCATTCACGCTCTACGTTCCACACACAAACACAACCCACCTGAAGCGAACTAAACTATCTACCAAACTGTTAAATATAGCTCACGTGCACACACACATAAATATACAGATACATACATGCATACATACATACATACATACATGCATACATACATACATACTGTGCGTAAATAAACCATCTACTAGTTCACACAGAATCCCAAGGCAAAAAGAAATCATAATTCAAAATGATTTAGATAACCTTCAGATATCTTATATAAGACTCGGAAAGATCATGAGCACACACTACCACATGGTGTATAACGCATTGTCATATACATTGTAAAATATAACAAGTTTGTCCTTTAGGAAGTGTACCTTTTATTTCTTTTCATGATCCCATCTCGTCCACAAAGATATATATGCAATGACACATGTGTAAAATCTCTAATCAGTCCACGTATCAAATCGATATGCTTAATGTCGATCACGATAAGGCCGACACGCGCTAAAAATCAACAGAACTTCCGATACTTTCCGTTCGGCAAAACGTTAGGCAACCTGTACTTTCCAATTCTTCTTGTCAAGAGAGAGTAAAGTTCTGGCAGTTTTTCCTTCACTAAATCTTTCGTGCACAGCTCCCACTCATCCGAGATTTCGTCACATTTTCCACCATGTGCGCCGAGAATGGACGAGAGTCCCCAGTATAGCAATTCCGAAAGAAGACACTTATAGTCACACGTGTCATCACCATAGTGGAAGACGCCATTACAGTTGGGATACCTATATGTATGAAAAACGTCTAGTCCTACTTAAACATACAAAAGAGCTCAACATATCGATATGATTTAACGGAGGCATTTGAATACCATATAGTATGACTGTTTGTAAAGTGGATAGTGCATGTGCTAATACTTTAGCCATTTATACTTTGCACTTTTGTTTTTCATATGAAATAATCATTTTTTGGCTGTCCCGAAGAACATTTACTGAATGAAAGTTAGTTAACCGTGCAGATTATTTAGAGTATTATATTTGATATTTCATTTTCATAGATAAAAATATCCCTTTGCAAATTACATAATTTCGGGAAAGTTTGCTGTTAAGCGATTGATTAAACAATGCGGGAGTTTGATTTGATTTTGTATCATGTATGTGTTGGAATATCTGTAAATAAATGACAACATGCAACACATTTATGACGCCTATAATTCGACACGATTTACACACTGTACACAGTGTGTTCAATGTTAATAATTTATTCAAGGACAATAGTTGGTCACGGTATCGTGACCTCTTGATGAAAGGCCAAATCTTCTTACGTATCAGTAATAAAAAACGCCATTTTTTCGTAGAAACAATTTGCTTGTTATCATCGTAGCACCAAAGACAATAATAATCTATTTTGCAGCATTCAAATAAAACTGAAGTCATAAAAATACAAGCAAAAACATACCATCCATCCATACAATACAAAATATTTACCTAAGAGTGCCGTTAAAGGCAAAGCCACAGTCATTGATAGCTTTTTCCAAAGCCCGGTCTAGTAGTGAGTCCTCGTCAACAGCAAACTGCCCCGGGAAAGCATTCACCAACCCAGCCTCTTGGACAAGGTGCAGTGTCTCTTCCAGTGCCGCGTCGGGGTCGGGACTACCCTCTTCCGGGGAGTGAGTTTCATCTCCAAGAAGATCTTGGAATTTGATTTTGCTTCGGAATAAATTAGTTGATAATGAAGGTATAATCGTGAAAGGCAGTTTCTGTGTTTAATATGTCTTATCGAAATGTTTATTTTTAATATAACTGTCTTATCATAATTTCAATGTTCTTAAAATAACATGAGGGACCCCGTTGCAAGGAGCCCGCTGTCCAATAGATTCAATGAGCTAAGGGTTAGCATGAAATAAGGGAATCGGTATCTAGTACGAGTGTCACCTGGGGTGTACCTGTAATACAGTCTTCGCATCCAAGATTTTAATGCACTGACGTTTTAGAATCGAAATCTGTATGCATCAAATGAATGGCGGATTCGATGTAACTCGGACCCTAAGTTTCCAAGTAACCCAACGTCTACTTATGGCTGAATTACCCCCCTCCGCCCCCACCCCTCCTACTCCTCCCCTCCCGACCCTCACAGCATAAACATGTATTAAATGGCATGGCAATAATTTAAAAAAAAGAATTAAATGAAAGTAATTTTAATCTGACATATCAAGGCTACTTTACAGTAATCAGAAGCATTTTTTTCTGCATGGATAAAATGTTACAGCATAAGACTTGCCAAATAGGGAATTTGAAGCAGTACAAGTTATTTGGTGAATGTTTTCATGATTATGCCTATACGTGTATATCTGAAACTATTTACCCGATTATTGTGTTTAAAAGTTCTCCAAACTCGTTGGCACGCTCTTCCAACTCCGCCTCATTTCTAGATTTTAAAAATAAAAATAAAAAAAGAAGCTGCAAAAAGCTACACGTGATTGATATTTCTAAACAAACAGCTTATGCGGCAAATTACTTTCTCTCTCTCTCTCTCTCTCTCTCTCTCGATTTTTAATTATTTTACTGTACAGCGCACGTTTTTAATACCAAACCACAGAAATTCCCACGAACAACCTACATACACTACCTGCAGCAAACATTGGGTCTTGTGTGAAATATGAATCATTAAAAACTATATTTAAACAAGAAAAGAAAAGAAAAATACGTGACCGAAGTAGCTTTTAGCACCAACATGTTTTAATGGTGGAGGTAACCACCTCTGAAATAACAGAAAACACAAACCTGAACATGACCAAAGTGGATCTACGCTCCACCATGTTCTTGATCACAGCTGGACTATCCACACAACCGTCACCATCGTTATCCAGGTACTGGGCCATCACTCCGGCAGCATGGATCATCTTAACATCCGGGACACCGGCAGTGGCGACTATATTCACGCCAAATACGTTGAGATATTTCACGAAGAACGTCTTCAGCTCTGGTAAGGTATCTGGTACAGGCGATATTGTCTTGTCCAGGCACTTTTTGTTTCTTTTCCTTGATTTTTGCTTGATTGAAGACAACGACTTTTTTACTGATAGGGTTTTTTTCGTGTTAACACAATATTTATTCTCCTTCCCTGATTTGCATTTCGTTGAGAGGAAAAATGCTCTTAGTGGCCACGAATAACGGGTTGGATCGGGGAACAAAGTAAGGAAATTGCGCTCCCCTGCTTTTACCATGGTTGCTGCCGCCGTCTTCTCAGCTGTCCTTTCACCTGATGGAAAAAAAGAAGAGTCATGTTAGGTCTCTTTATTTGTAAATGCCGCTCTACAGTAAGCAGTTTTTACAGTATTTCTACTATAGTTTTAGTCCTAAATCAAACATGACGATGACATTCCCAACATTATATTGGCAATTGGCATGATGAGTAAATTTTCGGTAGAGTTGATTGGCATATGTTCTCACAACATGCAGTACTTAAAGAGAGGCATGTAACGTAAACAGATTGAAAGAAGTACAGAGAAAGGGAAAGAAAGCGGCGCGGGAACCACATGGGAAGTAGTAAATAAATAAAATGAAAGAAAATTAAGGTTTTATGGTTTCCCCCGTAGCAATTAAAGTACAATTCAATGCCATCGTCACATACGCAAGACTTACAATACAGAGCACGTGCAGAACAGCGGACTCAGAGATCCGCATATCAAATATGGCCGACCCAATTGAAACTTAATTGTTGCAAAATCCTGCGGAAAATCTGTTCAGGGTCTAATGGGGAATAAGCAGCAAGCTTTCTAGTGGATATTTGATCCGCTGTTCTGAATGCGCTAAAAAAAAACTATTTTTTACCAGTGAATACATGCAATACTGTAAATACTGAATACTCACCATGGCTCAGAGAAACTGCAATTAGAGCACTCTTCCAAAGTAATAAATGTGTTAACATTATCTCCTTTGCAAAATAACGTATGTTAACCGCCGATCGCTCTTTACAATGTTGCAAAGATCAGCTTCTTTGGGACCGTTTTGTTCACTTCCTTAGTATCAAAATAATATCTGCTGAGCATTTTAGGTGTCATGTGTATGATCGTTGGCATCAATAATGCACCCATTGTTCATAAACATCTTAATGAAAGGGAATTTTGACCAAACAATCTGTTCGGCTCAATCATTTCGCGTGCAGAATCACAACACGCACGAGGGTATAGATGAATCGCGGAGATTATCGCAAAGTACAAGTGAAATAAGTCAAATAAAATTATCTGCTGTATTAGCAAATAAAGTTTCGCGAGGAGTGGTTTATCTAAAAAAAGCTTTTGCACTGTGCTCTTTTTCGTGCATTCGTCCATTTATCATGACACAGATCAATGCTATGTGTCCATTATATCAATGAATAAGACACGGAGGACAGTGTTATATTAAAACTCCAAAATTATTGTCTTTATGTATGGTTTTGAAAATAAATTAATTGTCAGAGTACACTTATTAAATGCCTTTGCATTTACCGATGCCATTTTACCATTTCTCCTTTACTTGAGCACCAAAAGGACCCCACCCCAACCCCAATTTTAAGGAATTACAAATAATAAATATGATTTTACTACCAAAGTGGTGGTTATCGCAATTATTCTAAAATACTGTAACCTGCTTAAACATTGACAACATTGGATCTTGAAAAGCGCGTCTTTGTGACAATTTGCCCCTCATTAATTCAGGCTGGGCATACATCCTTAGCACTGCGCGGGGCGTTCGTTGCGACAGAATAATCTACCTGGCAATGTGTATCTGTTTTGCACCATTCAACCCTAGGTTCTAGATTCCGGTATTGCCAGCTCGATCTTGATTTCATATATAACCCATATCAGCAATACCGGCTCTAGCGAACAGCAGCCATGTTACACTTCCGTCAATCAAATAGAACTGCTCCGCAGTGAATCTGCAGTTGAATGTCATCAGACCAAAATGAAACGTAAAACAGATTTAATTCTGCTTTATTTAATTTTATTTGCTG
Organism: Lingula anatina; assembly: GCF_001039355.2. The sequence goes on along the minus strand of NW_019773725.1, from coordinate 565,433 downwards.
TATTTAAGATGTAAAGTGAATAAATAAAATAACATTCTTCGAAAAGAAAAGATATATCCAATGTTTTTGTATTTTTCGCTAATCAAAGAACATTAAGTCCTGAGATATACCCGTGCACAATACACGTGCTTGCCGTGTGCCAAATTTGACAGCTACACTGTATGATACCACTATAAGGGCTGCGCAATGGCTACACCAAAATCAGTTTGTAAAGCAGAATGTTGCTTGTATTGTGGCACTGACCTTCGACTGCAATATATTTTCAATTCAAACTTCAGGCATCTTGTCTCGTCTGCACGAGATAACTTCAGCGCAAGGCGGGAAAGGCAGCTCCAGGCGGCTGAACCTGTGACGTACGAGACTTATGACTTCCAAATATGGATCCAGGCGGACACAGCTGTGACGTGTGACTTCCAAATATGGAAGCGCCCCAGGCAAAATTTTGAAGAAGAACGCCCTCAGATTGTCGCTGTTCGTCAGAGCTAGTACAAGCGACTCCATCACAAGGTATATTTAACAAGCTACATGTAGCTTTTACGTTGCTCTGACACTCATTCTGTACACCATTCTGGCGCAGAGCAACAATGATGTAGCGCACAGCTCAGTTTACGCACCATAACATCTGCTCTTTGTATGCAAAATTCCATAATTTTTATGCGCAGGTGCTGTCGAATTATTGAAACAACCTGCAAGAAATACTTTCAATCCATAAAGGTATACAAGTAGCATATGTCCGCATGTGTACCAAGAAGTGAAACCGATGTTTGAAAGCAGCCACTCAAGTACAGGATGTAAACGAGTTTATGACATATGTTTGGCGACTATAGAGATCTGCAATACAATAATGAGATAACAAGAAAAAAAAAAAAAAAAACTTCAATTTTGTAGCAACATTTGTGACTTGGTGCAGCACAGGAAATTAATAAATAAATTCACCCCTAGCTAGCACCCTAGCGAGTGCCCAGGCGAACAGTGAACAATAACTAACATATTGGCCCAGATAAATGATCAATTCTACCTGATTCAAGACTTGAGTAGGTCATGATCACGCAGGCACTTAGGCGTTTTTAAAACTATTTTTTATTTCTCTTTCTGTGCCCATCATATTCACAAAATGGTTCAACTGCGTATGTGATACGCTCCTAAGTAGTAATGTGTCAAACTGGTGCGTTTAATACAAATGTATAGTCGATCATGATAAAACAAACGCGCTCAAAGTTAATAGAACTTTAAGACCTGTATACTTTCATAAAAAAATAGTCATTTTTTGGCTGACGTGAAGAAAATTCTTGGAAAGACAATGGCTTTATCATGTATGATACTTTTTTCATGAGGTAAATTTTCCCTTTGCGAATTTCATATTTCTGGAAACGTAGCCAATCGCATGATAAAAGGGAAATTGCTTGATTTTGGATCATGTGTTTGTTGGAATATGTCTGTAAAATAATTTTAGGACAACTACTATGCAACACAATAAAAGCAGCCTGTGTTGAAGCTATAAACTGATTAAGCGATGTGCCTTTTATCATCATTACACATAAGACAAAAAAATATATATATATTTCGCTGTATTAAAATATCATTGATATCCTTTAAATAAAAGCAAAACCAGACCATTCATTTACCAAATACAAAAGATTTACCTAAAGGTTCCGTCAAAAGCATAACCACTGTCATCGATAGCCTTTTCCAAAGCCCGTCCAGAAGCGAGTCCTCGTCCACAGCAAATTGTCTAGGGAAAGCATTCACTAATCCAGCCTCTTGGACAAGGTGCAGTGTCCCTTCCAGAGTAGCGTCAAAGTCGGGGCTAAAAAAAAACTTCAATTTTGTAGCAACATTTGTGACTTGGTGCAGCACAGGAAATTAATAAATAAATTCATCTCCAAAAAGCTTTTGGAATTTGATTTTTCAGCGGAGCAAATTGGGTGATAATCAATATTATCGTGAATGGTGTTTTCTATGCATTACGTCTAATAGAAATTAAAATAATGTAGGACCCTGTAACACTGAATCCTCCCTCCATAAGTTTCAAATAGATAAGAGTTAGAGTAACGTTATTGAGTCGAAATCTAGGACAGGTGTAACCAGGGCACCTGTAATACAAAGTCGTTATTAGGGGGAGCAGCTGTGATACAGAGTCGCTACCAGGAGGAGCTCCCTGTATTCAGATCTGTTACCAGGAAAATCTCCCTGTGAAAGAGACTAGCGACGTAAGTGAATCAAAATCTAGAATGAGGCTACAGTAGTTATTGTGCACCGGAATCGTCGATAGAATCGAAATTTGTATATGAACCTAATGAGGGCGGATTCCAGGTAACACAGATCCTCAGTTTCTTAAACCAGGATCTACTTATGAGTGAAATACCACTCATCTCCCTTCCATCGCCCTCATCCCTCCTACTATACTTACCGCCCTTCTTCCCGCCCCTCCCCTTTTTCTCCCCTCCATAACCCCCTTCTTCTCCCCTCACAGCTAACCCCCTCGCCATCCCCCTACCCGCCCTCACAGCTAACCCCCTCGCCATCCCCCTACCCGCCCTCACAGCATAAACTTGTACGATATGACATGGTAATTGTTTTAACACAGAGTTTAAATAAAATCATTAAAATCTTAATTTTTAAGACTACATGACGATAATCAGAAACAAGACATTTTTTATTTGGATTAAATGTTTCAATGGGTAGGCCTTTTAACATTTACCCGATTATGGTGCCAAGGAGTTCATCAATCTCGTCGGCACGCTTTTCCAACTCCGCCTCGTCTCTACATCAAACCAAACGTGAAAAAGGTGCTTCAAAAAGAATTCACTTAATTGAGATTTCTATAAAAACGGTGTGTTTGGGAACTTTTTTTTTCTGTACTCTTGTCCCTTGTTGTCTTTTCTAAAATCGTGTTAGCTATTCAACATACATGTACATACCGAGAAATAATACTATCTTTTCATCCTAAAATACCCCTTAAAACCGAATAAAGTGACCCTATCTGGCTTCAGTGATCGGCATACCGCCATGGCCACACAACATCCCTGGGTATGTATAGACAATGAAAATTAAAAACTCGAAAACAGTAGAGAATCGTACACATGCATGTGTGTTTTCATTTCACAGGTACAGCTGGGATAATGTCCAGCGACGGCTGTAACAGAGGCAGTAGCCAAATGTGCTTGAGCAAAGTGCAGCATGTGCTGTTCGATCAACCGTTCAAATGGACTCTGATCGTTATGGTGGCAATAACGACCTGTGATATTTGGTAAGACACCACACTGACCTTTTTACTCTGACGAAATAACCATTTAAGAACCAAATTTTGTTCAGAAAATTTTGATATACTGCTCTTAACCCTCGACCAAGCTATTTTACTGACTGAAATGCTTCTCTTCGGGGTCATAATTGACCCCACAAGAGTTTGTGATGTATACGCCACACTAATTGGTTGATTGCAAAAAAAACTGTGAAAGTGTGTAAGATTAGTAGACTGACAAACTCATACTAGGAATAAAAAGTTCAGATAAAAAATAAAAAGAGATGGCACATTAAATCATATGGCTGGGGTCGTTAATGACCCCACACGGTCACTTGAAGGTTAAAAAAATGTTTTAGGGATTGCTATAATTTCTTTTCCGTGATTTTTTAACTGGATAAATTGAATTAGAAAGATATTTCGATAACAGTTGCAGTGAATGGGAATAAGAAGCTCAGATAAGGCAGTAAGTCACAAACATGCATTTAACCCATTGTTGATTATATCAAAGCAAACAGATACTAAAGACTTTGAGCCATTTAGTCACCTCAGTGCCATTAGATTTGTGTATGTGTAGCTCGTTTTCAAGACTTACATGTACATCATCATCTTCATTATTATTATTATTATTATCATTATTATTATTATTATTATTATTATTATTAAATAGATTAACTTGTACCCAAACATTTAATCATGGGAAAGACAAAAGGAATGTTCATGTTTATCATCATGCATATGAATCTTTTTGTCTTGAGGCTTATGAGTGGCTGATAGTATTTCCCAATGACAGGCATCCTTACATTAATTCATGTCATGCCATATAAATAAGGCACGATTCGCATATTATTTTATTTATTGCATTGGAAACTACTGTTACATCGAACGCCAAGTCAAAGTCATGGTGTTTTACATTATTCCCATTTGCATTATGCAACTGTCATTGTTTCAAATTCACAATCTGTTTGGTGAAAATCCTATTTCGCGACGAGTGGGAAAAATTCAAGTCCTCTCCGCTTGTCACCTCAACCTTACGAGGCAATTGTACGACCAGCTGACTGCAACACTAGGAATGCCAATCGACGTTATAGAAGTCGCCCTGAAAACGATGGACTCATCGTGTCTCTTTGATTTCACCAATATGTTGGACACGAGGCGCAGGACTGTCGTCTTAATGGGCGTTGAACAAGAAAATTGCACTCAGCTGACGAACAGCGCAAAAAGAAGTACATTTGTTGACTTTAGGAAAACGGTCGACGGTTTGATACAAGATGGCCTGGAGCGCATGTCTCAAATCGTCTACGAAACCGACAATGAGAAGAAAAATACTTCATATAATCACCATAACCTTACTCAAAGTGAAAACTTTACAGCTACGGGCACATCCACCGAAAGCACGCATGTGTGCATCAAAGCATCGCCACAAATCCAAGAAGTTCATGTTAATCAAGATTTTTCTTCATCAGATTTGAAAACCGCTATCAAAGACAGGTATTTCTATTGCTCACCGAGGGTTTCAAGCGGAATGACAGACAGTTTTCGATTGGCTGACTTTTGGTTCTCTGACAGCACATATTCTGAATACTGCGGGATAGTCGAGCTGTCAGAGGAGCTTTTTGCGGCTACTGTGCTACACGAGGTGAACAAAGAACAATGTTTGGCCAGAAATAAACTAGGAGATGAAAAGACAACTAATGAACTGTATATTTGCATCCGACAAGATATTCAGGATTTATCAAATGATTTTGGTATAAATCGCAACGAAGTTCTTTTTTGTCCTTTCCGACTGGATGAAGTTCCGGTGGAAATTTTAAATAATACGCAGGAATTAGCAAAGCGCCTATGTCCAATGGACGTGGATAAAATCAAACCACGTGCCCTGGAAATGGTAGTAAAAAACAACCCACTAGAATGCATCAGCTGGTTGATCAAGAGATTCCATTGGGACCAAGAAAAATTAGACAGGATGCTTAATATATACATATACACTGTTTATGCTCTTTTCCCCCTGTCCCTTTCCAGCAACATTCTTCTCGTTGTTGTTGTTCTGATCGGTGACAGGAGACTCAGAGGTAGATCAGAAACCAAGACCTTCTTGACTTGCACTCTTGGTATAGCACACTGTCTTCGGGCGTTGAGTGAGTTAGTGCTGGCGATAGTGAGCAATTCGAACCAGGGAGATAGTTTTTCCCGGGTAAGAGTTGTCTTCTGCAACTTGGTAGCCATTTCTGAAATTTTCACATCAGACTGGGCCGCAGTTGTCATCTTCGTCATAACACTTGACAGGTTTCTTTTTGTCTGTTTTCCGTTCAAGACCAGTTTCATATGCGCCAGAAAGACTTTTTTCAAAGCGGTAAGTATATACCAGGAATGATATCTTAGCTTTTTCATTTAGTAATTTTATCTGAAGGCGCCAGTTTGTCTATGAATCCGTCTAACCCTTTTTGGGTGCCAGATTTATTATTATTATTATTATTATTATTATTATTATTATTATTATTATTATAGCGTTTAGTTAAATTAGTGTGTTTTATAATAAAGTCTCTTTTTGGAGTACCAGTATGTAGGCCTACCATCAGTCATGTTAAATATGATATCTGGAATAAAAAGCTATGTCTGAAACGATTGACAGCTCTGAGGTGCTCATTTGTAAGCAAAAGCACATGTAATTGAAGTTGGGAAAACTTTTTGACCAACAGTGTAAGTTAATTAATTATTTTCTTTTCACAATGCACGGCCTCAACCCTCAGACTATGATTTTACTGATTTAGATATATCTACCAGCTCACATAATGCTACTATAACTTTTATTATATTATGAACCAATTTCTGAAGCTGAAAATTCTTTCATTTTTGCAGATGATTTTTGCCGCAACAGTAGCTTGTGGAGCGGTGGCCTTTGCAAGCTTAATCTACACCGACGCCCCGTGTGCGTTAGCCGCATATGAATACAAGGACTGGCAAAGGCGCTTAGGGATTGTAACAACAATACGCATCACCGGAAGAGCCATGATGTTACTCACCATTATCGGAATGAACACAAAGATAATTCATTTCATCTGGGCTCAAAGGAAAATTCGAAAAGAACTCACATCTGGAAGAGGGGGTGAGAAAAAGGCAAAAGAAATAATTAGCACTTTTTCTTTGTTGGCTTCGTCTCTTTGTTTTCTAATTATGTGTACGACAGCGTTCGTTAACATGGTTGAAACGGCATATGTATCGGCGGGTTCCACTGATTGGTCTTTGCTCTATCTCCATTATGTAAGTAGAATTGCTGAGCTGTCATACCATGCTTTCAATTTACTGATATTTTTGATTAGTGGTTCACAATTCAGATCACAGTTCAAAGGGTTATTCAGTTGTAGCACAACCAACTTAAAACGCACTTAGAACAGATGTTCTGCGGACTAACTGATCCGCCGACTAAACATGGCCGACCCCGCTTTAAAGCAAGCTGCTTGATTCCCTGATGGTCTCCCCGCCTTAATTGCTACGCCCCTGCAGCAATGGCGCGTGGGGAGGCGGGGGGTCCATTAGGGGATTAGCAGTATCGCTTTTAACATGGTCAGCCATATTAAGTCCAAGGATCAGCTGTTTTGAATGCTCTCTTACATGTAGTGACTACCCGCACGATATCTAATAAAAAATGTTCAACTAAGGTAAGTTAGAAGTCTGACCTTAGTAAGTATAATCCACTTGCTTTAATTCTGCGTATGTAAACTAATGTTGAAAAGTTAATTGAGTATAAATTAAGCCTCCAAAAATGTGAAGAAATAAGTAAATTATTATCAGATCAGTAGAGCAAGTAATTGTATGTTAAACTTAGGGTAACCAGTGTAAAAATTGTTTTTACATTCACCTGTTCGTAGATAATGAGTATAAGCTCGGAAAAGTACAGGAAGACAAAGGACATCATATATTGACAGCATTATAATGCCGTTGCGACAAATCAACGGCTGTCCAACAACGAGCTCATCCAATCGACCGAGTAGTCGGTGTTTGCGTTTGTTTTGTCTATTATCTTAGCCTGTGTTCACGATCCGTTTTAATTAACCTGCATCTAAATTGAACGCCCCAGCCGCAACGGCGCCGCGGCTGCAGTAGTTTCATTATTGGCCCCTGCAGGTAGACTGATGATGATTATTATTATTATTATAAATATACGTATGAGTACATAAAACCTCTTTAATTTAAAATTTAATCTTACCCAAATTACTAGTCTACCAGCAGCACGTATCCAGTAGAGACCGGGGACAGGGATGGTAAAGAACTGTGTCCCGTTCACCAAGGTCACCTTGCCCTGATGGTCTTGACCGTCGTGATGTTTACCAACTGAAGTCGGCCCAAGACGTCCCGTCGCACCGGGATTTGTAAATGTCACACTCCCGAACCCTAGCCTACAAAAAGCTGTTTCTTTGCAAATTAGCGCAATGTTTGATTTTACTATACCATTATTGACCTTGAGTGAGGTGACGCCGTTTTGTTGCATGATAACGAATTTTGAAAACGAAACAGATTGACGAGTTTCAAGAGTCAATCCAAATTATCGTTGTAAATCAATACTTGGCAGTGTAAAAAATAAATAAATAAATAAATAAATAAATAAAGATCAACAACAGCCCAAAATCATATGGGTGACCGACAACATTAACCTAATGCTCTATGCAGATGACTCACAAATTTATATTGTTTGCGACAGGCCATCAGATGTAATACCATCTATCCAGAAATGTATTAATTATTCAGTTGAGTCAATGGCTTAATGCCAATTCACTTGTTTTCAATGATGCCAAACAGAAGTAGATCACTTTACCTCGCGTTTTCTAAGGACGCAGAAAAACTAGAACTATTAGAAATCGGAAACAGTACAGTCACGGTAAAAGATGGGGTTAAAACCCTTGGAGTAATTTTTGATAATAGGTGCGATATGGCTGCCGACATCAGTAAAAAATGCAAAGTCGCTTTCTATGGTCTTAAAAAATTCCAACCTGTCCCATATTCTTGATAAAAGTCAAATTGAGAGACTTGTCCATGCCTTTGTAACTGCACATCTTGACTACGGAAACAGCCTACTGTATGGTCTTCCTACCTACCAAATTGAAAAACTGCAATCTGTCCAAAATGCTGCAGCATGACTACTAACCAAAACCCTCACAGATCAAACATTTCACCCATTTTATTCGAACTACATTGGCTTCCTGTACGACAGAGAATTGTTTTTAAATTACTGTTGTTTGTTTTTAAAATCACCAGAGGTGAATGCCACTCATATTTTAACTCGATGCTACATCCAAGTACACCCAGGCTCACCAGATCTACCAGATCCACCTCCACTCTTTGTTTTTCCAGAAATGATAATAAAAAAAAACAACCAAAACCTTCGGCCACAGGGCATTTTCAATTGCAGCACCCATTTTATGGAATCAACTACCCTCACACATTCGGACTATTGATAGTGTTGAGGTTTTTTAAAAAAGACTTAAATACATTCTTATTTGAACAGTATTTTAATTATTATTTTCTCATTTTATCAGAAAAAAGTTTTATTGTTCAGATCATTACTATTTTCACAAGCATTAATTATCTTAATTGTTTTTTACCTTAGCTTTTATTATCTATATAATTAGTTGTAATCCTGATAATTTTATCTGTAAACAGCACTGAGACGGTAGTGTAGTGCGGTTTTAAGAAATAAATATTATTATTATTATTATTATCATTATAACATCAGTCTTGTCAAACATTTAAAGTAACTCGGAGTCATAAACATTAGCAAATCTGTTATCAAGTTTTCATGTGAGTGGATCCCCATGGAAAAATTTGAGCGCTCTTCTACAACATGCACCACGAGCGACCTACGTAAACACGCGATGTGAAAACGGGGAATAAGTTTCAAAGAGATTAACGATATTGTTAGGATTTTTTCTCTTTATTTTATATATTTTATATATATATATATTTTATATACTTACGTATTTATCACATTGTAATTTCTTGTAATTATAATTATGAAAGCCAAAATTACCTCATTATATCACCCCTTTGTACAGATTATGTTTTCTAATTTTTCAACCAGCCTAAAGAGACAACAACCGTTTCTTTTTTTTTTCAAAAAAAAAACAAAACAAAAACAAATAAAACGTCAGAATCAACTCACTTTAAACAGCACAATTTTCATTAAGGGAAACTTATCGTCTCAGTGCAGAGACTCCTGTCTCAAGCATCAATTTGTCGCTACAGGGAGTTTCTCGTTTGAACATTCTGCGCCACATTGTCATGACGTCCCACCAGTGGTAGTTGACGCTGCCCGGGCAGTACTTTGCATGTTCCCCTTAATTTTCGCAATATACTGGGAGACGACTCTGCGATGCACTTTATTGCGAGTGCATCTTTCACGGTTTTTTCTCTCTTTCTTTTTCTTTTTTATCGGATTCATGAGACGGGGGTAATAAAGCAGGCAAAGAACAACAAACTCCTGGTGTTCCTTCAATCCAGTCAAATAGGGTTTATTGAATTCTTGGCAGAGAGGTACTAACAAAGTACACCTTCTGAATAAAGTTATAGTCTAAGTAGATTAACGCTGACTCAGAAGATAAAGGCGCTTCAGATGGAGCGGCATTGGAACCGTAACGAATGAATAATGGGCAACTCTAAGAGTGGGCTTCTCTTTTATCTGCCTCATATGATGATCCAGTTTTCATTGTACACGTCATATTTTTTTACGTACCGGTATACCATGGTCAAAGATTTCCTTTAAAGGGGCAAACTATATATTCTGAGCAAATCATTTCTATCTATTCTCAGATCTCCATTTTGTTTTGATACATACTTTAAGCATAATTTCCTCTTCCCATATTCTTAATTCAGGGTCAATTAAGTAACAATCGCTATATGCCATTCGAATGGAATTTCTTTGGTTTTCTGCAATGGTCACTAATTACAGTCTACAGGTACACTACTCTGTGTCTAATTTGGACTATTTTTATATTACCTAAATTAATATGATTGAAGATATCTTGCTCATACTTAGCGTCTATATTACTTTTCTTTTGACTAATTCTTTCTGAATCATCATTCATAAATAAAACCATTATAACACATCTTCCAAATTTCGATGCGGGTCTTCAGTTGTCTGAGTTGTTACGGTTGTGGTCTGCGAATCGCGGGTTTCAAGGCAGCTAAAGTGACTACGAGCAGGTACACGTACACGCAAGAGTGCATGACTCTGTTCAGCAACACGCTTCTGCTTGAGCCAGCGAGTTCTACCAGCTGCGACTGCAGCTGCTCTCTTTTGTAATGTTGTTGTTGCTGCAAATCAGGACCTGCACTTAAGCCCTGCGATAAGGAAGCACAAACAGGACCAAACACGAGATAATCATGTTGGAAAATTGGGCAAATTTCCGCAGTTCCTGGATATGAGGATATCCAGGTGAATTATTATGACATAACACAGCTGATGTAATTCTTCTCTTTCTTAGAACACGCACTCTAGTACTGATCATGCATTCATTTTGGTCACGATCAACACGCACTGTGTAGGTGTTAATTCATGCCTAAACTGTTGGACGAGAGATCTCATAGGTATACCGGGTAGATAGGTTTTGAGTTATGTGAAAAATGTCGATGGCTCCATCGGGGCATTTTCGTCGAGCTAAAAAAGTAACATTATAGTCAAAGCGAAATTTTCGGAACCTAGAAATGTTTGTTCCTATTTTGTTCCATTTCCTGATTAGAGTTTCCTGGGGTCCTAAACAAATGTCGATTGGTTGCCACGTCGGCAACCTTGGGCAACTACATTGTGCATGTACAGTGTATAAACATTCAAAGGATCATAATATGAATATCCAAGAATATTTTATCTCGTCATGTGTTTGTGACAATTTGTCACTAAAAGATGACATAAACATGTTTTAAAGTATACATTTCTAGAAAACCAAAGTCCCCCAAAATGTAGTTACATTTCAAGCCACTGTTGAGATTGACCTTGACAGACATACATTACCTTGGCTTCCCTTCGTTAAAAAAGTATTGCCCTTTTATTTCAAAATTTTCATCTGAAGAAATTTGGCCATCAAATGATTAAATTAACTAGCTTGGCATGTGTTCTGGGGATCACAAAGCTTACTTTTGTATCTTTTAAGATGCAGATTTGACCTTGACATACATTATTTTACCCCTTGGTCAGTTAAATACAATATTCACAAAGGTGGTCTCTTGTATGCAGTTCTCAATAGGAGCTCTAAAACTCATAAAAAGTTCATTTTGAAAGAATACAGAAAGTTGATGCTGTATTTTAAGCTATTTTGGTCCTTTTTTTGAGATTGACCTTTACCTCTGTTGACTTCTAAACTTTTTTCAAATGAATGGCCATGCCTTTGAATATTAGATATGATACTTATCACAACTTTCTAGTTACCTAGTTACCATGATATCCCCACTTAAACACCCTCCCCTATGCATTGGCGGCCATTTTAGATTTTTGGCATTTTGCCATGGGTGGATTCCGGTGGGATATTATCTGGATGCTGTTAGTCCAAAACTGGACCGGATTCTATTGAGAAACCTTGGTTAACAGTTTTTTCCAACCTAAGCCGTTCGTTTACTGGACTATCAACTGAAACAAGATTCAGACAGACAGCTGACCTTTTCTGGCAAAATGGTTGGTTTTTCCTCCAACTGCTAGTACTCCGTTGACCAAGGACCTTATGCTATCTTCTTTCTTTGATCCTGTGTCTTCCAAGTGAAAGCATGTTGGTAAATATGAGTTTACATTGCCAATATTCTATTAAATTACACACGTAGATTCATTTTGATAAATGATGAAATTGATCAGTCTACATGCAAATTTTCCCTTGACTGTTTGGACAATGTCTCTTTCCCAGCTTTTGCTGTTTACATTTTCAAAATAATTATTTTACATGGTAAATGGTTCGTTGTGTGAAGGCAGGAGAATGTTTTCTTCGGCACTTTGTGAATCGAACGTTTCTTGGTAGGGCATCGTGATAAAACAACTCTCTTTAAGGATTTCATAGCCAACGCGTTTGTTTCTCTATCAAGTCATATCTCTGTTGCTATTTATGTTTTACGCGATTTGAAAAAAACTGTGCGCCAGAAGTGCGATATCATAGAATAATTCATTCTACATATCTTTAACACAATAAACAAATATATGTTCGATAATACTTATAAGAGAGGGCAGGGGTCAAGACTTTACAAACAGAAGCTTAAGGTTCCAACTGTCCAGGACATGGGACACAGTTGCTCACAAGCACACACACCAACAATGTTAAACGAAAGAAAACATTCCTGCAGGCTGAGAAAATGACACGTCTAACGAAGCTTAAAGAGCCAGCAAATGTACCAATTGTGTAATTTCGTTCTCAGTAAACATCATCATTATAAAAGCAATATACCACCTGTATGAATGAAATAGAACGTATGATGAAACCACATATTACCATGCTATTAAGTGCATAGCTTATAATTTGCAATTTCATCAGTTATAAACATGTGCCGGTATTTCTCGTCTCTGGGGGGGGGGGGAGGGGCGGAAAGTCTTAAGTATAAATGTTATACCAATATCTGTGGATTTGCTGGGCTTATGCTATTGATATAATGATAAAAAGAAGAATTAAGCAGATTTATTATAATTTAAATTGAATACCAATGCTTATTCTAAAGAAAAAAAAGGAGCTTGACGGCTGACCTTTTCTTCCATCCCAGACCATCTACTCCGTTTCCAACGAACCGTAAGCTCGTCTCTTCCAAAGATGGGTGTGTTGGTAGATACGGGTTTACATCGCTTATTAAATAAGACACGTAGCTTCAATTTAAAAAAATAATGAAGTTGATCAGTGTACATAAAAATTTCCTTAACTTTTTTGGATAAGATCGCTCTCTTATTTATAACTGTTTGGGTTTCATAGCTGACCCGTGTGTTTCTACATCTACATTTACTGTCGCTATTTATGTATTACACACTTTGAAAAATATTAAACAGCAGAATTGCGTTGGCACAGAAGACTTCATTCTGCATACATCAAGATAAAGAAAAATATGTTCAACAATATGTATATGACAGGGCATAGCAGCCGAGCCTTTACAAATAAGTGAGGGATAAAGACCCCATTCCCATAAATATTTAGATAGATCTATCCCCCTGGGGAGCCTCACTAGATTGGTGTTAGCTTAACGGATTTAAATGTCTGTCCCGCCTACTAAAAGCTGTAAGGGGGTAATTAACTATGGTGCGCGCTGACTGCAATTTAGCGTGATCCCCCAGGGAGTTAGGTCGATCTAAATCTAAATCTCTGGGAATGCACTCTAAGGTTTCAACTGTGTAGGACATGGGGCACAGTTGCTCATACGCACACACACACAAACAATGTTAAAACGAAAGAAAACATTTTTTGCAGGCTGAGAAAACGCGCACCCATGTATTGTGACTGCTGTGCAAGCTCACCTACTGCAATTCACTGGTGACAATTTAATTATACTCACAATGTGTGTGCGTGGACGAGGTGTGCAAAAACATCGTTTTTTCTGTACGAAATGGCCAAGTTATGATCAGTTATAAGAAACTACCTTTCAAAACAGTAATTACTTAACACTGTTTGAGAGAGATATTGCAGAGAATATGCAGAGAAACAAAATTTTTTTCTTGGACAGCTTCAAAGGATTTTTGACACGGACTTGATCCAGCTTAGTCCTCCTAACTAACAGGGTGGCATGGGCATAATTGAGCTACAGAGGGTGCTACTCAAGAAGAAACACCATATAAGTAGAGGAAAGGTTTATATTTACTGTCATGGTCTTGTGGTTGCGCTAGGAAACTAGTAAACGCGTGGTCTTAAAATCAAATTGAAGATGATGTTGACGTTTTGTGTGAAATGTGAACAATTCTCGTTCTTAAGTAATAATCCCACAAAATTTTGATAACTTTTAAGCAGAATTTTACAAAGTTTGACAACCTTCACATTTATACCGTGTATCTCCACCCAGCTAAAATCAATTAAACTGATGGGTAGAAATGCCTAGACATATGAGGGTTTTTACTACGAAGGCGCCTCAATCATCTGTTATTGAAAACGCACATTACAATACTGGTACTAACAACTTATGATTCAGAAACTACTTTGATCTGCTGTATACGGGAATGAATATGAATGGAGAAGCATGATTAATAAATGATATTCACGACATATGGTCTCTTGAAATGTTTATACACTTACACCTTTTCATTTGAAACCCTATTACTAAAATTAGATCCATTTCGTCTTTCTATTTTGATTAAAGCTATCGTTAATCTCAAATCTCCATTCACTGAACAATTCTCTTTCGTCTTGATAAAAAAGTATTTACAAATGAACTTTATTTACAGCGTTCAAGGCGTTGTTAAAATAGACCAACTACTGTTTAAACAGACCATTCAAACCGCGACCGCGATATGTCTAGGCGTTTTGGTGTCTCTTGGAAACACTTTTTTTTCTCATAGATGCTGGTATATGTCAATGCGAAGGTTATCAAACGGTACGGTACGGTTTAGAACTATGATATAGCTAGCTAAAATTCTAATATTCAGAGGGACCACTGTTGTGATTTTTTTCAGAAATTAAAGGGGGAGGGTTAGGACCGCACTGACACCCCCTTATTCTGTCACTGCATAATATTACTTATTATATTATGATATAGAATTAATGATATACCACTTTCTTTAAAAGGTTATTCTTTTAAGGCTCAAGCTCATGTGTCACTTGTGGCTTAAATTGACCGGACCTGGTACCAGTTTAGGAGGTCCCATTTCGGGGGAGGGGGATATTAACTGTTCAATGAAAATAAAATCATCAAATCACAAATCCTAGTAAATAAAACTTTATTGGTATCTTATTCAAAATGCGAGTCTGGCTAGTTGAAAGTAACGAATCACCGAGTATAAAATCAATGACTTCGTTTCAGGAGGAACGAGGAATTAAAGGCCGCATTTACGAATCCGGGCAGGGGAATGGGGGGGATTCACGAATAACGATGTGAACATTTAAAGTATTTTGGAAAATAAAAAGTGGATTTCACGGGTAAAGAAAATTCCCAGTGGGACCCTTAATTTAGTTCGTTTGTACTGGCTAATATGGGTTAAAGGAAAGCTAAATAAGCATTTCATCTTATCTTATCTCCGATTTACCAACCTTTCCTAATCTTTTCCTGACAATCGCCAGAACTCTGTAATAATTTTGGAAAAAAGCTAAAGTTCCAAACCCGCGCAATGACTGAACTAACAGATATCGCGAGACTGTCCCACCGTGACTCCCGCTCTTTACAAACATTGCCAAGATGGCTGACTACCGAGGAAGGGCAGTGGACGGTAAATGTAACTATTTATGCGATATTGATTAAGGCCATTCATCTGTCATTTTTGTTTTAAAAGTTTTAACTTTGCTCAAAAAAATTTATCGAGAAGTAATTAATGATTTTAGATTGCGTTTCAGATCCTAGATAGTGGGCTTTTAACATGATGTGGCCTCATTTAGAACAGGGGACTAACAGCTGTATGTATCCCTAAGCTCTAGATGGAACAGGTTGATATTGAAATTCATCACAACATTTAAGTGGTAGACTTTTCCTACATCACCTTGAGCGAGCCTCACGGTCGATGACCTTTTGACATATAAACAATCATAAAGCTAGATCATTAATATGCTTCACTTGTTTGGTTTCCTTGTTAACAAAAAAGTTCTACTCTACAAATTTTTAGTTTAATCACGTATGGATTGTCTGACTTTGTAGAACAATCCGCTGTTTGAAAATTGGTACTTATTTTAGCATAACACAAGCTGTGTTTTGGAGAATTACAGGGAATCAAACGTTTATTCATTTATCTATTTTTAATTTTTTTAAACTTTTATTTATTTATTTATTTTTTCTTTTGACCAATCGAAATACCATAACATTTTTTACAGTCATATACATAAAGGACCCTTTCTGTGATATGTGGAATATATTTTTGTAGTAGGGTACATGCATTCACATGTATGTATAAATATGTAATAGTATATTGTAGCCTACCTTCATATAAGTACCTTATTATAAATAGCTAATGTATATAAATAGATGTAATGAATATGTATAGCTGGTATTAGCGCCCTTTTTGTGTCACGTGGGTCATGTGACCCTGTACTATAAAAGCAGTTGGCGCGTAATTCAAGGGAGATACACCAGTGATCGGACGTGTAGAAAGTACGAATAAATTTTTTTCTAAAAGGACAATCATTTGTTGTCGTGCCACGGTTGCATTATTAAAAGTAACAGGCTATAGTTTGGGTAGTTTATATATTGATTTTCTGTTGCTGTTTATTGAGTTTATAGAAGTGGACAAACAGTCGATGAAAATGGAACACGTTTGGACATTTTGTGGTATCCGTTTCCCGATCAAAAAAAACTATAAACAAGATCGTTTGTGACAAAACCCAGTAATAATAATAATAATAATAATAATAATAATAATAATAATAATAATAATAATAAATAAATAAATGAAACACAACGACACCTATGAACAACATTTTGGTATCTAAATTCTATATAAACAGCATTATTGTTTCATACATACCTAGGGATGTTATATGACCGTGGCGATATGATGATCACTGAAGCCTGTCCATTTAGCCAAGCTTCAGTGAAGATCGAGGGCAACCTCGAGCCGCTACCCAAAAATGTCTCGCTTCACTCGACATTCCTGCGTAGCGTCTCTCGGAGAACTCGGATTTAACCTCGATGTAGTCTAGAATTTCACGACTACATCTTGGTTAAATCAGTCGTGGTCTCTTGAATGCTGAAAGCCAAAGACAGTGATCATGTGACCTTCTTGGCACCAAGAGAATAGTGACGTTGCTTACGTTATATACCTACCAGTAGACAAATTTACAATCTCTCACGCTCTTAAAAAAATTAGCATAGACTTTTCACGTTTAACAATTATTATTTATCATTTTATTACACTAAGGCATGTCATATGGGTATGGTTTGAAAACGGGAATTAGTTAACATTTAAGCCACACGTGTATACAAATTATTTGTAAATCTATAACTTTTTAACGAGGGTTGTGTTATTATTTACCTTTTGTTTTTAAGCTGTTCATTCTTCCTCTTTATCAGATATATCGGTAAAAATCAAATGTATCTTCCCTTTGAACTTGTAATTACATATAGCATATGAATGCTCTGAAAACCAGCACATGTATATTCCGAAACCGCCTCGTAGTAAAAAATGTCACCAAAACGTAGAATTATTACTCCTGTGGACTTGAAATAAACATCCGTTTGATTTTGACTATATTCCGTAACCACCTCGTCGTCAGAAAAAAACAATAAAAAAATTAGAATTATTACTCCCGTGAACTTGTAATAAACATCCGTCGATTTTGACTATATTCCGAAACTGCCTCGTCAGAAATATCACCAAATAGTAAATTTCTTTCTTAGTAAACTTGTGAAAAAATAGTTTGACTATATTCCGGTCCGACGCTCCTTTTTTATCAGAAATGTCACTAAAAAGTAGAGGTTTTGCAATGGAACCTTTTTTCCGCAGCAGTCCCAGCTAGGTGTGGCTCAACTGAGACGCGCATGGTCAGTGTCGACGGTTGATTAAATACTTTTCAAGCAAATGAACGTCCACGACAAGTATTTAACAAAAATTGACCAAATTGGTCAGACATAACGTAAGAATTTGGCTGGAGGTGGCCAGCGCACGTGGACGAGTTTATTTCGTATAACATCTCTAGAGCGTGATATAGGGTCACTTTATTCGGTTTTAGGGGTGTTTTAGCATGAAATGACTGTATTTGTTCTCGGTATGTATGTCTCGCGATATATGCCATGAACACCTCTCGCTGACGCTCGACGTGTTATGGCATATATCGCTCGGGTGACAGTGTATTATCTCACACATATAATTTCAAATACTAATTTCGTATTTTGAAAGTTAATTTAAAAAAAAGATGTGGAGGCGGGGAGACCACCATGGATTTAGCGGCATTGCTTTTGAAGAGGGATCGGCCATATTTAGTCGGCGGATCAGGAAGTACTCGCATTATGTATTCTGAATGGCCATGTAAACTGTCCATTAAGAAATGTTGGTCAAATTCATACGTTTTATTTCTGAACGCCTGCGGTACAGTCGGGTTGAAACTTTGAGTATGACGTCACACGCAATCCATCTTAGCATCTACTTATGGTCAAGCAGAAAAGGTAACATAATGTACATGTACTTGTATATGCCAACTACAATTATTTAATTCATAAATGAAGTTTAAAATTATTGCTTTTTATTATGGGAGAACAACTATAGTTAGATCTGTTAGTAAAACGACAAAGTCCTGTAAATGTGTAGTTCTAAGTAAAATTGGAGAAACCATATCAGCGGCGGATAATTTACTGAGTGTGAGAGGTGCAAACATTTTTTTAATATGGTAACACGATTAAGAAGGGAAACTGCCATAATTAAATGGGGTAGAAATTAAACGAAAAATATTATAAAAAACAATAAATTTCATCGGGGAGGGAGGGTTAAAAATACTCGGCAACGATCTTCCGCTGACGCTCTTTCGCAAAAGAATACCCTTCAATGAATATGAAAATTGCCATGTCGTCTCGCTTGGATTGCGAACGATCTGCGGCTGGCGATATTCTGCAAACGAAGTCTTTTGAACGAATATGAGAATTGTTTTTCTCGTTTCGCTCGAATCGCTGATTTTGCTCCCGATCTTCGGCTTACGAAATCTCTTGAACAAATATGAAAATTGCCTTCTCGTCTCTTTCGGATTAAGAACGATCTCTCGCTGAAGATATTAAAATTGCCTCTCTTGTCTATCAGTTTTGTCAGGTGCCGTACGTATAAAGATCCGGAGGGTGTACCCTTATACAATTTAGCGGCAAGTTAGCTCAGACTTGGACATTATAACGAATATTATGTCCAAGGCTCAGCATTCATTTAAGGCCCACATGTGTTTTGAACCGTATGTAGATCATTCTTGTCACCGTCCAAATGACAGCTGAACGGTTCGCTGGGAAAAGCCTTGCCCAGAACAGTATATTTATTTGACTAAGGGCTTACTGACACAAACTTTGGGCACTAGTGCAGATTGTGCCTGTTTGTATCGAGCTAAATTCTAATTCTAATATAACGGAGCGGTACTGTTGTTCGATGTGGTTTGCGGCAGTTATCCTGAATTGTCAGAAAATAACTAATAAATCCGAAGAACAGTTGATTGTTGTAGGATTATAACGCCTTCTTGATGTTCTCCTCGTCCTAGCCATGGTCACCTTAATGGTGATCTTCTAAAAGTTGAACCTATATATGGTATAATTCAAAACCAACCAATTATATTACAGGATAAAGATCCGGTATATCTATTTTTATTATTTGTTTGTGAAAATTGCCAATGCAACCCTGTTAGTTTGGAGGGCTAAGCTGGATCAAGCCCGTGTCAAAAAACATATATATATATATTTGAAGCTTTGCAAGAAAAAATTTTCTTTATTTCCCTGGCTCCTTATAAAGCCCTATGTTCAGATTTCATCTAGTGCCCCCAGGTCTGCTGGAGCTGCTCTTTGAAAATAACACACATGTAGATTTTTATCTGAGATAAATATCGCCAGTGAGTGTGCATTCGATACACTTAAGACAAACATGAGAGTTGAAGAGCACTTAACCTTCCAATTAAGAGGTAAATAGATTCAAATAGATAAGGGTAAGCGTGACGTAATTGAGACGGAGATGGTATATATCTCACTGTTAAATGTATTGCAATTTTTATATGTTTGTCTTTTTATAACTATTTTAATTTCTTTTTCTGTGCCCATCATATCCACAAAATACTTCAATTGCGTATGTGATACGCTTCAGACTAGTAATGCGTCAAACTGATGTGCTTTATATAGTCGATCATGATAAAATCAAAACGCGCCTAAAGTCAACAGAACTTTCCATACTTTCCGTTCGGCAAAATTGTAGGCAACCTGTACTTTCCAATTCTTCTTGTCAAGAGAGAGTAAAGTTCTGGTAGTTTTTCCTTTACTAAATCTTTCGTGCACAGCTCCCACTCATCCGAGATTTCGTCACATCGCCCGGGGTAATCCTGTGCGCCGAGAATTGACGTGAGTCCCCAGTATAGGAATTCCGTGAGAAGACATTTGTATTCACACGTGTCATCATCATAGTGGAAGACGCCTTCACAGTCAGGATACCTAAATGCAAGAAAAGTACCTTTAAATAATCGCTTAAAGTGTTTGATTGCCAAATACATTAATTTATCACGGTAATATTGATCTTGCAACCTTAAGACTTTTATACATGTTCTTGCGAAATAACACGTTTGATTTTCATAAAAATAGTCACTTTTTGGCTGACTTGAAAAAATATATATCGGAAAAAACATTGGCTTTATCATGTATGATATTTGCTTTTTTTCATGAGATTAATTATCCCTTTGCCAGTTTAATATTTTCTAGAAAACTTGCAGTCAAGCGCATGATTAGAGGGAAATTGCTTTGTTTTTGGATTATGTGTCTGTTGGAACATCTGTAACATTAATATAGGATAAATATTACGTAACACAATAAAAGCAGTCTGTGTTAAATCTAGAGACTTGATTCAGCGACTAAAGATCAGTTTAATTGAAGGTTTGATGTAGAAACAATCGAGTGAAATGTTTTTTAATGGAGATCTGAACATGCCAGATGACGGCATTACCGCACATTTCGTCATACTTAACTAGATTAGAAAACGTACATGAATCTAATCCGCGTGACTTAGATATGAAGGTCGAAACAACATTCTTCGCCAAGATTGTCGTTTTCGAAAGGAATGTGAATTTAACAAGCAAAAATATGGTGAATACGTCTGGGGTGGAAAGAATAATTTTGCATAACATAAGAGAAAACAAACAAACAAACAAACATATATATAGGCCTACTGTATAGATTGTAAACTAGCTTATTTTGTTTAGAGACAATTTGCCTTTTATCATCATTACACAAAAGACAAAAAAAATTATATATTTTGCCGTATTAAACCATCATTGATATCATTTAAATAAAAGCAAACCCAGACCATTCATTTACCCAATGCAGAATATTTACCTAAAGGTGCCGTCAAAAGCATTACCACAGTCATCGATAGCTTTTTCCAAAGCCCGACCCAGTAGTGAGTCTTCGTCAACAGCAAACTGTCTCGGGAAAGCATTCACTAATCCAGCTTCTTGGACAAGGTGCAGTGTCTCTTCCAGAGTGGCGTCAAAGTCAGGGCTACTCTCCTCTGGAGGGTGAGTTTCATCTCCAAAAAGAGCTTGGAATTTGATTTTTCTGCGGAACAAATTGGGTGATAATCACTGTTGTCGTGAAAGGTAGTTTCTATATGCATTATAACAAGGTGTAACATCGAATCCGCCCTCAATTCAAATAAATAAGGGTTAGCGTGACGTAATTGAGTTGGAATCGTGAACAGGTGAAGCCAGGGCACCTGTGATGCAAAGTTGTTACCAGGAGAGCTCCCTGTGATGCAAATTAAAGTTGTTACCAGGGGGAGCTTCCTGTGATACAAAGTTGTTACCAGGGGAGCTCCCTGTGATACAAAGTCGTTACCAGGGAAATCTCCCCGTGATAGAGATCTATTACCAGGGAAATCTCCCTATGAAACAGACAAGCGACGTAAGTGGATCAAAATCTAGAATGAGGACAATTATTTTGCAGCGAAATCGTCGCTAGAACCTAATGAGGGTGGGTTCGATGTAGCACAGAGCCTCAGTTTATTAACCTGGGATCTACTTATGACTGAATTCCCACTCGTCGCCCTCCTTCCCGCCTGAACCCATTCTTCTCCCCTCCCCAACTCCTTCGCCATCCCCCTCCCCGCCCGTCCTTGTACGAGATGGCATGGCAATTACTACCTCCGCCAAGGCGGTTATGTTTTCACCCCTGTTTGTCTGTTTGTTTGTCTGTTTGCCGTCACCAACGCAACTCAATACGCTATGGACCGATTTTGATGAAATTTTTAGGAACTGTCAGAAGTGGGCCAAGGAAGAGATGATAGGTTTTCGGTGGTGATCCGGATCAATAATCAATCAATTATCAATAATAATTACAAGTTGCTGCCTTGGCGGAGGTCTGCGCTCTCGGAGTGCTTTTCTAGTCCTAACAAAGAGTCGAATTAAAAACATTAAAACCCTAATGCTCAAGGGTACATGAGGATAATCAGAAACAAGACAATTTTATATGGATTAAATGTTTAAATATTTACCCAATTATCTCGTCAAGAAGTTCATCAATCTCGTCGGCACGCTCTTCCAACTCAGCCTCGTCTCTACATAAAAACAAACATGAAAATTTTGAAAATTCTTCAAAAAGGATTCACTTAATTGAAATTTCTATAAAATTATTTACATCTAAAATAGCTAAACAACACGGTTTTTGTTTTCCATTTCAAACAAAAAAACACACCAAAGTTTTGAGCTTGAATGCAGTAAACCAAAAAAAAAGGAAAGAAGAAAAAAAGAGACATCACGTGTTATTTGAACTATTATTCATATAAATTATAGTAAAATAGGAAATAATACGAAAAAGACGAAAATAATCGTATGCACATGACCATTAATCGATTCGATTCACCCTGTTTTAAAAGTTGGATATGAACGCCCCCAATATAAAAGAAATAACAGAAAACACAAACCTAAACATGATCATAGTAGATCTACGCTCCACCATGTTCTTGATCACAGCTGGACTATCCACACAACCGTCACCATCGTTATCCAGGTACTGGGCCATCACTCCGGCAGCATGGATCATCTTAACATCCGGGACACCGGCAGTGGCGACTATATTCACGCCAAATACGTTGAGGTATTTCACGAAGAATGTCTTCAGCTCTGGTAAGGTATCTGGTACAGGCGATATTGTCTTGTCCAGGCACTTTTTGTTCTTCTTTTTTGGTTTTCTTTTGATTAAAGACAACAAGGTTTTTGGTGAGATGGGGTCTCTAGTGTTAAGACAATATTTATTCTTCTTCTTTGATTTGTGTTTGGTTGGGAAGAAAAGGGTTCTGAGTGGCCACAGGAAACGAACGGGATCGGGGGACAAAGTAGGGAAATTGTGTTCCTCTGCTTTTACCATGGATGTCGCCGCCGTCTTCTCAGCTGCCCTTGCTGATTGATGGAAATGGAAGAACAGCAATGTTAAGTCTTCTTTTTTAATACTGAGCAACACTTCGTTTATAATATTCCTGGCATATTTTGGTTCTGATTCAAACTGGTTGAAGACGTTCCTAACTAAACCCCCTGAAGAGGATACAGCCCTGGGCTCCGTATCTCGAAAGGGTCGCTATGTTGCGCACGTGTCTCGATTCCATATCCCCGTATCTCGAAATAGAATCTGTTATGGAATCGAGACGCTTGCGCACGTGCGCAACATAGCGAACCTTTCGAGATACGGAGCCCTGTTGTCGTATGAGGTACTGAAAGCTAGCATTACACTGGAACTCGACCGTACATGGATACGGCTGCAGGGGCACGAGCAGGAACGCATATTTATTTATCAGAAGCTTTGGTCACACTGCGCTTACAACCTTTTAGCAACCTTTAAGCAATCCCAGTCGCTAGAAAGTTGCCATAGGTTTTTTCATTGCTCGCATTATGCCTGCATGGGAATACCATTGGAATTCCATGAAAATTTTAGTTAAAGTTTGAAATTTAAAAGAAAAATGCATAATTTAGAAATACACTAGTGGTATGTCAACTAAATGCTGTATTTATAATATTTTTGATATACACTTGGATTGATATGTTTTCTACCAGACAGTAATAAATTTCAAGCTGAAGAAAAATATAATCGTTATGCCATTTTAGTCATGTCTTTTTGTAGAATGGTATGATACCCCAGGTGATGACTTGACTTTGTAGCCAAGAAGTGGTTCAGTAAAAATGCGGAATATTGTAAAAAAGAAAATATTATGTCGACGTTTACAAAACCAATTTTTGAAACACCTATAAAAAAGGATTTACCCCAAAAATGCAGATGCAATACAGGCAATCTAAATAATCTGTCTTTTAAGCGAGAATACCTTCTGCAAATAGTCAGTACTCACCATGGACCAAACAGAGTACCATCACTACGCCCTTCCAATGAAATAAATGTGTTAACATCATCTCTACAGCAAAAAATAACGCAATATAATTGATGGTCGCTGGCGTTATTGTCTCAAAGCTAAGCCTTTTCGAAACCACTTTATTCCCTTCCTCGGCGCTGATAATTTTCATTGTTCATTTTAGGTTATATATATACAGCCGTTGGCATCAAAAATCCCCAGTGAATTTTGGTGGAACTATCTGTTCGGTTTTATCATTTCGCGCACAAGGTCACAACATGCACGGATTATAGATGAATCGCGGAGATTATCTCAAAGTACGAGCGAAATGAGTTCGGAACAATTATCTGCTCCATTTCGCATAAAGCTTCGCGTCGAGTGCTTTATCTGACTTAAACCAGGATGATACATATATTTGTTCCTAAACATTTTTCGTAGACATTGGACATATTTACAAATCAATATCAACAGATATGATTATTAAAATAAATCATTTCTATTAGCTTTTACACTAAGACTAAAATAAGAACGGGACTTTCCAGTACTTGTAATTTACTTACTTTTTCTGAGATGAACTAGGCCTTTTGCGTCGAATGCCCTATATGAGGTGAGAACTTTGGCAATTATATTTTTTCTAACCGAGTGCGTTAGACGAAATTTCCATTTCTTTTTCGTGACACATCTGTGCCAGTCGTGTGTCCCATTGATTAGATAGACCATACTGATAAGACGATTGCCCTTATTCCTGTGTACGGCTGGGAAGATTTTTAGACTTGTGAGAATAGGAAAGCATGATATTTGTTTATTGGAATTTATTGGAAATAGAAATATGCAGAGGAACACCAATATTTATTAATATTTAAAAAGGTAAGAACCGTAAATATCTGGATAGATGTTATTGTAGTTAACCAAGTCAAATGCTCGTGGACATGATGTAGTGTTAACTTATTTTAAAATAATATACAAGAGTTTGAGCGTAAGTGGATGCAGCGAATTTGCAGGCAACAACACTTTTGTAATTCTAATGTAGTACATACTCTTTTTCCAGAGTCCCCCCCCTCCCGTTGGCGATGAACTTCAAAACCGGAAGTATGTTGAGTGAGAAGGTACATGAAGGTGAAGCTTAATTGCCATTTTGTTCCTCTTAGCATGCAAACACAATTGTTTCACACAAAATAATATTTGCAATGTGGAACTGCATATCTCAGCTCTCCTCATCTCAAATTTGAAAATAAGGTTTATTACATATAATCCATTTACTGGGCCATATAATACCCACCCCCATTTTACTGTGCATTTAAAATACATCGGATGTCAGCTATAGCTACTCACCTAATACCCCCCTTAAATGTACTATAATAGATTTAACGGGCTTCTTCCTTTCCTCCTAAATATTGTTGCTTACCCACTCCTTTTTTAAACCCACATCATGTGGCGTGTTATGATTTATTGGTATTACCATTCAGCGAACCATTCAATAGGGTTTTATGTGTGCTAGTCACCATATGCCATAAATATTATCTAAACCGTGCTTTTATAAATAAATGAGTCAAGGTCAAACCCAGAGAGACGGACTTTATCAACGATTGCATTTATCCACGTTCTTCATACTTGAGAAACGCGGCCAACACAGCTTCAGTAAAGTTCAAACCAGAAAACGGATATTAAGGGTATGATGCCAAATGTTTAAATAAACCGTATGAGTATAATACCCTGCATAAAAAGGAATTTCTGACGTGACTTCCTTTCCATACAAGATTACTGCAATCCTTCCTGCGAGCCTGCTGATACAGAAGGGAAACATAACATAATCTCTACCAATAACGTGCACTTTAACAGGGTCTCGTTGACCTCGCGCGGAAGGTTTTTAATCAAGAAGCACGTTGGTGGATTTAAGATGTTTTGTTCCCAGCTGCCATTTAGTGCAGACAGAGTAGTGTACGCAAGTTGTCATTATAACAATCATCAAGAGGAAAACAATTTTGAAAGCCAACAGTTATAATAAGCAAGTACACACGCTCTGTGCTTAACACTGGCAGACAGGGTTCTCACAAGATGTCGGGGAATTTGAAAATTTGGAAGTGTTCAGTACTATCACTGCTGTTGTTTGATGGTGAGTATCACGAGGTTTAAAAAGTTGGTTTACTCTATTCCTATCGATATTCCTTGATTCGCCTCAAAATAGTGCAGTATACTTTTCAAAAGCATCTCAATTAACTCTTTAAAGATTATAGGCAAATCATTTTTCTTGTAATATTAAAGTCAAGCCGACGTTCAGGTCTCACACTTAGGCTTCGTTCANCCGAAGAAAAATATAATCGTTATGCCATTTTAGTCATGTCTTTTTGTAGAATGGTATGATACCCCAGGTGATGACTTGACTTTGTAGCCAAGAAGTGGTTCAGTAAAAATGCGGAATATTGTAAAAAAGAAAATATTATGTCGACGTTTACAAAACCAATTTTTGAAACACCTATAAAAAAGGATTTACCCCAAAAATGCAGATGCAATACAGGCAATCTAAATAATCTGTCTTTTAAGCGAGAATACCTTCTGCAAATAGTCAGTACTCACCATGGACCAAACAGAGTACCATCACTACACCCTTCCAATGAAATAAATGTGTTAACATCATCTCTTCAGCAAAAAATAAAGCAATATAATTGATGGTCGCTGGCTTTATTGTCTCAAAGCTAAGCCTTTTCGAAACCACTTTATTCCCTTGCTCAGCGATGATAATTTTCATTGTTCATTTTAGGTTATATATATATAGCCGTTGGCATCAAAAATCCCCAGTGAATTTTGGTGGAACTATCTGTTCGGTTTTATCATTTCGCGCACAAGGTCACAACATGCACGGATTATAGATAAATCGCGGAGATTATCTCAAAGCGAAATGAGTTCGGAACAATTATCTGCTCCATTTCGCATAAAGCTTCGCGTCGAGTGCTTTATCTGACTTAAACCAGGATGATACATATATTTGTTCCTAAACATTTTTTCGTAGACATTGGACATATTTACAAATCAATATCAACAGATATGATTATTAAAATTAGTCATTTCTATTAGCTTTTACACTAAGACTAAAATAAGAATTGGACTTTCCAGTACTTGTAATTTACTTACTTTTTCTGATATGAGGTGAGAACTTTGGCAATTATATTTTTTCTAACCGAGTGCGTTAGACGAAGTTTCTATTTCTTTTTCGTGACACATCTGTGCCAGTCGTGTGTCCCATTGATTAGATAGACCATATACTGATAAAACAATTGCCCTTATTCCTGTGTACGGCTGGGAAGATTTTTTAGACTTGTGAGAATAGGAACGCATGACATTTGGTTATTGGAATTTATTGGAAATAGAAATATGTAGAGGAACACCAATATTTATTATTATTCTAAAAGGTAAGCTCCGTAAATATCTGGATAGATGTTATTATAGTTTAACGAGTCAAATGCTCGTGGACATGATATAGTGTAAACTTATTTTAAAATAATATACATGTGATGAACGTAGGTGGTTGCAGCCAATTTGCAGGCAACAGCACATTTGCAATTCTAATGTAGTATATAATCTTTTTTTCAGACCCCCCCCCCCACCTCCCCCCGTCGGCGCTGAACTTCAAAACCGGAAGTATGTTGAGTGAGAAGGTACATGTATGTGAAGCTTGTCGTTTTGTTCCTCTTAGTATGCAAATACAATTGTTTCACACAAAATAATATGTGCAATGTGGAACTGCATATCTCAGCTCTCCTCATCTCAAATTTGCAAATACAGGTATATTACATATAATCCATATAATACCCACCCCCATTTTACTGTGCATTTAAAATACATCGGATGTCAGCTATAGCTACTCACCTAACACCCCCCTTAAATGTACTATAATAGATTTAACGGGCTTCTTCCTTTCTTCCTTACTGTTGTTACTTACCCATTCCTTTTTTTAAACCCATATCATGAGGAGTGTTATGCTTTATTGGTATTACCATTCAGCGAACCATTCAACAGGGATTTATGTGTGCTAATAAAGGAAATGAGTCGAAAAATTGATATGTATTACACAACATGCCATAAATATTATCTAAACCGTGCTTTTATAAGTAAATGAGTAAAGGTCAACCCCTGAGAGACGGATTTTATCAACGGTTACATTTATCCACGTTCTTCATACTGGAGAAAAGCGGTCAACACAACTTCAGTAAAGTTCAAACCAGAAAACGGATATTAAGGGTATGATGCCAAATGTCTAAATAAACCGTATGAATATAATACCCTGCATAAAAAGGGATTTCTGGCGTGACTTCCTTTCCATACAAGATTACTGCAATCCTTCCTGCGAGCCTGCTGATACAGAAGGGAAACAGAACATAATCTCTACCAATAACATGCACTTTAACAGGGTCTCATTGACCTCGCGCGGCAGGTTTTTAATCAAGAAGCACGTTGGTGGATTTAAGATGTTTTGTTCCCAGCTGCCATTTAGTGCAGACAGAGTAGTGTACGCAAGTTGCCATTATAACAATCATCAAGAGGAAAACAATTTCGAAAGCAAACAGTTATAATAACCAAGTACACACGCTCTGTGCTTAACACTGGCAGACAGGGTTCTCACAAGATGTCGGGGAATTTGAAAATTTGGAAGTGTTCAGTACTATCACTGCTGTTGTTTGATGGTGAGTATCACGAGGTTTAAAAAGTTGGTTTACTCTATTCCTATCGATATTCCTTGATTCGCCTCAAAATAGTGCAGTATACTTTTCAAAAGCATCTCAATTAACTCTTTAAAGAATATAGGCAAATCATTTTTCTTGTAATATTAAAGTCAAGCCGACGTTCAGGTCTCACACTAAGACATTTCTATGGACAGAGCCAGGATGCACCGGTCACCTCATTCAGTGCCATAGGGCTAAAAATCGCCTCCAATCCAGATGTGTGTCATCGTATTTGTTCATAATACCCCCTTTACACTGGACGGCGTCCTTTCTGCGTCCTTTCTGCGACCATGAAATTTAGCATCGCTGTGGTCTTAATAAGGAGACAGGAGCATTGATTTTGTATCAGAATGAATGCTCAATGATCGGCCAGTTGTCGACACGTAAAG
Organism: Lingula anatina; assembly: GCF_001039355.2. The sequence continues at coordinate 535,955 of NW_019773725.1, read as the reverse complement.
TATTATAATTTTTTAACTCTCAAATGGGTCCGTACTGCTGGACGCAGAAAGAACGCCGTCCAGTGTAAAGGGGCCCTAAACAAGATTAGATTGTAAACGTTTGTTTTCAACGTTTCGTNACAGGAGCATTGATTTTGTATCAGAATGAATGCTCAATGATCGGCCAGTTGTCGACACGTAAAGTATTATAATTTTTTAACTCTCAAATGGGTCCTTACTGCTGGACGCAGAAAGAACGCCGTCCAGTGTAAAGGGGCCCTAAACAAGATTAGATCGTAAACGTTTGTTTTCAACGTTTCTTACAGCTACTCTTGCCATCCCAGTGCTGCCTTTTTGTACAAGATACAATGAGAACACCATATGCAGCGTGAATTCATATTTCAAAGGTGACACGCCACTGTGTGACAACAATGGGAAGAAGTACGACAACATGTAAGAGTTTGCCATATTTTTAATCAATATATTAAACTAATTTAAACATAATATTCACTCGTTAGGATTGTTCTTTTTTTAATTTTTTTATTATTATTATTTTTTTTACATTTGCAAGAATCTCAAGATTTGAAAAGAGGGATAACTAAACAACAATCCAAGCCCTCCCCCCCCCCCCCAATACCCATACCAAACCTCCAGATCGAGAAAAACAAACGGCACTCCAAAGAATTTTCAAAATTTGTATCTGATACGGAAATGAGAAACGGCCGGGTTGCAACTGCACCTGCCTAGTATTATTTACACAGCGTCAGAGTCAGTAAGTTCAAGTTGACTGATATTATCGTGAATGTGTTTTATTGAGCTGTGATGAAAACAACATGGGAACTGCCTGTAACTTGGTCGACCGATGCCTTCTACAGGAGGTCAGCAGAGTTATGACGTCATGCCTACTTAAAAATCCACATCCCTTTACTGAACGTGGCCACTGGTCAATGGAGGACACGTGTTAGAATTATTAGAAAAAATGGTTAAAGCGTAGCTCAGCCTGTCTGCAAGAGCTTTAATAAAAACAAGTTTTATTTATTTATTTATTTTTATTTATTCATTTATTTATTCATTTTTAATTACAAGCAGTTTGTTTTCATTTCCAATCATAGACACGAACGTTTACAGTATCTATGGTACATGTAATTCTTTTAACTTATCGTTGATTTATTTTATTTTGTTTATTGTTTATTTATATATTTATTTGTCTACTTTGACACAGGTGTCAGTACATAAAGGCAGTGTGCGCAGGCGCAGCGACAGGAAAGATCAATTATGAGTGCAGCACACCTGCAGGCGACAAAATCAACCATCCCTTCTCTTACTTCTCTTTCAGTGTATTCAGGCCCTTATTTGACTCGAGGTCCTCTTCTTCAGTGGCCCTACACTCCTCTCCCTCCTCCCTTTCCTCCTCCCCCTCCCCCATCCCTCCCTCTTCTATCTTTTTGTTCCAGCACAAGGCCCAAAAGCAGAACCAAAACACTATAAAGTATCCCAGCATCCCTTGCGTCAACAAAACAATCTCTCGTTTGCCAAGCACTGTTCCCGAACTGAAACCGTTCTTTGCGAAATATCTCAACGTATTTGGCGTGTATATTGTCGCAACTGCTGGATTCCCGGATGTTAAGATGATCCATGCTGCTGGAGTGATGGCCCAGTACCTGGATAACAATGGTGACGGTCTTGTGGATAGTCCAGCTGTGATCAAGAACATGGTGAAACGAAGGGCTACGTTGATCATGTTCAGGTTGATATTTTTGTCATTGTAAATGAAGAATAAAGTTCAGCGTTATGATAATACTAAAGTACCTGTACTAGGTCGTTAATGTTGATAAAAAGGGTATTCCTGTCTCTGTAGGTTAAAAACATGGTTGAAAAATAAGATTGACCTAATAAAAGTATTATTATTATTATTCCAACAAGCATCGTTTAATGACACTGTATATATACAACCTGCCCCCCGGAGCTCTCTTGTACGTGTTATTGAGAGTATGAATATTGCCTTATATTCGGATTAAGAGACAACAAATATACCGCATTCATGTAAGTTGCCAGTGTTCAAGGGGATATTGCTCTTCGTTGTGGATTGGTATTCAGTTGATTAGCATACGGCTCTACAGGCCCATACACATTGTGTATTGTGCTACATGTATACGAGGTAGCGACGCAAGCAATTAATTAAATACTGTCGCTGTTTCAGAGACCAAGCGGAAATGAACGCCAAGATTGAACAAGTCGAGAAAGCAACGGAAGGGTATGTGGATGCGAAAACACACTACAAATAATTTTTCAAGCACTGATGTGCTTTGACCTATGGATTAATCTTATGTCCCAAGATATCTCTTAAAATACACATTAAAATACAATAGAAGTCCCGCTATGAAATAGGAGAATAATCATAGCGGATTTATAGCAAGTCTAATGAATTCCTTAAAGTTATTTATCAAATGTCAACAAGTCAGTGGTACTTTTCGCTTTGATTTAACTTTTTATTTTCTCTCAGGAAATACATGTTCCAAGACCTGGAGGCCAATGAAATCCATCCACCAGAGGAACATAGTTCTGAGTTCGACGAATCTCTTGAAGAGATTCTCCACCTCATCCAAGATATTGGCATAACATATGCTTTCCCTGAACAGTTTGCACAGAATGACACATCTCTTCTGGGCAAGGCTATGCTCAAGGCTATAAAGGACTGTGGCTTTGCATTCAATCATACATTCAGGTAAATGATTTTCCCTCAAATCAGGTTTCATATTTTGGTACTTGTACTAGGTAGGCCCTACAACACGAGTCGTCCGCTGTGCGCTGTAAAATGAATACAAGTCCCCTAATACCGCAAACACTGAATACATGTATATTCCCAGCGGAGATTACGCAACAAGCATTCAACTGGGTCGGCAAACTTTGATCCGCGGACTTGTTAGTCCGCTGTTGGGAAAGCGGCCATATACTTGATCACAACATTTGAATACCGACAAGCAAATTACTTCTATGCACAAACTACATCAAAAACATATTTTGGAAGAATAAGTTTATTATTTTTTTTATTATTTTTAACCTTCATGAGGTACTTAAAGCATAATCCCGTGACGAAACAGGTGCTGTAGGTCCCATTGACATGAAAACTCATGCGTTTATTCATGACACTCTCAAAAGCTTAAGTTAGAAAAATAAGAGAAAAACGAAAAGCTAATCAACCGTGACACATTTTAATTAAAAAAGTACAATTTACCCATGGCGACACAATCAAACAGAACACTACGATATTCACAATTCCTGATTTAAATAAATTCTCACAAAACATCGTTTTGATAATTTCGATGATTTTGTTCTCAACACAATTTTCAGATATCCAAACTGCACTGGCCTGTATCACTTTGGAGATCCAACCTGTGATTTTGAATGTCTTCTTACGGAATTCTTTTACTGGGGCCTCACGTCCATCCTTGGAGCACAGAGGAAAAGATGCAAGACCATTTCCGACGAGTGGGAATTGTGTACAAAGAAGCTGGTGAGGACCAAACTCCCTGAACTTTACTTTCTCTTGACCAACCCCAGGTATAAACTGCCATCTGTTTTACCGAACGGGGACTACGTTCACTTCTGCTAGCCCAACTGTATATCTTCGTAATTTAAGTGTAATAATTCACAATTAAATATTAACTTTGCATTACGCTATCCAGCTGGAGGCCCCATCACAAGAAGGGCTAATTATATTTTGTGAAAGCACGTTTAGCGGCTGCACTCATAAAATTAACATTATCATTTTACAAGAGGAATATAACTCGTAAATTTTACAATATTTAAAGACACATAACTACAGTGCACAAATTTATTTTATACTGATAGTGTGTAAGCTCAGTGGAAATTAGCTGTTGGGAAATGAACTACTGGAAACTAGCACACATGCATGTACATCCGGGTCTTGAAAAGAGAGAGGGATTTGATTTAATTTTACCGTATCCGATATACATACAGATGGATTAAGAACTACGTTGGCCTATGCCATTTGCTAATGCATTCACGTATTGTACAGACCTATACTAGTGTGCCGAAATACATCTTATAGTAAAATGATTTTTAATTCTCTTAACTATTCTAAGTAAGCAGCTTTATAAAACAGTTATTGTTCCCATTTCATAAATTCGAGTCATACAGTTACATGTAAGTGTGTTTACTTCCCAGCAGAAGAACAGAACGTTTTGTAACATTAACGTTATGATATTGTATGTGTTTTCTGGGTAGCTGACGTATATAATAAGAGACCTCTCCATGTAGCCTACTGGTAGACCTACTGTATAGGGCCTAATGCGTTGGATCTACATGTACGTGAAGCTTATATAATTTTTCTCCAGTGGATAAAATACTGTACTGTACTGTACTGTACTGTGGCAAACACACTGTCACTTATTTCTGGCTCAAGATCTTCATTCCCAAGGTTATCACAAAATCCATTATTTACGACACAAAGTCTTCATCTTCAGTGCCATCACAGAGCCCATTAGTTCTGACACAGAATCTTCACCCCTAGTGTTATCACAAAGCTCTTCATTTCTTACAGACAATCTTTATTTCTGATACAAAATGTCCATCCCCATTGCTATCACAAAGTCCATTATTTCGGCCCCGGTCATCAGGGTACTGCCCAATACTAGTCCCAGAGCGCCACCTATATCTGCGAAAAGAGCCAGTCCCTCGTATCCGACCTGCTGCTCTATTAGCTGATAATTCAACTCCGTGTAATACAGAGATAACATGAGGTAGTTTTCCAAAAAATACTCCTTGGTATATGTCGGGTAAGTTGCGGATAAAACTTGTGAGAAAGCATTTGACATTTTTGAGTGGGAAATCGTGTATCCATAATCGTATGAAAGGCACGGGACAGAGCATGCGCAGTTGATATATTCATCGGCAAGTTCCGATATGGCGCCCACAATACAGCCCCAATACTGGAGTGGAGAGCATTCAGGCACGTCGTCTACCGGGACCATGTGTGTCTCTCGGCAACCACATCTTCTTATCGTGAAATTCAACCTTAAAAAAAAGCTGTGAAGTTATTATAATGAATCAGAATTTAGATGTATTGAATTCCATTCGCACATGGTATTTTTTTTTTTTTTTTAACCAGAAATTTTGATATCTGTAATCCACATGATCATCTTGGTTTTAGGCATAGTCTTTAGAAGCAGTGAAGATGCAGTGCACAAACATATCTGGTGAATAAAGGCGTTCAGAGAGCACCCAAAATATTAGAGGAAGTGTTTTACTTGAGTACATTTATAGTCAAACTGACTAAAAATAGAAAAACAACTGTTTATGTTGATTCTGCGTCTAATAATGTAAAAAAAATCATTAGTGGAAATGTAACCTGTTCAGTGTGACTACGCTTATTTTACCTGCATTCAGTCAAGCAGTGGGTAGTTGTGTAGGGAGAATAATACGCCAGATGTTTGTCCGTACACTTTCCGTAAGGTGGAGGCAAATTCTGTATCTGTAAAAATGTTTTAAGAAATGCAGTATGTAAAAACACGAACATAAATACTGGCACACAGACAAAGGTCAGAAATGCATACCTTCACTAAAATATGTAAACTAGGCGGCGCATCTAGTATGTTTGTCAGTAATGTACACTCTATGATAATTCGAAGGAAAAAAGCGCATCACAAATGCCTCACCTGGTACTAAGGTTTTATTGTAAAAGGCATAACACATGCATACGTCTCCAAACATTTCAAAGAATAGGTGTAGAGATACGAGGGGAAATTAAAACTGAAAGCATTCTGTTTTTTTTTTTTTTTTTTTTGTTATGTTCCTTTAACATTTTAAGTAAAAATAAGTGAGACTCAAGAACACATAATTCAGAACTAAAAAAGTAGTTATGGATCCTAATTTTGTGAAGGGTTTTGTACCCTGTCTGTGGTGTTCCACAGTTAACAAAGTAAAAGCGATGCAATATCCATCATTTATGGACTAACGATTGTACATGCTGTTTGCCTTTATGGACTCCAAACCCACGCACCTTAGTCTGTGACAAGCCAACGCTCACAAATTCTCCTGGTGCGATCTGAAACCCTAGGTTATCAACATAGGGGGTGTTGTCAGGGTGATGAGGAAGAATCTGAAACGAAAACGAGGCTCCATAGGGTCGCAAGGTATATAATCTTGACACGAGATTTTAAATCGAATTTTGAGACAAATTCATGTTGTATATGTCTTGTTTTTATTTAAGTATTTATTAATTTATGTTATAAGGCAAACTCAGATGGGCAAGTGAAGACGCATACGCAGTAATCAAGAATATATCCAATCCAAATCTGCGTTTGCAAAGTATTAACATGTAGTGAGCCATGCATAAGGCGGAAAAGCTACGGACGATATTCCAGTTGTAGTGCATCTCACATCTTGCGGTACTTTAGTAATGACATTTTCGCGGTTTAAGAACATCCCGGGCCAATACAACGTTGACTTTCGTTGAAAATCAGTTTTGTAAAAACATTCACATACCTTTCTGAATTTCTTCACACTTTGAACAGTATATACTCACTGTGAATCCGGCGTTAAACGTCGTATCCAGATAGTCATACTGTTCAGTGTTCAGAATCAACGTGAGACCAAACGTCGACCCAATGATTTTGGTTTGCAGACCAGTGTCCCCTGAAAATAATGCTTAGCTAAATAAGTTCAAATCACTGAAAGGGACAATAAAAATGCTTGCAATCGGACAACGAAAATTTCACGGACAGGCCGCTGAAAATACGTCTATTTTATGTAGTAGCCATGGGGCCATTGACTATTTTGTCATAACGGCAGACAAGTAGATAGATCAGTAGCAGTCCATTTAAACCCAATGTAACTCCAATTTTATAAATGGGAAGATGTCGTTGTTGTTTCCCGTTGATAACTTGCTTAATTACAGTGGAAAACTATGGTCTTATATTTCACTGAAGTAGATCATATTTAACGTCCGATAAAAACACAGTAAACTTCTAGTTTCGTGCTCCTAGAGGCTTTTTTTAACTTAATAACAACAAAGTAGGCTTGCGACACGCCTGGCTGTTTAATGTAATTGATTGTCAATTAATTAGCTGTACTAATACTTATACCCTACTCACGTATGTGTTTAGTGCAGTTATCTAAATATTGAGATGTATGTGACTTAAGCCATTAGTGTTGGATTAAAGCGATAACCTATAACTTCAAGTTGATGGCCTATTACAGTATTGAAATCTGGTGTTTAAGCCTGGGTATTTGATATGTGCATTATGTACCTGAAAAGATTTGAATGTGGACAAATCTTTTGCAAAAGTGAAGTACATTATGGAGGATATGGTTCATACTTATTAAGCTTGTGCATGTATTGATAAATTTCAACTAGTTGGAAACGACATTATTTGTAAAACATACAATAAAAGACAGACCCCTACGGCAAACCGACCGGATGGCCTTGTGGTTAGAGTGTCCGCCTCCGGAGCGGGAGGACGTGGGTTCAAATCCCGTCCGGGGACATACCAGTCCTTCATAAATGGTACCTGCTGTCCGGGGACATACCAGTCCTTCATAAATGGTACCTGCTGTCTCCCCGCTTGGCACTCAGCACTAAGGGGTTGAAGCAGGGGCCTGGTCAGGCAGTGCAGAAATGTTATATTAGCTATGAGCGCCTAATATGGCAGCCGAGCTGTATGCTCCCCAGGGAGGTGAGACCGTCTAAGGAGTGCACCAGTGCAAAAATGACCAGGCTTCCTTGACTTAAATATTCATATATATATATATATATATGTAATTGTATAACTTCAACCTTCGGGTTGCCATTCTCCAATAAAGATTATTATTATTATTATTATAAATGTAAAGCTGTCACAAAATCAAGAAAACACAAAGAAATAGCGTTTGATACCAATTTATTCAATTTATTTTCAATTTATTTTCCAATTTAATTTCATCTTCGTTATTTCTCAGCTATTCCACCGTACAATAACGCCTCTTCAATTATCTCCTCTATTTCACGTTAATTTCGGTGACCTGCACTTTATCTATCATTTCGTGCGTGTCTACCGTTACACCCAATAGTGTTTTAAACACGTTGGAGAGTGCCAAGACAAAATCACACGGCTGTACGCCTCTTCAATTATCTCCTCTATTTCGCGTTAAGTTTGGTGGTCGACCTGCACTTTATCTATCATTTCGTGCGTGTGATGTATCTACCGTTACATCCAAAAGTGTTTATGCTGGAAAGTGACAAGACAGGATCAGCACAGGAGACTTTAAAAATATTATTTAGGTCTTTGGTTGTCTTGACATCAAAGATATAATAGTAATACGCATGCATGCATGTGGTCGATTAAAATTTTGCAAAATCACGAGGATTGCTTTGCTTGGCTTTGTGTTATTGCATTAGTCATAGAAAGCGGTAAAATATTTAACTACCTACTTAACTTTTACAAAATAATGTAATCATAGCATAATCTAACTAATTACCTTATTCTTACATTATAATCAACTGGGTAAGCAAAGCATGATTTAACTAGCCACCATACCCTTAGAGTGCATTCCATAGATTTAGATCGATCCATCTGGATCGACCTACCTCCCTGGGGGTCACGCTAAATTGCTGTCAGCCGAGCGCGCACGGTAGTTAATTACCCCCTTACAGCTTTAAGTAGGCGGGACGGACATTTAAGCCGGCTAAGGTGACAGTAATCTAGTGAGACTCCCCACAGGGATGGATCGATCTAAAATCTGTGGGAATGGGGTCTTAGAAAATATCCGGACCATACACAGCATGCATAAAAAATGGCAATACTTAAAGGATAACTTACCGTGATTAAATGTAAAACATAAGCCCAAATCTGTGATGACTTCAGTGAACTGTGAGGGGGAGCAATATCTTCCGTTCCACCGGCAGGCCTGAGTCAAAAAAAAAAAAAAAAAAGGAAAATGATTATAATAATAATATAATATTGTGTGTGTGTGTGTGTGTGTGTGTGGATTCGCCAGTTTACATCATATGAACTGTTTCGACCACTGTTCACCTTCGCCAAGGACGTTATGTTTTCACCACCGTTTGCCTGTCTGTCTGTCTATATGTCTGTTTGTTCGTCACTGGTGTAATGGATTTTGTTGAAATGTCCAGGACACCTCAAGAAGAAATGGGCGAATTTAAAAGTTATTCGATTTTAGAGATGATCCATAAATCCATTAATGATTGATCATTAGCCAACGAGAGCGCAGACCTCCGCCAAGGCAGCAAAGTCTCCACCCAATGCCGTTTCACCCCTAAATTTTCATTCTATAATGATTTTTATTTAATTATTGTTTATTGATTGATTATTGATTGATTATTTATCCGGATCACCACAAAAAACTAATCATCTGTTTATTGGCCCACTTATGATATGTTGATGACAGACAGACAGACAGACAGACAAACAAACAAACATACAAACAAGCAAACAAAGAGGGGTGAAAACATAACCTCCTTGTAGGAGGTAATTATATTTCTTGATGGAGGTCTGCTCTCTCTGAGTGCTTTTCTAGTTGCATGTATGATTTAGTCATACATGATTTAGTCATACATGCAACTGCGTTTGAAATGATCCATGTATGTATCACATAAATCTGTTAATATGTGTACAGGTAAAAAAGCCTGTTACAACGGGATTGCGACCGCTAGGAGAACCTCGATTGGCCAACTCTCTTTAATGTGTATATAAAAAGGCTGCAATATAAAAAGTTCACCCCCACAGATGTATGAATTTGATGTTAGCTATCAAATATTTGTAAAGTACCAAACATCCGTTCTCCACGTGGTCGCACGACCGGTGTGACGTGACAGAGAGTCCCAAATGATAGAGAGTTCGGTTTCCAACAATTTTCACAGGTAAGCCTCACCTTAGATTTTGACACACTTACGTCAGGTTAACCCTAACCTGTATAATTAAATGGAACTCTCTGTTACACGAACCCTCAGTTTCGTCAGACCGGTGTTAGAGGAGGTGCCTTACCCCAGGGGCCCCTAACATCTGCTCTGCTTGATGACCGTGGGTCCGGTAAAATTCCGTCCAGTTATAACCGGTCAGATTCCGTGTGGTTTGCGTATTGGGTGTCGTATACAGGTACCCTACGTCCAATTCCCCAGAAGCGTTTAAACTACTCTTTCGGAACCTGTTATTATTGCAAATGGTCACGGACGGAAACGGGATGGAATCCGGGTAATTCAGTTCGATATTAACTGATGAGGGATATCGGTAAAAGTACGAAATCCGGTTGTGAAGGTGGTAGATCAAGAAGCCGAAACCAGCCAGAACGAAGCAGAGCCAAATAATTCTTCGAAGCAAAGCGAGGTTTTGATTGGTGACATATTTGACGCCAAGGATGCTGACTTCGTTGACGAAAGTCAAGCAGTGGGATTTTGCATCCGGGCCTTCTTTCTCACTATCCACGTTGGCTTGCGCGGTGGAGATGTCGTGCACCTTTGTCATTGTGCTCTTGGTGGTTTTACTCTTTTTCGCGTCCATTTTGAATCCAAGTATCCTTGCGCTATATGAATCCAACTGGCTTTCATGTGCACGCATTGCAACTGCCTTTATTCCCGATAAAGCGACTATCAAATGTTCATTCAGTTAGTCAAATAATTTGATAACCAGTTTTATTTGAATCTTTGCAGCTTTTTGTGTGTAGGGCAGGCTCTATGGCAATCTTTGTTCCTTATTTTTTGTCCGGTTTGGGTATAAAACACAAAATGGTTTGTGACGTTAGATTGTCTGTCCCTTTTTTAGCAACTATGGGTTCTTAGATTTGCCGCACAACAATTGTATTTTTTCTGACAACCAAGCAAAGTCCATCAAGAGTTTGCCTCGGCTCCAGAGAAAATAACGGACTGACAATATGTCACAGTACTTGAGATTGCCTCAATACGTGATTTACTAACTTTTGCTCTTCTCCCAATTGCTTTCCTCTTAGCTGAGAAAAGAAATTTATCGCTCAGTTTTTTATGACAATATTAATTTGCAGTTCATCGATTTTGTAACACAAAGTACAGACGGCAGATTGCCCCGTCTAACTTGTTTCATATGAGTGATTTCATTATCGGCTGAACCAAAATGACGTTTAAATCTGATGCCGCACAAAATAGTTGTAACGATGTAATTCCTTGTGAAGAGGGCCTTACTAATTATAACTTACCTCAAGGTCTAAATCACATTCCCCGAGACAGATCTGAAAGCATTCTACGCGTGGCTGGTGGATAGCGCATTAAATACTCAATGAGCGGTTTTATTTTATCTTAATTTTACAATATCGATTTGACGAGCTCAGTTACCAACGACACATTGATCAGTGGTGTTACTTAATACATTGATTGGCTATTGTCACTTTGTTTCACAAACATTAACCCTATTTATTCTGTTGACCAATTAAGCACGATTAGCCGGTAATGGCACGTTGTCGTCTCCGTGAGTTTGTTTGATAGATAATATTTAGTTTTTAATAGTCATCGACCAGATTTAATGGCACACCCAGAGGTGGGCGCAGGGTGCACGTGGGCGTCACTTAACTGGACATGTGGGGCAACAAACCCTGCTTTTTTATTTTTATTTTTATTTTTGTTTTAATTTATTTTTACTTATTTATTTAACTATTTATTTATTTATTTATTATTATTATCATTATTATTATTATTATTATTATTATTATTATTATTTTGCAGCAGTGTCATTGTTTAACATTGCAGTGTACTGCTTTTGGCCATTCCTTAAAAAAACACAACACCTCCCATACTGTAGACCAGTTTTAGGCCGTCTCAAATAACATATTGCTTTACCAAATAAACAATATATACATGTACCTGGATGTAATCAATACCAGCAATATGGCACCAACAGTCTTTTTGACTGGCTGGCACCGTGCCTATAAACTTAAAGTGTATCATTTCGACCAACAGATCCCACAGTGGTGACCACCATAAGGGGTAACATTCTATCAGGCAAGGGTGCCGAGCGAATTATGAAATATATATCTGTGTGTCCTTGCCTTAGTAAAAAATTGAATCCCCCCGTGTTTGCTCATGAGCCAAATGCATAAATTACATATTCAGGGACAAGACAGCTTTTGCTTCTGCTACTGTTGTGGCACCAAAATAGTGGAAAAAATTAAATTTCAACTTATTTAATAATACAATAGGTTTGTTTTAGTATTACTGGTGTCTGATAATTGTTCTCTTGAATGCTTGATTAACATTTTTTTTTTCAGAAAGCGATTATCATATCATTAACATTAAAAGTGCCGTTGAAGATGGTCGGTATCCCCTTGCTCAATCCTGAAACATACATGAAGTACTCTCAACCAACATTGTGACTGAGTCGAAAAGCAAATATATCTAAAAGAAATAGATAAAGCCATAAATGAAAAAAATTAACAAATAAATTAGGTTTATCTCTCTCATTTGATCTCACTTTCTATCTTTTCACTACAGTTGCCAGACCGTGAAGTGCACTTAATTAGTCATAGTAGCGGTACGGCAAGCATGACATGTAACCTGGTCACAATAAATCAGATGTCCTATCTGGCGTCATGTTTATTCTGGCTTCTTCTGGCAGCGGATCGTGACGGTAACCGGACCATTGTAGCGAGGCGTCAAGTCGGTGACGTTACCGGTGTGGACGTCCTTGACCCACTTTTCTATCGGGCAGATGCTGTCACTGGGGCACCTGTGGAAAATGTTCATATATTTAAACCGGAAGTACGTTAATTAGGTTAGTGATTCTTGAAAGAAAAAAAGAGAAGATGATATTGACATCAAGTTGAGTGTATAAATTGTCTATACTTACATACAGTCTTGCTCGGCTTTGGCGAACTCCCAGGCAGGTTTCTGAGTGGTGACGTAAAGATGTTGGTAGTTAAGGGTAACTGTCCCACAGACGTCAGACTCCTTCTTGTAACGGCAGTGGTTCACCTGGCAGTACAGAAAAGTTTGAATTATAATATTATATAAAATAATACAAATAATCAAAAAGTAAATTAAAGAAAAATTCGGGGCTCATTCCCGATGAAACTTTTGCTCTACGTAGATCGATCCAACTCCGCGGAGTTACAAAATGCGATCAGGTTAACAGATTAACACTCCTTCTCTTGCTTCCAAAACATTCGTACAATTACGAGTTTTTCTGTATTCTACTCAACACTGAGAGGAAGCACGTCAATCTGTTAATCGGATTGAATTCAGCAAGAGTTCACGGGAAGTTGGTTCGATCTACGTAGAACTATAGCGTAATTGGCAATGAGCCCTAAGGAATGTTAATTTGTAAAACTCACCGATATGTAATCAGTTTTACGGGACGTTGTTAATGTCAGATTTCCGTCGACGCCTGCCATTCCAGCCCCATATCTGCTGAGCTCTCCTGTGCGAAAGGTGGCCCCGTACCTACTCCCCTGTGGTCTGAAATGATCAGAGATAAAACAAAAAGGTGCTGTTACCTTTGCCACGATGGAGAGAGAGAGGGAGAGAGAGAGAGAAATCATATTTTGAGGAAGGGCAGAGTTTTCTTTTTCATTGAAATTATAACATGCATTTATAAAAAATGTGTGACGAGAGAAAAAGAATAAGAAGAAAAAAATAAAAAAAAGGGTAAAAGAAGAAGAAAGGAGGTGCTAGTAGGATTATTATAAGCATTTTGCGCAAATGATACGAAAGCTGTCTCCATTTGTTACTGTCCAAGTCTTCGAATATTTCTGCATGCTCTATAATTTAACATTATTGAAAACAACCCCTTACCAGACAAAAAAATACTACTAATAAAACCACTACCACACCCCTTTACGATCCCGAAACAAGATATGACGTCAAATCTTACTTGCAGTCTAGCGTGACGTATTTGCTGACGTCATAAGGTTTAAGTTGGTCACTGGATAGGCCGGCCCTGGCCTCCGTCCACGTAAACTCGGTGTTTGGGTAGACTGTTTTCACTTCACATACCATTGCTACGTAAGATCATAAACATTTTTATTCGTGATAAAAACGTTAGGCCTTTTTCGCATCGAGCGATGTACCATATGTAAATCAATAAAGTATTTTAAAAAGCTCAAAGGTCCGTGTTTAAAAATGTTCTAAAGTCATATTTTTTATGTGAAAATATCTTGCAAAGAAACTTTTCTTTCCCAATGTTGACCTCAAATCTATCAAACTTCTAAGATAATTGTATCTCTCTTTCCAAATGGTAGGTAGGCCTACATGTAGCATCAATCTACGTACTTTTGATATGAGACCAGTCAGTCACGTGATCAATGTCATTTGATGAAGGATCAAAACGTTAAAAAATCTAAGAACGTTAAATCTCTTTCATATCTTTGTAATGTTTTTATACTAGAGACAATGAAATGTGTAATATACTCATACTTCTAAATAAATTAAATGGCGCAAATAGAAGTTAAACGTGGGAATCAGATCTCAGTGATGTTGTATTCCATTTCAAACCCCTTTAACATTCGGAATTTTTATTAATAATTCTCCTAGTATTCAATTCGTTAATATTTCGATATATTTGTATATTTACACTTGCAGTTTCCGCGTCGCACCTGATGTCACGTGATACGTGTCACATAACACATCGCAGGATATTACATATTTTCTGGTACATGAAAACCCTATATAAAATGTCTCAGTTTTCGACAATAAAGACACCGATCTCACAACAGGTGCTACACATAGCAGGGGCGGATTCAGAGATATTTTCTGACAGTCTTTCAAATAATCTTTGTTGATCTATCCATTTTTGACCGTCTTCCGACAGAAAAAATTAGATAGGCCTACCCGTCAATTTAAACTTGAAAATATGGCCGTCTTCCGGAAGACCCAGAAGACGGCTTCAATCCGCCCCTGCATAGACGCGGAGACCTACCCTGATAAGGCCTCTCCTCAGAAGGCACACCAGCGTTGCCTTTGCAGGTGTGATATTGTTTACCCCCGATTATCAGACTCCTGACAGGATCTGGGGTGAAATCGTCACGGCAAGGTTTGTCCCCACTGCAGCGACAATATTTGGTGACTGTTTTGGTCATTGTTTTTCTCTAAAATTGGAAATTATTAATTTAGTTATTCATTTAATATATAAATTAATAATATAATTATTATTGTTCATTTGTCGGTTTGCTTGTTTGTTTGTTTGTTTGCTTGTTTATCTATTCTAAGCAATTAAGATACCGATCACATTGTTGTGTTCCATTGCCGCTCCACAATCGATCCGGATGAATCAGTGTACAATGAACGAATGGGGAAATTTAAAGCAACTGTGCTGGAGAGACTCGATGTAATAGAAGCTTTGCGCTCGTACCCCTAATACCAAGGAATGCGGCTTCACCACACTGCACAGCTGGTTAGGATGGGAACAATGAGGCAACTGATCATCGGAGTTTACGCCCTGGAAATAAAGGTCACGCCCTTGGTAGACTCATGCAACAAAAATAAATAAATATAATGAATAAATAAGTGAACGAATGAATAAAATAAACAAATAGGGGAGAGCGGGGTTGGTTGGAACAGTTTTCACCTTTTTTGCGATATATCAGCAGTCAAAGCTTTGGGGACAAAAATAAAAAATCTGATAGGGGAAAATTATTTGCCGCACTCATCTATGAAATAAAACATCAAGTAGGTCTTTTCATTTAAGAGTAATAAATGCTCAAAGTTGCCTCCTAAAACGTTCCATCTCACCCCACCCACGGGGTCAGTTGGAACAGGCAGTGGGGTCAGTTGGAACAAGAGGGCGAGTTGGAACGCTTGCATATAAATTCAAAGTATAATTCATTTTAAGAGTAGGTTTATTTATATTAACTTCCCAACAAGTACATGTTACTTTGTATTCGTATCTCCATAGTTTGTAAGCATTTTTTACGTTTACGATTTGTTTTCAAATAGTCTTTTTCGATGTATAAACCATATCCAGTTACACTTCATTTCATAATGATAACAAAAGTGGTGTAGTTTAAGTGAAAATAAGTTGAATTCACATAACTCAACCTATCAACAACAATATGTTAGACCCACAAATGAAAACTCTTTCAACCAATCCTCAGAATCAAAATCGCAGTTCTGACATATTTACAATTGGTCACCCTTAGTACAGTCTTCATGTGACCACTTTAGACAAACAATGCATTGAACCCATTTCTCTTTTAGCCAGCTGCTACTGAACGGCTCCCCACAAACCACACATTCCCACTCTTCTTCTGACTCAGAATAGCTAGTCATCTTTAATTTCCTTTTTCTTGATTTTCTCTGTCGACTAGAAATCTTTAAAGATGCATACAAAGTCAATTTGTTTTGTCACAAAAACCAACCAAATGCCAGCATATAGTTTCAAGTAGTATAACTAAGAGAATAACCAAAAGGCACTGTTTAATTCTACCCGAAAATGATGTTTGAACGAATTTTTCTGCTCGCATTCTAAGCTGTATGTCAATGGGGCAGGGAAGTAGGTCACGAAAGTAGGTAAAATTTACAACCAAAAATTTAAAGAAAGGAGCAGTCTAAAGGTCTTTTATGGCTGATCGAGTGATCTATTCAGTTTATCCCTTGGCATGTCGAATTTATTTGAGTCATATAAGAATCTAGTAGAAGTGGTTTACATGTGTTACTGGGAATCCACGCTCCACCGATGCTCGGTTCGTATGTACCTTTAACATTTTTATTTTTGTTGCGCTTGTCCTTTTTAATTTTGTTGGGCTTGAGCTTTTCTTTTTCGAGCAGCTCTTTTTCAGGTGTGTCAGTAAGAACTGCACTGCATCGTTTTCTTTTTTTAATCATTGGACTGCGACGGTGAGCCTTTGGAAGCGGTCTAATTTCTCAAAGTGGTATTGCTGGACTTGAACTGTTTTGGGTTTTTCTTAAGTGCGCTATTGTGTGCTGTAGCACCTCTTCTGGTGAGGGCAACTGAGATTTCAACTGAATTTTTGCCTAAGTCACGATGTGAATGTTTGTCTTTTCTGACGGATTTTGTACCCTCTTTCACTAAACATTAACAGCAACCCCCAATCCATTACACAAAGCATTTAAAACCATATCGGCAGAATTGGTGTCATATAGTTTATCCATAACATAGGCTCTCATGTCAGCTAGAATATTTTCATTTTTGCCGCAAAAATCAGAGTAATAATCGACATTTCCTTCCACTTCTAAAAGCAATTTATCGCAAAGAGCAACAGTGGGCATGCAGACCCCTTTTCGACCAAACAGATAGCAACTGCATTTAACAAGCAGTGACCATCCCCCCTTGTATCTTCTACACGCATGTACATTCCGGCACCTTGGACATGTTCTATCAGCTGAATTTTGTCTCCAGTTGGAGTTATACTGGGTGCGTCGCTACTCTTTTCAAAGTTGAAAATAAAACATTTAGAGAGATAAGAAATTGAAAAACACCGTGCGGGGTGGGTTGGAACACCCCTGACAGTGTTCCAACTGGCCCCATGTCAAATGTTCCGACCAACCCCTATGACGTCATGGCCCACTTATGACACTGTATTTCTTTAACGCGTGGGAGATGATTAAAAAAACTACAGCTTTTTGAACATCAAGGTGGTCCTAAATGCTATGCACAATTTCAGTGATATAATCCTTATACTTTAGTTTACAGCACGATAAATGTCAAAAATATGAAAACTTACTTCGAGTGGCGAAAATACGTTTTTTTCGCATAAAACTTTTACCGCATTTTCGAAACTTCCAAAAGTTTCCCGGATTAAAGACCATGCCATGTGACATTTTTATGCTGAAGGAGCACATGATCGGTCTTGTGATTTAAGAAATAAAGCCAATGTTCCAACTTACCCGCGTTCCAACCCACCCCGCTCTCCCCTAACTTTAAAATTAGAAAAGCACTCAGAGAGCGCAGACCTCCGCCAAGGCAGCTAAGTCTCCATCCAATGCCGTTTCACCCCGACATTTTCTATATTTTTGTTTTTTTTGATTGATTATTGATCCGGATCACTACCAAAAACTAATCATCTGTTCCTTGGCCCACTTCTGACAGTTCCAGAAAATTTCATCAAAATCGGTACTTAACTTAGCTTTTTTTATTTTTGATTATTGTTTATTGATTGATTATTGATCCGGATCACCACCAAAAACTAATCACTTCTAAGTTAACCCATTTCTGACCTTCCCTGAAAACTCCATCGAAATTCATCCAAACATTTTGAGTTATGTTGATGACAAACAAACAAACAAACATGGGTGAAAACATAACCTCTTTGAAGTAATCAGCAGAGCTTTTCAAATACTTCATTGTCGCACACGTTTTGTTCAATATTTGCAAAAATCGACTTGTCCATTCGTTATTTTTTCTTTTAAAATATAGTGTCCTTCAATATGAAAAACAAATGAACAGGAAGAAATATAGAGAGTTATGCACGCAATACAACAAATAGCCAAGAGGATCCGCTCATGCGCACAAAGTGCAGGCAAATCTGAGAGACTTCCGGCGTGTACAGTCCGTCTCTAGCGAGTCATCTATACATTCTTAGCCTTCAATAAACATGCACTGTTGAGAACAAACTGCAAATTCAAACATAATCTTTAGAAGTATTCATATCTTTTAGTTTTTTCACCTCTACTGCGATTTCCCTCAGGTGGCCATATCAACACACTAGCCTATAAAATAAAAGTAAAATCAATACTAAATCAATACTAAAATAGCTGAATAACGACGGCTCGTCCACGGTAGGTTCATCCATGCGTCGAACTGTAATTTGACGCTGATTAAAATATTCTCTATCAGAATTATCAATTAACACGCGAATTTTACCTAGAAATATTCCCATCATAGCTAGTTAATTTATAATGAGGTAGGAAATGAACTAGCCGAATATAACAGTACAGGTGAATAACAACGGATCATTCACGGAACGGCTCATACACGCGTCTGCTGCGTGTGCAATCAGTCAGGACGGATGGTTCACGCAGAACGGACCGTACACGTGACACCCGGTTTAAACAGTGCAGATTCACGGAAAGTGTTATCCCAGTTTCCGCCACGGAAAGTGTTACATCAATGTCATTACACTTCAAAGTGTAATTTAAAGTGTAATCAGGGTTATGACCATAAGCTCCTACAACATTATTTCATGATTTAAACCATGAACATAAGTGATAACACTCTGAAATAATGCATATTCCTATCAAACGTTCAATTAATCAAGGTACAATTTCTTTTCTTCTATCTGGTGTAAATGCAAAAGGGATTCAACGTACCTCGTTGAAATATTCAGTCGAGTTTTCGAGACTTCCCTGCAAAACATAAAATAAACAAATAAATAAATAAATAAATAAATAAATAAATAAATAAAAGTGTGTGCATTTTTATTTGATCATTTTTCTGTTAAAAAATTGCCGTAACAAAATATTCTATAGGCCTACAGATTTATAGAAAAATAGAATAGATTAATGGAAGCTCTAATTTCAATTATTAAATATGAATTCAAATTATCAAAATAAGATACTTACAGGAAAACATAATGGCAACAGCTCTTTTCTCTTTACACGATAATTAAATCTCTGCATCATGCTAGGTGAAATTGTCTTGCGGTTCCGTCTTATGGCAGTTCTTGCTTCTTGCATTAACCGAGACCAATGGCGATAATACTGTAAACAAGTGTTCCCACCGGGACACCTAGAAACGTTAACAGAAAGAAAAATCGAGAGATTCTGAAAGTATTTGAGTTTCCAGTCCTAAAGAGGAAGACTACTTCATTATCACCATCCAAATATGTTGATCACAACTGAAGAATGCAGATATTTAACGTCATTATTTGGTTACGTCACAGGTCAGGTTATATTCACTGACGAGTCTTGGAGATAACATAAATTGCGAGTTGACATTCGTATTTCATCATTCATTTTTTATGACACAAAGAACGAATCACCACGTCATTTTCCTATTACGTTTACGTCATTATATAGCGGTAAGTCATCACGTTACCCATAACATTACCTGCAAGGCCTTGAAACATCTCCCAGTACGATTTGGCTCTCGTCCCCGTACTCGTAAGACACGTCCAAACATTGAGGAGACTCAGCATCGTTTTCAATGCTACAAATTTCTGACACCTGACAACGGTAAGATGCTTGACAAAACTGTTGCATTCAGAACAACTGACTAACAGACCTGCAGATCAAGTAAAGCGACTCACTAAAAAGCTTGCCGGTTAATTTCCGGTTAGACACTGAATACGCAACAAGCATTCAAGTGGATCGGCCATATTTGATCCGCGGGTCTGTTCGTCCGCTGTTCTGAATGCTCTTACAGTGGGCTCAAAACATCAGCGGGTAATCCCCTAACGGTACTCCGCAAGTATAAAATTCGACGAAAATATTCTAACTACAAGTATAATAAGAAGGCCACTCCCTGGATCTGCCATTGTAACGGCACCCTCGCTTTTATCGCAACATTGAGGGTTTCAAATTAACACCTTAGAAACTGGCTTTTAAATGTATTTTAAGTTTGTTTCCTTGTTTATTTGTCAGTTTTACCCTTTAGAGCATCCACTCGTTTCGTCATTGAAGGAATAAACCCTCCCCCCCCCCCAATGCCTCCTAAATTTATACCATTCATACATTATTAATAATAAAAGATAAGTTTTCATTTTCATTTATAGGAAAATGTTTATATATTTACCCTTTCACACGAGATATCCACAGTCTTTATCTCGTTTTCAAATGTCGTGATTTCCAGCTTTGGATCTGAAAACACGGCTCTGCTGTCGCCGGGGCACCTACAGCTCAATTCAATTTTCACCGTATCCTTCCCTGCAGCGTTTTTAACAGGTTCTTTCTTTAGAACTCCCGGGGTTGAAAAGGCGCAGTAGGGCACAGGAGACGGTGCTCCACACGTGTGCAACTTGGCGCCATTATATATTTGCCCTGAGAGTGAGTCAAACCCAAACGAAGTCGCACAGGGCGAGGCTTCATCCGGGCACTTACAGAACAGGGTAGCGTTGCGTGGCAACCATGTGACGTCTCTCATTTGTGAAGACCTGGCGGTGGAGAGCCACGCCGGGAGATACGGACGCACCTCGCTGCATACTTGTGTAGGAGTACATGTTGGGAGGTCGGTTTGACTGTCAACACCCTGAATACATGAATGACAACTGACAAAGATAATGATAACCAAAGCATTTTCGAATTCCTTCTATTTTATGATTTCCATATACATGTATTTTTTTTATAAATAACCTATATAGGCGCACGAAATTACTACTACTACTACTACCACTACTACTACTACTACTACTACTACTACTACTACTACTACTACTTATAATGATAATAATAATAATAAGTCTTACCCTTGTAAGTTTTAATGAAAATTTAATGCTATTAAAATGAGAAGGATCAAACAACGCTGAAAAATGATCAACACGAGCGTTAATTTTGGAGCTGTTTTTCTTCAAAATCCGCCTATTTCATTTTCAGAGTAATATACGAAAATATAGTTTTAAAAATGCAGTTGCCCTGTTGCTCCTGGCGTTTCAAAATTATCCCAGAAATACAAACCTCTGGCAGAACTATCGTCAGGGGATTACGACTTGTGGTTGCTCCGTATGCGCTGTGGGAGACAGCAAGAAGCAGAAATACCAAAACTCTTGAAAAGACCATCATGAGCTAACTTCGCAAAATGAGACTTTTGCGTGTCGCTGGCTAAAGTATCCTTAAATATGCCACGATTCTTGGTTTATATGCACAGCTATGGATTGATTTGGACACCGTAAAATGCATTTGTTTTTGTTACATATATTTTGTACTTGTTTAAAATGTTGAGCATTTTTGTCTCATCTGTGAAGGGAATACGAACAGATAGTGCAACGCCTTGTTATTCACGCTTCAATGTGTCATTCAAAACGAGATAAAGACAACCTGCCGACATCAAAATAAAGCGTCATGTTTCAAAGATTTACAGGTTCACGTTTAAATTTACTCAACTTGCCTCGCAATTGCAGTGCTCCTTAGTCCAACGGAAATCACACAATTTTGCCATTTTTGATTGATAAATAAGCTAATGTACGGATATTAATGTGGTGTCTGTCACGCACGTGATCGGATATAGGTTTTCATTGTCTGTGAGATGATGTCCGTTGAAGTTACGTGGTAGAGTGGGTAGGCTTGGGTGAAAAAAATGATGTGTGTGTGTGTGCGTGCTTTCTTTCTCTCTCTGTAGCTCTTTTTCTTTTTTTTTCTCTCTCTCTCTTTCTCTTCCTTTCTCTCTCTGTCTCGCTCGCTCAGGAACACGTGTTATCACTAAGTCACGTACAATTTTGTATATGGACCTGTCATGCCGAATCATACAAGGGAGATGGAGCAGGACAGCCCCCCCCCCCTTCAGATTTCCGAAACTAACATTTTGATGTTATTTTTATAAAGTTAAACCCTATTCCTTTCCCTCTTACATAATGTATAAAATGAAAATAAATATGATCTGTTGATAAGATTTAATAAAATAAGATCAAGCCTGCTCATTAAAAATACCTGGTGATCACGTATACTAGAAAGTGCTTTAGTATGTGGTGGGTAACCCAACAAGGCGTCAGTTCTTCACTTTCTGTGTACATTGAGATCTTACTTTTGACATGGGGAGTGCAAAAGAAGATATTTGTGTCTCCAGAATCAAAACCCTTTAAAACGCGATAAATTAACTTATAAATACGTGCTCTGGTCGGCAGCGGTTTCTCAAACAAAACGTTCGATTCTGTGTATTTGCCAACATTAGAATATAGTTGCAGATATTATCTGCTGTTATAGAATGAAACTGTCCGCTTGCACTCTGCGTGACACTTGTTAATAAGCTGTGTTATAAATGGATTCGATTTTCTCTCTCTCTCTCCACTCTCAGTGAGTGCATCATTATAGGCCCGTAGCCAGTAATTTCAAAAGGGGGGTTCTTTTTTTTGAAAAAGTGGACCTTTTCCCATAAAAACGTCATGTACCTAGATCAATTTTTACCTAGAGTGGACCTTTTCCCAGCAAAAGGGGCGGTTCTTTCGAACCCCCCGGACGCCGCCTGGCTACGGGCCAGCATTATGATGTTTGCCATTCAGTCATGACTCAACTTCTCTTTGATGAACAAAACAGGAAAATGTGTATTTAATTTCGTACACTTCGTGAGTCATCTGTGTATTGGCCGCGGATACTGCCCTCTCTCTCTCTCTTTCTCCCTTCCCC
The DNA here is from genome assembly GCF_001039355.2 of Lingula anatina. The sequence continues at coordinate 512,770 of NW_019773725.1, read as the reverse complement.
TTTCCCTCTTTCCATTTTACCCCTCTCACTCTCTCACTCTCTCCCTCACTCTTCTCTCTCCATTTCATCTTTGAAAGAAAGAAAGAAATAAAGAAAGAAAGAAAGAGAAAAAGAGAGGACTACATATTCACTTAATTCCGTTCAAATAAAGTCAATGGTATACGCGTCCCTGATACTGCCTTGATCACCGTCCGTGGAATGGTCAGACACCATAGGTGTCACCCTGGCCTCTTGACCGATCAAGTCACCGATAGAGCAGACAACTGGGCCTCGACAGGACCTGTTTCACAAAAGAAGCATAGTCCGAACTTTGGTCCAAACTTTTAAAGAGTATATTTGTCTTTTGAGACAAAAGGTACATCAGAAACAGAACAATAAAACAAAGCACTGTGTCAGTTTCATAACAAAAAAGGCATGACTTATGTCCCACACCATTACGTGCATTATCTAAGTGGACTGCTGTACTCTTCGAACAGAACTAGCCTACATTTTCGGTCTAAAAGTTTGGGCCAAACTTCGGGCTAAATATGCCTTGTGTAAATCGACCCGCGGTGTCCACCTTACACGACTTTGAGCACGATTCGATTAAGATACCCTGGTACATGTACGACCCTGTTTGACGTATTCGATGTGGATGTTGTTTTGATAAGTTTTATTCTATGAAATTCGTCTTTTTGTGTTCACGGTGTAAAAAGATTTAAATAAGTGTGATGTTAATAATACGATGTATCGTGTCAAAATGTTTCAGCCAAGTGTATTGACTAATTAAGACATGGAAATAGGCTGATGGGAATTGCACTGGGGCTTTAACTGATACAAGATGGATAAGATGGATGTCCGACGTTAACAGGTTGTCTGGCTTGTACATCGTAGTGAAAAGGTACATTAAACACAAGGGTACACGTCAAATATTTAAATTACCAACGAAACCATCCATTCTGCCGCCTAAGATTCATTTTGAAATAATTCAGATTTTTCCTTTAATGTGTAATGTCTAAAGTTGGATGGGGGGAGGGGGGAGTGCTCACATCAAAATGATGCTGGTTTTAATACGGATAAGCAAGATCAGTATAAATTGGGTATCGGTAATACAATCGAGTATTGCCTGTCAAACAACTACTTTTTTGTCTTAAACTACATGTACCTGTTAATATGACGTGCTCCTTTCCCCCTTCTAAATACTGAAGTTCACTGGTTTTTCCGTGATTTTTAAATAAGCACGTCATTGCTTTTGAGGGAATTGCTTATGGGATTTACGTCAATGTTGTCTAAAAGAAAGTGAGTCGTGAATACGATGCTTTCACCTCAAGAATAGAACAAAATGTGGCATTATTTGCCAAATGACTATTCATAGGTGAATATATCAAATGCTTATTCAATTGATATAATAATATTCACGACAACAATGGTAACACTCCGACAGCAGAGGGATTATTGTGGCACCTAGTACGTTTAATTTCAAGGCTAAGTAACTTTAAGAGTAATATTGTAAGCATAAATTTAATAACGTCGTGACGCGATGACAACGTACTCAAGCTCCGTAACGCTGCCATTTCAAGGTTGAGTGTCCTTAACATACCATAGGCGTCATTGTAAAAACTTGGCTTATACTGGGGAAAACAGGACGCCCCAAGGTCGGATTCTTTTGTTTTTAAAGGATGTACGTGTAACTATGGCAAACTTATTGATTAATTACCTAAAGTAGAAAAACTTTGTCTGGATGAAGCTTAAGAACGACTTAGGGGTAAACGTAAGTCTTTGGGTGTGGCTCGGATAGGTGTTGAGCAGGATCGGACTACATTAGAGTTAACGTGTAAACCTGCCTTGGTTGAATAAGATATCCTCCAATAAAAACTGGACAAAGGATACTCGCCAGGTACAAAACTATCCATTGAGTATGAAGCCTTCATAACAGACAGCGAGAAGTGTTGCGCTACACTCTACTTTGGCCGAAGATGCTGCGAGTACTGATCGTCTCGGCCGCCCTCTGTGCAGTGGCGGTGCACGGTCTCACCAGAGCCGAATACGACCGTGCCAAGTCCTTGCTAACTGACCTCATCAACGGAACTTTCAACAGAAACCCCGACGGTGGCCTCCAGCGTCCTCTGGTCGCGTCCGCCATCCGCTTGGCCTTCCATGACTGCGTGAGCGAGAGGTGCGACGGGTGCATAAACCTGGACGATCCGGCAAACCTCGGCCTCGGAAATATCCATCGGCGCATTGAGAACCTTTATGATCGAAACAGATTGACCGGCGTGATATCCAGGGCCGATTTCTGGGCCCTTGCCGGCGTGGTGGCAACAGAGATGGGCCGGGGAGCCACGGTCACGACCCCCTTTCGCTGGGGCCGCGAGGATTGCGCCACGTCCCCTACCACGAGTGCGATGGACAACTTCCCAAGCTCTCTGGAAGGCATTGAGAACACCTTGGGGTACTTCAAGGACAATTTCGACATGGAGGCTCGCGATGTTGTTGCCCTGATGGGTGCCCACACGGTAGGCCGCGCCGATCCCACTCAGTCCGGTTTCAGCGGACGGTGGACAACGGTTCGAGACCTTTTCGACAACGAGTATTACCGCAATCTCAAGGAGCAGTCATTTGGTCAGATGGACGTTGGCGATAACCATTGGCAGTGGACAACAAACGCTGTACGAACCAGGCAACAAGACTCTACTCAACAACGAACTGCAACAGCACAAGACTTTGACACAGACACAGCAGGCCCAAACCCCTCGTCTCTCCTACGTGAAATCCTACGCAAGCTCGCTGACGTCGACGAACAAGCGGAAATGGCCAGCAACCATCGCCAAAAACGACAAGGCGGCGGCGGTGGTGGTGGCGGCGGTGGGCGTGGTCGGCTCAATTTCATGCTGAACTCCGACATGTGCCTGTATCGCGATATCAAGCCTGACGAGAACGGCGAGGAGACTTCGTGTAAGACCCTCAACACCGACTGTCCCAGGACAACGTACATGTCCACCGCCGACATTGTAGACGAGTACATTGCCGATAATGCTGCCTTCCTACGGGATTACGACGCTGCGTACGCTAAAATGACGCACAGAGGCTACGAGGCGCAGTCGCTGTTTGAAGTGCCCGCTGAGTAAAGTGAATACACAATGTCAGGTGTACATGACTAATCGCCCTCAATCGTATTCTTTTTAAAGGACTTTGCATCATCCAGTGCACAAAATGTTGACTTCTGGTAAGATTTAATAGAACGTATAATATATTCACATGTGCATCTTTTGGTACGTGTAAGCAGCTGTAGTTTTTAAATAGCGTGAAACTTTACTTTGAAGCCGTGGATTGCTCTACGCGATGTTTTTAAGCACCGCTTCTTGTCAGTTAGCTTTATGTCATATCAGTGACGATGTAGTACTCTGATTTCGATAGCGCTAGCCCAATAAGGAACATGTCTCAGTCTTGACGGTAGCCTTTAATCCTTCAAATGAAAGTAGCAGGTGACAATACTTACATGGAGCACGATACATTGCATTGAAGATCTACATTAACACGTCTCCTAAAGATCTTGATTTATGCCGCCATGTACGAGTTACATCGCGTTCAAATTGATACTTAAGCAAAATAAATCCTTTTTACATAACTGACACAGGTTTACACTGTTTTTTTTTTCCTTACATTGTATCTGCATGAACTATTAAAGGTTCGGATGCACTGTCCCCCGTAGTTCGATTTAGGAACAATTTATTATCGCACGTTTCCGGTAAAATAGATTGTATATTTATGCAAGATAATAATAATAATAATAATAATAATAATAATAATAATAATAATAACTCGACCGCCGATTTGATTATTCAAATGTTTGATCCATTTATTTCATCACTACATGCTATCAACATTTAGCACCAAAAACAAACACAATCACCTTAAATATACAGTACAGACGCACGCTCCAAGTGCAACCTGAACACATCTGCGCCGTTATCCTCATATCAGTAACGTCTGGCAAATCCCATTATAACGCAGATAAAATCACACCGCTCATAACTTCTCCGGGAAGTTTTAAATAGTTGCTCCATTCCTCTTACGGTCAAATAATAATTGCTTATGTACAATGAAAACGCACACCATGTTCGATGTAGTACTTCGCTAGGAAAACGTATTTCCGCGTGCTGCCATATGTCCATGAATAAAAGACGCACTGTCAGCTATCGACAAATCAAGTTCATTACCAAATGCCCTTTTTTCTAAGTTCAAATCTTATCCGATTAATATCCCATTAATTTTATATCCTGGCACTTACGCTTGACAGCGCTCCTGGCAGTAAAATATGATTACTAACTGCCAATTAAAATATGGCCAATAAAATATTTATAAGTATTCTGATTGGACAAATACGTCTGCTTAAATGTTACGCTATTTTCATTTGGCGTCACCGGCTCTTTATCAATTTCAGGAGCAGATATACAAATATTCAAATACAATATACTTGTTTAGTACATCTTTCATGTTTTGTAACTTTCTTCTACTTACGGGATCCCATAATACTGGAAAAAATATCAGAACATACCCCATAATTTTAAATGCATATTCAATGTTCATAATTTTACATAATTAATTTACTGATGAGAAATTTCCCGCATCCGTAATGCGTCTACCGTCTTCTTCTCATCAATTTTGCATTGTTGTGCCAATAATAACACCAGATAATACCCTATATACTAAAGATTTAATTGACTAAGTGCTACCTATTTCCGCCTGCTTCAACTAACCAAAAGTCTACTGAACTGGCTGAACCAAAGGTTGAATGCTGAACTTTGAAGTTACCTCTATACCTTATCCTCTTTCTAAATCTAAATTAAGCATGGACCACGTTCTGCAACACGACATAACAGGGTAAACTGTTCAAGCAGCCATAAACTCTGCACTCATCTAAATAACGGTGCAGAGATCACAGTCAAACTAGGCATGCCTACACTGTATTAGCTCTAGACCGGTATGCTGAAATGGTCGAGTCCTCTTCATATCGATGCAAGAGAATTAACAACTGGTCACCAAACATAACTCTCTAGAAAATCTCTAATTATAGCATTATATTCTTTTTTCTTTTTCTGACCCAGAAGTCTACCTACAGTACTGTATCTTTAATGCTGAAAATAAGTAGACATTGCATGTCCTGTTTTCATTCAATGTACAAAAATATGACCTCATTAAAATAGCATTTTTTGTTTTATCAAATTTTAATTCACAAACCTCACCACTGCTACACATACAGTGTGCCCTAAGTACCTTTCCTACAGCCGCATTCACACAGGGACTTACTTAAACCAGAAATAGACAGACAACCATCCTGTCTAATACTAAAGGTTTATTCTACCTTTCACCAAATTGTATAGCTGTCAATTTTAAATCGAAACATTACTCAGTCTTTGGAACTTTTACCTCTTTTGTAAAATAGTACAAACTCTGTTATCTAAGAGGGGTGCTACACTTTTGTTTTAGATCTAGGATGCTTATTTTTTTTTTTCTTTTTGGGTCTTTAGGCTAGAATACTTTTTAATTGGCAAACCAAATTTTAGCCCAAGTAAGTCTTACTGTGAACATGCCTCAATTTTGAAAAGGGGTTAGTTTCACATAAATATTTAGCCCAATAATTCGTCTAACCTTCTTGACGAAAATTTGTGACCCTAGCCAAACCAATAAAAGTCCAAATTAACCAAATATTATGTCCGTTTTATGACAAGAAAGATTTGGCTATGATAACTTAAGTGCAGTGAAGATATCTTGAACTCAAAGTATTGCATAAGTTTTTGTCTTAAATTTTAAACCAAATTCTGGGCTTATTTTCTTTTCTGGAGCCAATCACAAAAAAAAAGCTTAACTGCCAATAAGTGCAGCCACTCTTGCAATCTATCCTTTTCCTAGAAGTCTGTCAATCAATGGCACATAAAGGCTGAACTAGGACATTTTTTTCTCGCTTTTCTTTTGTATCTTTTTTAAATCTCAAAAATATATTTTGAATCCAGATTTTGAATCCTATTATGTTTGAAGGTGAAAATCTGTGCAGAAAAAAAAGCCCATTTAGAGCCTCGTACAACTGAGCCTTAGAACTACTGAGATGCATCTATTATAATCAAATTATACCCTCATTTAGAGCTTTTAAAATAGCCTAAGAATCTTGACCTCATCTATGAATTCTCAATAACATGAACCATTTTATATCACTGATGAAATACAACCTCCCTTTGAGTCAGACTTCTTTTTCCATTCCTCAAATTTACACAAGGGATAAGTTTACATAGGATAAGTTGGCAGACACAGACTTTCTTTTTTTTTTTTTGTTCATTTTTTTTTCTTTAATTTTATAGAATTCCATTGGTGATATACTGGAACCCGTCGTAGAGTTTAGTGGTCAGGGAGTGGAGACTGGATTCCACCATGTTGTCCACCAGGAGCTGCAGTTGCTCCTCCGTCAGGTTGAGGTGAAAACGTTCCTTCAGAGCACGGATTGTGCTGATACCCTTGCCAAAACACGGAAGCTGAGAACCTGGAATTGAGAACATTAATAAACCGATATTGAAAATGTTTCTATAAATATGACAGAACAGTTAAAAACATGCAAACAATGATATTTGTGCAAAAAATGTACATAAAAAAAGAGATCAGAAATGAAAAGATGAACAAACATTTTTATTTGATAAGACTTATACTCTTAACTTAGGTCCATAAGAAATAATGGTTTAATGAAGGGTATTAATATAATTCAATATTCAATATGCACACACAAAAACAGATAAAACTTAAAAATGATTCTTCGTTTCACAGTTTTATACCTGTCTGCATTATCTCCACCATGTTTAATATTTTCTCCAGATGTTTTCTTGTCACCACAAAACCTTGCAGCATCAGAATCTTGAAATACTCAAACATGTCACTGCCATAACCACCCATGACCTAGAAATATTTTACCAATCATGTTATCCTTAAATGTTTGCTGCTGATCACAATAACTGGAAGAAACACAATCCACAATTTGCAACCCATTACTTTTTGCTCTTGACTAATAACTACTTAGAACAATCTTAAGCAATAATGTAGACCACAAATATTTGCTGCTGATCAATACCTTTCATACATGCTTTCTGTAACTTTTTGTTTTGATATTATATTATCTGCCATCATGGTAGAGGATTAAAAAATTATAAATGTACCACTATCTGACAAAAAATATCACCTTAATTAGAACTTTTATTGTAAACATATTCTTCAAGTAGGACTAAACTATATTATCACAAAATGATCAAAGATTCACAAAGTACCTCCACAAATTCATAAGTGAGCTTGAAAGGGGAGTTCTCAAAGCCTAGGTTCTTCCCGGGAGAGCTGGAGAGGATAAAACCAAAGTCTATGTGGATGATGTGTCCCTCTGCATCCAGGAGGATGTTGCCATTGTGCCTGAAGTAGAAATGAGAAAGAAAGATGATGATTACATAAACGTGAAAGTTCCATTTTTTGTATCCATTAATTTGTGATGATATCAGCATTTTGTAGTAAAAAGTAGGTATTTCAGTTGGGAAACGGGAGATTTTGCTTTGATGTACGGCCAATAATGCATTGCTACACCCTCATCTGGAATACATGACAGCATCCCTTGCTAGCTCTTGGCATGATATGGAGTCTACTGGCCTTGTAACTTCGTAACTTATGCACTACTTACCTGTCCTTCACCTGCATCAGGTAACAAACAAGGGCATAACCAGCACAGCTTGAGACAAAATTCCTCTGGGCCTCCAGAAACTCTTCACTATTAGGAGGTCCATATTCATGCACAAAGTATTCCATCAGAGACATTTTACTCTGTTTCTTAATCTGGTGTAGCGAGACTGCGTTGACGATAGGCTCTATCATGCCAGAGTCGTTGGAAAGCACCAGGATGTTGTAGGGTTTCACCCACAGAGGAATTCGCTCCTGCGTCCAGATGTTCTAGAAGGCAAATGCTAAACATTATATGAGTTTAAAAGGCCAAACAAAACAAATATCATAGTATTTATATTATTCCTCTAAATATGTTCATGTTCAATCTACTTGGACACACACACATGTGCATAAACATATGGAACAGTTAATATTAGTGTCCAGACAACACACACATGGATATATTACACATTACAGTTAAAAATGAAACCACACATATGTATGCAAACACATACACACACACACTCGTGCGTGCTGGCATATCAGATGCTAGTAACTGTGTCAGAACTTAAAATACCCTAAGTATATATAAACAGGCGCTCTCTCTCTCTCTCTCTCTCTCTCTCTCTCTCTCTCTCATGTACACACACACACACACACACACACACACACACACACACACAGATATAACTGATGTCTGTGTATACAAACCTGTAACTGTGTCAGAACTTGGAATGCCAGCAACTCCTGCCTCAGGTCATCTCCACACTTGATAATGGCTGACAGCAGCCTCCAGTTCGGGAGGTGACCATAAGGGGACGACTCCTTAATCCTTCTCTCCTTTTCGTGCCATGGCTCCTTAAGGGCGGCCGCAGACGGGTCTTCAGGGTCCCTCTGGAAAGTCAGAGAGTTGAACAATTAATAATTCATCTTAAATAAACACATACGAGTGACATTTTCTCCAGTGAGTGATCATTTAATCTGACAGAGACCAATACACCAAAGCCACCTCATCCGCCACCACAAACATGATGATTCAGAATTTTATTTTCACCTGCCCAGGTAGGTTTATAGATAACAAGGTGAAACTTTGTAAACTATGGATAAAAGATGGAAAAGTAAAAAGCTTTGAGAACTTTTATCAAGAGTTTACAGTTTCACCTTGTTCCTTGTGATTCAGAATGTTTGCATATTTTTATAAGAATCTAAATATTTTACAACACCTAAATGCAACTGGAGCTTTTTAACAAAATTAGTTACAAAAGTTTCTTTTGGAGGCAAGGTTCCAATTGGAGAATACTAAAATGTTCTTTTTTTCTTTTTTTCCCTTCTGAATCACTTGTGTTGGTAACAGCCACCACAATCATGTATCCCACCACTTTACAGTCCTGCTCAGACATCTTCATATTTTTAGTAAAAAGATGGACAGCAGATGACGAAAACCAAGTTATCTTAGACATCTACTATAAAAGTTTCTAATACCATCCATTCGTTCCATTTTTTAAAAAATTTTTTCAGGTTTTTTTTTGTGAAAATCATTCCATGTGGTCAACAACATAAAAGAACAACAGGGAAATGGTATGGATGTTACTATCTGGATTAAATACTGATTTAGAGGAAAGAACTCGGAAAAGGCACATATTTCAAGTAAAGCAGAGTCCAAACCCAGGGGCATGAGAGACATCCAATGTTAGTGTTAACATGAATCCCTTGGGTGCTTATATGTGGATGGTCAATAGAGGGTCACATTTCAAGACAAGCCTAATTCCATGCCTTACTCCACACACACGTTAACTTTCAATTTTGAATGTCTTTTTTAAGATTTTGTGTGAGCAGCTCTGTACTACCTCAAATTTAGTCTTTGGGGCAGCAATGTTCTCTGTAAGCCTCCTGCGAATGTCACCAGCTGCAATATAAACAGGTTCCTTGCTGTCCACGCTATTGCTGCTCTCCATGGAGAATTGAGACAGCGTGTCGCTGGACCTAGACCTTGCTGCAAACTGGAAAGAAAAGTGGCAAAAATTGCTACAAAACACCTTCCCATACATCCCCTTATTTTGTGCAGAGCTGGGGGGAAAAAGGTGAGGGAAAGACAAAATGGGTAAAGTCCTAAAAGCCCACTCATAACTGTGTAAAGTAAATGAAAATAATATTAAGGTGATTATGATTTGGAGTTGTAATAGGTACTGAATTTGTTCTTGCCTTGAGATTGCTTCTTACTTTTAATTTTTTCATATATATACTTGAAACCAGCATGTTGGGAATCTAATAGTTAACTTAAAAACATGTCAAACTTATCAATGTGAGACAAACATGAAGCAACAAATTATGAAGGATTTTTTTCTTCTCTGTTCAGTGGACAAATAACTTCCCTAAAAAGTGTGTGACTGCATGGACACTCCATACCATTCTAGCTCCAGATGACCTTCACCTTACCTGTAAAATATCATCATCTTCCTGCGACCAGCAGTCTGCGTCATCAAAATCATTGGACATTCCGTACAGGTTAAAGTCAGACCTGGGGGAACAGTTGGCGTAGTGCAGGGTGAGATCCTCCTCAGACTTGGTAAACCTCAGGGTGTTCTCTAGGATCTTAGAGGGCACTGGGGCTGTGTGGGAGTTCTCACACTCCAGGACTTCTACATACACTAGGTATGGGGCCTAAAGGGAATAGAGAGAGAACTCTATTGTTTTGTATTGTATTGTATTTTTTTGTACTGTACTGCAAAGCACAGCACAGCACTGCACTGCATTGTATTATATCCATAAGAGAGAAAACAGCTTACATCCATGTATACATGAATTGTTTTTACATTCACCAGATGAGATGTAAGTATGATCAACCTCAACATTGAGTTCACCACTGTAACAACCACACCCCAACCACTACTTACCTTCTCCTTAGAGTTGAGGACCACAGCAAATGTCTGTGGGATCCTGACAACATGGTGGTTGGTATTGGAGTGGATGGGCAGCCAGATCCTCGCGGGCAGGTTCAAGTTCATCGAGGCCAAGTCTGCTATGAGGCGAGCAGCTGTGGGGAAGGAAAAAGAGAAGAAGTTAATTATTTATGTCAGAGATTTTCCTTCTGCGAATAACCACTATCATATATACTAGTCAGGGGCAGTTCCAGAGATATTTTCTGAGTCTTCCAAATTCTCTTTAAAAAGTGGAACATTCTGATCATCTTCCAGAAGGCCCAAAAGACTGCTTCCGTCCACCCCTACTAGTAACTAAAATTTGTACTAAAAAGTTGAAATCTATAAATAGTGAGAAAATTCAAAACACATTTCCAACTTTCATTCTTTACTGTCTAGTAACTTTTTAAAATTAAGTTTTCAATTGTCTCTGACTGGTTGCTAAGGTCACAGATCAATGGCTAAGGTCACAAACTATAGCCCAGATACTTACTCCTCATCTCTTTTGTCTGTAGTGTCTGTAATTTCTTCCCAATATTGATAAAGGCTTTGACAAACTCCAGTTCTGGGAGCAGACGTGGGGCCTAAACATTAACAAAATATAGTAACAAAAGTAATAATAATAATAACATTCTACTCAGTTAAACAATTTATGATTCTGAATCAATTCAAAAAGTTTGAGAAAAATTCTGTTTCTTAATCAATATTAAGAGTATCTGAAGTTAACAGTTTGAGTGCCATTAGAACTGAGCAGGCACATCATAGCTTTACTCTAACTAGTCTGATTCAAAAGTAAAAAAAAAAAAAAAATAATAATAATAATAATAGTGCAGACCAACTAATCACAAATCATATCATAAACTAACAGCCAAGAACTTACATCACAATGGCACTCTGTCATCTTCCCAATGAGGTCATTAAACACACCCTCGGAACTCTCGTGGCACTTGCAGCCGCTGTCGAAAGCGCGACCTGACGAGAGATCTCCCAACATACTGCGCATGCTGGTCAGACTGCTGCTCCTCTTCAGGGGTGTGGGCTGCAGACTACATCCTGGGGGAGAAATAGCAAAATATATACACCAAATCATAATTAACACACTTAAAACAGTAGAGAGCTCCCAACATACGACACCCTTGTGGAGAAGTTATAAACAAACAAATCAACACAAATCAGTGGTGCAATCAGCAGTAATAATCTAACTTAATGGTCAAGACAAAAAAAGTGACAGTGGGGAAAAATTTCAGATAAGTTCACCATTCTTACCAGTGACATCAGACACGGCTCTCTTATGTGTTTTCTTAGACGGTGTCCCCGGGGAGCCAGCCTGGTGGTGATGGTGGTGATGTAGGGGATACAGGGGGTGGGTGTGGCTGTGGGAGGGACTAGGGAGGTCAGACTGAGCCTTAGGGTGGCGAGGCCTGGAATGAAAGATGAACATTTTATTAAAAAGAAAAAAAAATTGCTTTATTTAAAAATCTTGTTTAGAATATGAGAGAGAGAGAGAGAGAGAGAGAGAGAGAGAGAGAGAGAGAGAGAGAGAGAATCATTAATTAAACCTGCAATAATATGGAAAGCATGTTATTCTGACTTGTAGTTGTGTTAATAACCTAAATTGACTCAATACAATGTATAGGAGTTAGTGAGATTGACTAAGTGAACAGTTTTAGCAGTCAATCACACCAAAAGCAATATGTGTGCGCGCGCACGCGCGCGACAGAGAGAGAGAGAGAGAGAGGGACCAACCTAATTTCCTCATTCATAATCATGTTTTTCAGCTTCACGCCCTGAGAGTTCCGCCATGATGGTTTCCCAATGACATCAGCACAGTAGGCTGTTAATAACCACGCTGCCTTCAGTGAGAAATCAACACTCTCTCTGCACCTGTCAACAAATCAATAACAGCGACGTTGTCACAGATTCCAATACACAGTAATCTAAAAAAGTACTCAGAGAGAGTGCATACATCTCAATTTTCATTATTATCAATTAACTAATTTATGGAACACATGATAAATCTTATAAATTTATTCAAAAGCTAGCCATTTTTGTTCCATGGTGCTTATTTCACCAAACCTATCCATAACTTTTTGGGTTAGGCAATTAAATGTATAATATGTCAACAAAAAAAAAAGGCAAAAGCATAATCCCCTTGGAAGAGGCACGTACATCAAGTAACTCAACACAGATGCAAATGAATAATACTAATTTTAGAACACAGCATGCACTGAAGAAATGTAGACAACAGGTTCATTTACCAGAATCAGAAAAACTATAAATCTGACACCATTAGACTTCCTAGTGCAGATCGTTCTAGGGGTACATGCTTTTAGAGTCAACTTTAAATTACAATGTAAAATTTTCCTAACTAGGATGAATTCTGAACTAAGATGAAATTCAAATTCTGTGAATTTTTAATTCCCCCCCCCCACCCTTTTACTTCTTTCAAAATAAAAATCATTAAACAAGGATTTTTTAGCTCCACAAAGTAAGAAGAAAATTCTTTAGCAAGAATTAATGTCCTCCTATCTACCTGTGTATGATATAAGGATGAATAGCCTCCGCCACATCCCTCATGTGGATGTACATGTTAAGTAGCTGTGGCAGATATAGGTCAACATTCTCTGGGGGAAAGCTGAACATACGGTTGCCTGAGAGGGAAAAATATCAAATTAATTTGACACATAATTTTAAACAACTTGCCTCTTACAAACATTAATAATAATGATAATAATAATATAGTAAAAGCAAGCAAAAATTGGGCAAAAACATACCTATATAAGACTGTACCCCTGGCTCTTTCGAGTTGAACAAGTATGTGATGGCAATCGACATGTCAAACAGTTTGGACTCAAAGAGCCTCAGTAGCCAGGACTGCTTGCCCTGCGCCTTTTTTAGTTTTGTCTTTTGGCCATGTGACTGTGGTGACCTCTGGTGTTGGTGATGGGGATGATGGTGGTGATGATGGTGATGGTGAAGGGTATCTTGCTTGCTCCCATGACTTTTATCATTTTGCACCAAGGCGTTCTCGTCCTTGGGGTTTAATTCCAATGTTTCTAAATTCAATTTTAAGTGGTCTTTGCTTGGAGAAGTCTGAGAAGGCTTGTGATTGGTCAGGGCTGCACTGTTTAAGTGTCCCTCATCTTGTGGTCCCGCTGAATCGTTTGACTCCCGTTTCCTCGGCCGCTGCACATCGTCGTCAAGACTGAAGCTCACCCTCCTAGTGACTGGGGGAGGGGATTTCAAGTTACAAGCACAGTGCACCTGAGGCTCACATTCTGTGCACATCTGCCTGGGCGTGGCTACGCCAATGACATTGTCACTACTTCTTTCCAGGTTTTGATCCTTGCTTATATGTAAATCTGCATTTTCTGGATAACTAACAGGAGGGGTGGCAATGCCGTTACCATGAGTGGTACTATCTTTAGGCTGCTCTTTTGCGAGAGCCAGATTAACCGGATTGTCCGAGATCATCTTTGAGCAAGGTTTAATAGTCGTATTGCACTGTACATCATATCCATTGACCTTTTCACCTTTGACCTCTGAGGTCATGACATGGCCTTGAACCTCTTGAGACTTGACCTCCAGACAGGTGGTTCTGATCATGGTGCCACCTAGTGGTGTGTTTGAGTTAATACAATCGTGGGCACCACACTTTCGGCAAGTTAGATGAACTGTGGCATGGTTGTCTATGATGACATCGTCTTCATTGTCTGACATTGTAATTACAGCTAATACCGCTGTTGTTGTTGTTACTGATATTGATATGGCACACTGGTAATGCAGTTACTGTATCAGGCATCACTTTAATCTTTGACATTCGTCTTCTGAAATAGAAATGATATTTCTGATTACCTTCACAGTGATGAAAATAAATTCTCTTTTTTCACAGTTTACAACTTTACATGTCTAACTCTCTCATGGGTCATTGCTCCCCTCCCCCAACAATAAATAAATAAATAAATAAAATAATACTTGGTCCTGTCAATGAAATTCACACACAACTTGTGAAACATTTGCATGATTTTCACTTGTTCCATTTTTTTCCCCATGTTTTATACTTTGGGACCCTTTCATGAGGAGAGCAATCAACAGTAACTAAAAAGTGATACATAACAGTTATATGCAAACATCAGACGTGTGCAACATTGAACCAAATAGTCACTATTTGTGTAACAATCCAATGCAGGCCTACCCAATGACCAGACTCGGCACCGAATGATCCGGAATTCACCAGTAGATCAGACCTTGAAAATGGGTAGTGTGGTCTGATCTACCAGTGAATTCAGGATCATTCGGTGCCGAGTCTGGTAGTTGGGTAGGCCTGCAATGTGCCTTGTCCAAAGTTGCTTCCCTCAATAAAGCAACCAAAGCTAATCTGGCCTGTACCTTGTAGCAGACTTTCTCATTGTTCAATGCTCTCAAAGTGATCAACATCTCACTGCTATAAACAATGACCAAGGTGATACTACAACTGCCTGATATTTCCTGAAGAAGTATTCAAACACTGAGCATTCAGAAGAACATACTGTAGTTGCTTGCGTCACAGTGCAGGCATACCATAGCATGCATTCCTTTGCGTCATTCCTCAGAATCCTGGAGTTATTATCTTTTCTAGGAAACATATTAACTCATCCTACATGCAAACATGACGTTGTTAAGAAATCCTAGAAATACAGCAGTTACAGTAATTTCAGTTAAATGAAATATATTGTATGATTTACAGCAAGAAAGAAGGGTCATAATCTCATTTCAGAGAAAGAGAAAGAGAGAGAGCTGACACTAGTATACAAAACTCAATATTAATTATGAAGCAAAGATCATATAATTATTCATATAAACAATACCAAGATATGTGGCATGCAACTTTAACAGTCAGTATTTTGAGATAACCCCTGACATACCAACTGAATTTCCATGTCACACTTTTTGACACTACCGCATGTACTAGTACTAGTACCCCTATCTTCCTCCAATGTATACACTGATTTTGCAATTATCTTTGTTTTAAAATCCCTAACTGCAGATAAATATTAATACTGGAGTAGTTATGTAGTTTATCATGGTCTGTGAGGTCCTTTCCCCTGCAGATAATACTAGCTATAGTCTCCTGTAGTAGCTACATGTACAATACAGATCCTTTAAATATATCCTGGCCCAAAATTTGATAGGTTATGCTAGTATCTTTAAAAATACTTCCTCAGTTGATGCACTAGTACCTGATGAAGATGAGTCACTCTGATATAAAAACCTCTCCTCTTCATACTTGAAAGTAAACTATTACCTAACACTCAATGTCTTTGTTACCTATCAGAGGGTACAGCTCCTGTTCCATCAGGTTGTGGTATTTGTGGAATGCTATACATTGGGGAGAACCATTAACTTGGTATCCTGAACTGACCACAGTTTACTGTGGAATATGGCTGCAATGTTTAAGGGTGGCGTGTTTCCAGTGAACTTGGGTGAACCGTACTCAAGTGAGAATTCTCTGACTTTAAAACTCATATTCCTTTTGAGAACTCCCATACAGTATACACAATAGAGAAAGCCATTAACTAACCACAGTTTCCTGTGCAATATGGCTTCAGAATGTTCTAAGGAATCACAAAAGCCATGTTTCTTTCCAGTTTCCAGCTTGTTGCAAACTCCTTTCTACTCTGATTCTTATGAATGCAATACTGCTTAAATATCATTTGCATATCAAATGCAATTTGTAATAGCTAATCCAAACAGTTACCTCTACTACCTGTCAGACTTCATAAACTACACATCAAACTCAATAGATCTATAAAGTCCATGTGTTTAAGTTCAAAAATGAAATATGTACATACTAGTAAAGTAAATGATCTAAAAGTAAGGCTACATTTTCCAGTCAAAAATAAAATGAAACTAAATCAATGTTTTACCTCTGTGAACCACATTTTGTTGCACGCTCATTTGTAACAGGTGATTCCTAAAAATGGGCCTCAGAATGGCAGAATGTTACCCAGCAGATCAATAGAAAAACTTTATTTATAGCCAGCTTTATTGATTATCTTTTCATTCTGTTTGACAGAGTGGGTGGAAGTGGGTGAGGAGGGGAGGATGAGTAGTTGGTTTTCATTGTTCTCTCTCTCTCTCTATATATATAAATGCAGCTCAAATTATGACGCGACATAAACAGATAGGAGAAAAAACAATTTAGTAACTTTTTTTTTTAAAGTAGCTTCCCTCTTCACAAAGTATAGGGAAAGCAATGTACTAGTACATCCTCACAAGTACTAGTTGTCTTATCAATTAATGACACAGTTTGTCTTGATTTAATGCTAACTGTATGGCAAAAAAATAAGCTGGCCTTCTGAGAAGGTTCCAGCTCTGCCACAGGCAACTCCCAAGTATCCATAATCCTAATATATAATGCTAGTTTGACTGAAGAAATTGTGAAATATTTTACTTTTTTTAATCAATATATTTGACAAAATTGTTTATGTGGATAATCACTTGATAATTTTACTTTGAGTTGGAATTCAGCCAATACTTCATGGCAGAGTCAACTGTAAGTCAACAACTCATTTCATTATCACAGACAGGGCTCTCTAAGACCCCATTCCCATAGATTTTAGATCGATCTATCCCTGTGGGGAGTCTCACTAGATTACTGTCAGCTTAGTCAGCTTAAGCATCTTTCCCGCCTACTAAAAGCTGTAAGGGGGTAATTAACTATGGTTTGCGCTAGCTTAGGCTGACTGCAATTTAGCGTGAACCCCCAGGGAGTTAGGTCGATCTAAATCTAAATCTCTGGATTGATCTAAATCTTGGAATGCATCCTAAGCATATATTTCAAATTAAAATCAAATTAAAAATTTTATAACACAGAAAAATGAGTGCAAAACACAGTTAAAACATACATTGCACATCTCTACTGAACCTGCCCAATCTCAAGCCATCACCACCTTTGACTTATAATTACTAGTATAGAAATGAAGACACATACTGAGTCTTGTTAAATAATTATATTACTGGTTACACTCGTAGGTCAGTTGTAATTTAAGGGGTCACTCAGAATGAGTCAGGACGCAATAGCTACTGCACACTAACTCCAAGGGGACTCTTGTTAAATACAATCAGATTAACAGACTAACACACCTCCTCTTGTTACCAACTTCACAATCACCAGCTTTCTTGTATTTCACTCAACATCAGGGGGAGGTGGGTTAGTCTGTTAATCAGGCAGCATTCAGCAAGAGTCCCCATAGAGTAAGTGCACAGTAGCTATTTTGAGCTAATTCATTCTGAACGAAACCCTAAGAGTGAAGTCTATGCAATTAAGTGACACTGCTTACTCCAGTATTCACATATGCTCTCTTCACATACATAGTAGTATGCCCTCTAATATTAATTAGCATATTAAATATGGTTATTATGTATGATGGGCTATATTTTTCTCCTCACACAGGCTCTAAGGGAGGGACCAAGTTTATTTTCTCTGGATTTTCACAATCTAATATTCAAATTAGAATGTTTTAAACAATATGGCTCCTACATTTATTTTCTTTCTTTATAGATTGACCGTCTTGAGGGGAAAAACCTGCAATCTCTCTCTCTCTCTCTCTCTCTCTCTCTCTCTCTCTCTCTCTCTCTCTGGTCAAGGTCAGGTCAAATGGATCTTAATTTAGTGATCTTATCTGATTTCGCTTATAATCTACTTTTAATCCAAGATTATCCTATTGATTATAAGTTTACTAATATGCGTGGTAAGGCAGCTTAAAAGATAGGATTCCCAAGGCCACATCTGTTTCTGCTGCATTTCACTGATCATGAGGAAGCAGAAAGATGAGCTGCACCCTAAGGTCAGTAGCAGTACTTGATGACTGAATTCACATCAGGTTTCTGTTCATAGTTTTTTTTTTCTAAACAATCATCAACATTAATATCCAACAACAAAAATCAATAATTTTATACATGAAATAACTTGATAAATTAATAAACAAAAGTACAATTAAATAAAATTTGTGCACAATTAAGTGTTCAAATTCAATATATATTATCATTATCATTATTTAGCATTATTATTATTATCAACAATAATACTAATGATTATATTCACAATAACAGTCATAGTTCTAATTTTAATAATTTATAATAACAAGAATGACTTTTACCATGCTTTTCTAAACATTATTCTCCCCCCCCCCCCCAAAAAAAAAAAAAAAAAAAAAATAACCAAACACAGTCCACTTGCTCAAATGAATATGCTTTCATTCTGACAGGCTCAGCTGCCACAAGTACAGGCTATGTGTGTGTATGTAACACGATATGTCTGGGAAGTAACAACACAAGGCTGCACTGAGTCATCAGCTCTACATGTGACTCTGAACACTGCACTAAAAATGAAATAAAAAACTGCTTACTAGTACACAGTTGCAAGGTTCACTACAGAATACAATTTCCTCTGGCTAAACAAAGTGAAATTCTACTGAAATCTTAGTTTTAAATCAAAGTTAAAAGCAACGAAGAACTGGGCAATTTGGTGCATGGCCAAAGCTGCATCTTGGATTTAATATTCTAGGTTTGAATTGACAATGAAGGAATCAGATCAGGCCCCCATTTCACAAAACAAACTAGAGGTGATTTTTGTTGGGGGGGGTCTAAAATGGGGTCCAGGCTGCACTAAAATTGGAAACACTGTGCATTCTAAAGTAGATACAGCACTACTTCACTTTCCATCATTTCAGATTATGGTGACATGCATCACATTAAACACTGGTCCCACCCCACACCACCTCACCCTACCCCCCCCCCCAAAAAAAAAAAAACGTGTGTGCATTTTCCCTTCATCAAATCTACTCTCAAATATTTGCTTATATCTGCAGTTCCATTAGAAATTATCTAATCCCGATTGTGATGCTACATACCATGTGATAAGCGGAATACTACTATCATTTGGTTTTGAATTCCAAATATACATCCCAGGTATCAATATTTTCACTTTCAGGTCACTGTCCACACAGATAACAACTGCAGTGCCCATTCATAATTTCAACTTAATGAACTGAAAATAAATCTAACATGCCCACACTGCATCCTGAATCTGGATTTAATAAAGCTGTGTGTGATACTAACATGTATTTATATTCAAAACTTCATTTCATGTTATAAATAGCCATTACTAAGCAACCAAAGTGATATTATAGGTAAGCTGGATATAAATCATTTACAGCACACTATTTAAATCAAATAAAAAAATGGCTAAAATTTTAAGTAAAATAATAATAAATCTGGCAATTCATTATTATTTTACTTAAAATTTTAGCCATTTTTTTTTCCTTTCATCCTATCTGTGAAACAGGCCCAACATCAACATGTAAGAGATTATTACTGATTTGTTTTGTGTTGAGGTAGTCAGAAAGCTTTGGTCTTAAACACAATTAATCATTTTTCCTCAACATTTCATATCTAGTCACAAACATGAACAAGTAGATCGCCAACAGACTGACTGAATCACTGGATCACAAAGCACATCATATATCTCCATTAATCATGACCCTATTCCTCCTATATTATTTCTTCCCTATGATATATAAATGGGGGTTAGGTACAAATAAACTAGAGGCACACTGTAGTGAGGAGTGAAGGTCTGAATGTCTTGACTAGTAATTTATCTTCACTGACTTCAGATTAGAAAAAAAATGCAGCATATGCAACAGATGATAACTGGTAAAATCATGACTTAAACCATTACGCTCATTAGGCTTTTCCAGCGTATTGTCGAAAAGGGAAAAACGAAATTAGATCGCAAACCATGTTTCTGTTTTGTGTTACAACCTCTGACTTGGCAGTAATCCTGACTGTGGAAATGATCTTGAAAACTTGGACCCAAGTTTTGTCAAAGTTGTCCAGCTGAACACGAAGAAATACGGCTATCACTCAACCAACTATCATCAACTGAAGTATTACACTTACCCCATATCTCTGCATCTTAAATCTTGCTCAAGTTCAGAGTTAACAAACACCAATCAACCTACCATTTGTACTCGTAAATGTCCAACTAACTGCAGCCATCGGTGGGTTTTTCTTGGTCGACGTTAGTTCCAAGACTCAAGTCTAAGGTCCACCACGCACTTGCATTGCGCATGTGAAGGTCGTATATAAATAGGTCATCGCTAATGACGCAATACAATGGAACATTTTTCCATGCAGTGAATCTTAGCTTGTGAATGAAGCTAATAATTAACTGAAGACTAAAATGTAGGCCTGCAACAAATGAAGAGGAATGATATTTCACAACTATTGCAGCAGTTTTGTGAACCCAAAAGTACTGTACCAGTACCTTGTACATGCAGAGCCTGAAACCTGAAATGTATATAGGTGAAATAAGAGTAACGCATTCTGTAATGTACACATGAAAAAGAATTGTTTTATCCTTTTGTACATAATCCTACAGCTAAACAGTAAATCCTTGTATGATGTGGTTTGGGGTCAATAATTCTGCAAAGTGAAACATACACTTTCGAATATATATATATATATATATATATATATATATATATATATATATATATCTTCACTATCAACTAGCCAAAAGTCACAGAGTGGATTTTCCATTTTCCCCTATATAATCTGCCGCACTGGTAGAGGGTACCGTTTGTCCAAAATTTGCAAAGGGGTCCAACTATGCTGAGTGCTTACACCATGCAGATTGTGTAACAAATGAGTTGAATACCTTCCTGATGCAGATGCCGCCACAATGTAGTCCTATGCAGTTTCTTGGCAAATTTCTTGAATTTATATTTTTAAAACGTCATAATAATTGTCTTTAATTTTTTCTTAACTAGCGAAATTAATGTCGTCCACAACATTTAATTGATGGGTACACTATGGTATATCCAAATGGAAGTTATGCTTTGGTAAGAATACAACAATAAAGACATTCATTTTTTTTTTTTTTTTTGTTTTTTTCAATAGGAATGATTTACTGTAGATATAAAAATTACAGCTTGAATTACTGGTATAATAATTATAAGAAGAAGAAGAGAAATAACAAGGGACATCACAAAAATCTAATAAATTTTTTTTTTAATTTTGCATTCTGGGCTAGCTTAGTGTGACTTTTAAAATATGACAATATAATACCAGTACTTCTAAAATAAATGTGGGTACTGCATCTAATTTTTTTTCTAGTCATTTATATATATATTTGTGTGATTTTGTAATTCGTCAAAATGTTTAATTGGACGGACATTTGCAACACCATGACTATTGTGAGAGGCACATGTACTACCACAGTGTACTACTACTGTACAGTACGTACCAAAAACGCTAATGAATACATATGTACATGTACAGGTACATCGCTTTCGCGAGACGGGTAAAAATGAAGTTCAAAATTAAACTGACTAAAGACAAAACATAGTTCTTTTATTCAAATTAGATTAAAAAAATAAGAGGACATTCAACTTACAAGATATACACTTAAATCGTCATTTCAAATCAAACATAGAAAACCGCAAAACTTAAGTTCTTACTTGAAGCTTAACTGAGAAGACAGCAATGCAACAGCATGCTTTTGTTATTGACTGACGTCACATGCGCAATGCAAGTGCGCGGTGGACCTTAGACTTGAGTCTTGGAACTAACGTCGACCGTTTTTCTTCCTTTGACAGCGTATGAGGAGACCGCAGTGGAACTATAAATTCCGATCTTGCATCCCTGAAAATGTTTCACTCCAATGATTATTTTCGAATTCAGCTTGCATAACTCAAAGTCCTGTGCTATCAAATTTCACTTTGTATGTTAAACATGAAAAGAATAACATATAAATGCCAAACTACAGTAAAGTTCAACACTTGATGTCTGTCTCTTCGCCTTAGCCTCGCAATCGATAACATTTCACGTCATTTCCTTCGTGTTCTCCATTCTTCCCTCTATTCCAAAATGGCGGCTTTCAGGAAGGCCAGATTGTTTTTTAGTTCCGTTATTTGCTTCACTTGCCGTGAACTAACCGCCTGAAAGAATAGGACAACTGAACATTTTATGCAATGGTAAGTGAAGCATAATATTACAAATAAGTACAGGACTGTCAAGTAGCATTTTAACCTTTCCGACTCAATTGAGGGAATATGCTCCCCTGACCCTGTTCTTGCCAAGTAAACTGGTAATAAGATTTGCTAGGCCATGCTAAGTAATAGTGGTAGTAAAAGGGTGGATGTTTTTATCCATGCAATAGAATAAGAATCTAAAATTTGTATAAATCAAATTCCAGAACCTGCATTACATTACATTACATTACAGTTGTTGCTGAAGTTACTGTAAGTTCCAGAAATTATATTACCAACCGGAATCAATTTGATTTATACACACTTCTGACGATAATAATAGTAATTCAAAACTTGTAGTTCTAGTGGTGATTTTCCATGTATAATATAAATGTGTTAATAAATTATCTAGCTATTTTAACTAAATTTGATTATGGACTCCATTTAGACATCAGCTAGTACTAAAACTAAGGGAATCAAGAGGATACAGGTGCTGCTTTCAAAATAAACTTTAACTCACTTCCTATGAGACATCCCATATTTAAAACACCAGTGTGTACCAGTATTCCCCCTTTTCTTGCAGGATGAAAATGCCATACGAACAGCTGGGTCTGATTCTTCTTCAGAGGATGAGGAACAAGAGGAGTCGGAGGAATCGTCTAATATTCAAGATCAGCTGCACAAATTCAGATCACAGTGGCAGCAAGAGTTGAAAAAAGGTCAGGGTCAGAAGGGTGTCAGGTCAGGTCAAGGTCAAGATAATGGTCCAGGAAAAAAATCAACAGAGGATGTGAATGTAAATGATTTTGAGAAGGTAGGGCTTACGTATAGCTGGTCTCTGAGATTTTGATATTAAAAGCAAAATGTTTATCCATATTAATATTCCAAGTATCAGAATATATAAGATATGAAATAAAGTTTTAAGTCCAGTGATCGAGTCAGTTACAGTACGGGAAAGTTTCTTTCGGGCAAACATTTTAAATTAGTTATAGGGGCTATGTTATTTTAGACATATTGGAAATTTGAAATTAGTCAAGGTAAATGTTGGAAAAAATAATGAAACATTTTCAATTTCTTTAGCCGGTCAGTAAGAATATGTTAAGCAATTGTCTAAACTTTACTATGTTGAATTTATACACTTTATGTTATCAGAATAATATTATTTTTCGTTTAGGCTAGACGTCTGTTTTTGGTGGGAGTGAATGCTGAAAAGTCAGGAATGTTGTTTGAAGGTAATTGTCCCAGACATCCATAGTAAGAGGCCATTCAGAATGGGAAGAGCTGAGTGCTAGCTGGTCCACAGCCTGAATATGGCAGACCTACATGAAAGGAAGACCGCTTAATCGTGTAATGGTCTCTCTCCGCCTCTTGCACGCCCCCACGCATCATCCCTGCAGGGGCACTAATTAAATCTCGGCTCAATTTGACTGGTTGTGGGCCAGCTAGCACTTAGCTCTTCTCATTCTGAATGTTCTCTAACAATGCTGTTTGGACCGTAGGTAGATTCTATAAGAGGTGTTTGAGTTGGGGGGGTTCTTCTCAACCAGTGCTTTGACCAGAAGAATATAATTAGATGCAAAACTTGTTACATAGCACAGGAGGAGTGAAGACTTTCGGGNCGTTGCTCTGACACTCAGGGCACGCTCTATAGATGTTATATGGAATAAATTCGTCCACATGCACTGGTCAACTCCCGCCAAATTCTTACATAATGTCTGACCAATTTGGTCACTTTTTGCTAAATACTTGTTGTGGACGTTCAACCGTCGACACTGACCATGCGCGTCTCAGCTGAGCCACACCTACCTGGGACTGCTGCGGAAAAAAGGTCCCAAGGCAAAACCTCCACTTTTTAGTGACATTTCTGATAAAAAAGGAGCATCGGACTGGAATATAGTCAAACTCATTTTTCACAAGTGCAAAGGAGAAAGAAATTTACTTTTTGGTGATATTTCTGACAACGAGGCAGTTTCGGAATATAGTCAAAAACGACGGATGTTTATCAGGGTTTCCACTAGATTTTGCGTGCAAGGGTCATTTTGACCCCCACTTTTTAAAAATGGGGGTCATTTTCAAAATTTAGGGGTCAAGAATTCATAAGTTTGAAATAACATTGACATAAATATTACAAGCAATAAAAACAACAAAAGTCATAAGTGTTATTTATGGGGTACTCTGCCACCAGACCATCCCTATCAATGACAGACCATATCATGTGAAAGGTGTAGGTCATTTAAAGAATGTCACTAATGGAACTTTCTGAATTTTATTGACATTTACAAATTTTACAGACTTTATCAAAGGCCCATTCCGTCTGACAAGCTTGAAAATTCTGTCAGACTGAAACAAAATCTCTCAGACCGAAGTAAAGTAATACAAATATGACAAATTATATATATATAAACTTGTAGAAAAAATATAGACAAAAAATTATTTGCATAACAAGTTTTATTTTATTTAATGAAAAATGCATTGTAAATTGACACAAGGACTAAAAAAATACAATGAAGAATGTGTAGCCAGTAATATCAAACGTATGTCCATAAAAACGTCTGTTAATCAGAAAACTAGTTCAGCCGTTGTTTTTGGCAATAACATATGCATTGTGAAACCGCAAAGTAAGGCGGTCGCTTTCATACAATTGAAACTTTGATAGGGACTGTCCACCCTGAGTCTAAATTCCTTCTTCATTTTATTTCTTTTTGATAACAAGAAATTCAAACTGTGAGCCTTCATCGAGTTCATGTGCACTTTCTCCAACTAGTGGTCGTGAACTGTAGGGTGCATGTACCGGTACATACATCTGTATCTGTCCATATACGTCTAAAGAAACCACTACTGGTCCAGGTGTATGATAGACGGGAAGAAGAGACATACATGTGCTCGATAATTTTCAGAACCCGTAAAGCAGTAAGATTTATGTTGCTGTTGATAATAATATTAACTCTACACACCTTTTTCCTCTCCTCCAGATTACGGTGTGACTGAATTGCGCAATACACCGCAATACAGCGCAACACAGTGCAATACACTTCAAAAATCAAATCCAGTTGCAATTACACAAAAAAAAATTACCATTCCCAGCAAAGTAGGGTGATATAAAAATGACCTATATTACTAGGTAAGTAATATCGTTGATATAACTTAACAAATCAGCAAGACTTTTATATTGTCCAGTTTGCAGCCATGTTGGCAAGTGGCTCTTCTTGGATATATTACTGGCCAAGAAGAGCTACTCGCCAACATGGCGACTGACCAAACAATGAAAAAATTGTCAAGTTGTATCAGCAATATTAATTACTATGTACTATATTTTGCTTTTATATCACCCCATTTTATTTGAGATTACCCTTTCCTGTGTTTACTTGCAACTGGACTTGTGTTATCAAGTGTATTGCGCTGTGTTGCGCTGTATTGCAGTATATTGCGCATTTCAGTCACACCCTCCAGATTATAAGTCCGCCGGGGCCCACCTTCTTTCCAATTTCAGTATCAATCCGTTTCTCTTCCTCACTTCGTTTTCATTTTTGCTACGCTGTGCACCAACGAAGTATTTTAAGTTCAACAACGTCATTTTTTAAACAAAACGCTTAGCCATGACTAATGTGCACAACTGATAATGAAGAAACAGAGGAACAAGTCTGTAAAAAACGCGAAAAGCGTGAGCACATGTGTGCGGCCATTTTGTGGTGTAAGGGTATCACGGAAACGAAAACGAGACTGTATATTACATCATCCCCAATCTCAGCCAGTCACAAAATAGTATATGTGAGTGAAACTGAGGTTAATAAATTATGTATAATTAGCTGGGAACTTCCCGGAATTTTCATCCCGTCTCTTCGAATGAAGTAAAAATATCGTCCAGAAAGAAAAACGTATTCCTTGTATTTACACATTCCCAGCCAGTTTGAAAACTCACCGAATAAATGAGATAAATGTGCGTCAAATGGACGCAATACATTTAAAAATGGGGGTCATTTTTGATAAAAAAAGCGTCAGGGACGCACAAATATTGCGCTAACGGAAACCCTTGTATTTTTTAGTCCTTGTGTCAATCTACAACGCATTTTTCATTAGATAAAAAGCAACTTGTTATGCAAATGATTTTTTTTTTGTCTAATTTTTTAATATACTGTATATATATAAATTTATATTAGATTTAATGTCGATAATTAAAAACGTTTAAAAATACACCTGAAAACATAAATAATTTGTCATATTTCTATTATTTTACTTCGGTCTGACAGATTTTGTTTCGGTCTGACAGAATTTTCAGGCTTGTCAAACCGAATGTCTGACAGATTTTTTGGGCCTTTCGTAAAGTCTGTAAATTTTGTAAATGTCAGTAAAATTCAGAAAGTTCCATTAGTGACATTCTTTAAATGACCCTGGTCACCTACAGCTTTCACATGATAAGGTCTGTCATTGATAGGGATGGTCTGGTGGCAGAGTACCCCATAAATAACACTTATGACTTTTGTTGTTTTTATTGCTTCTAATATTTATTTCAATGTTATTTTAAACTTATGAATTATTGACCCCTAAATTTTGAAAATGACCCCCATTTTTAAAAAGTGGGGGTCAAAATGACCCTCACATGCAAAATCTAGTGGAAACCCTGACGGTAGGTGTACTTGGTTTCAGGCTTATCCAATGTCTGGTTTTATTTCAATTAGAATTTTATCTTTTGTTTTCAATGATTCTATTTCACAAGCTTGCCAATTTTCTATGACACAGTTTAGTGGGTGAAAATCAAATTTAGGGTCATTCCATATCAACTCATCCAGCGAGGGTACCCTCCGTCAAGAAACTTGCTGATTTTCACATATTTTGTAGATATTATAGGGACTAGAAAAATCCTGAAATTTTAGATTGAGATCTCAACTGGTTTCAGAGTTATGACTCTCCAAAGTTGGGCCCAGCTGAGGGCTTGCTGTGCCTCACATGGATCTAGGTCATGGTGACCTAGTTAAGAAAAACACTATAACAATAGTTCTTAATATCCCATTGCTTTGCAGCTTTCATGACTTTATATTTTAACATTTCAGGAACCCAACTATCATACTGAAAATGGTCTGGCATAATTAAAATACACTAAATTTTAACTTTGAAAAATCCTTATCATTTTTTAAAAATGAAGGACACCCCACCTTTTTAATCTCATTTTTCTCAATGTCTCCAAGCAAACAGGTGTTTTTGCTTTATGTCATTTGAAAGAGGGGGGTTTGAACTTTAAAGTGAAAGTGTTAAATCAATTTGTATATTTTGGAGACAAAAATAATAATGCATTATTAAAAAAATGTGTGATCTGGGCTATTGCATGAGCACTGATGCAGAACAGTGTACTTTCAGACACCCAAATTTATGAATTTTCACATAAGTTTACTTATTATCTTGCAATTAATTTCCTACAATGTTGNACCCCACACCACCTCACCCTACCAACACCCCCCCCCCCCCAAAAAAAAAAAAAAAAAAAAAAAAAAAAAAAAAAAAAAAACTTGTGTGCATTTGCCCTTCACAAATCTACTCTCAAATATTTGCTTATATCTGCAGTTCCATTAGAAATTATCTAATCCAAATTGTGATGCTACATACCATGTGATAAGCGGAATACTATCATTTGGTTTTGAATTCCAAATATACATCCTAGGTATCAATATCTTCACTTTCAGGTCACTGTCCACACAGATAACAACTGCAGTGCCCATTCATAATTTCAACTTAATGAACTGAAAATAAATCTAACATGCCCACACTGCTTCCTGAATTTAGCTGTGTGTAACTAACATGTATTTATATTCAAAACTTCATTTCATGTTATAAATATCCATTACTAAGCAACCACAGTGATATTATAGGTAAGCTGGATATAACTAATTTACAGCACACTATTAAAATAAAATCAAAATGAAGAATTATTATAATTTTACTTAAAATTTTAGCCATTTCTTCCTTTCACCCATTCTGTGAAATGGGCCCAACATCCACAAGTAAGAGATTATTACTGATGTATTCTGTGTTGAGGTAGTCAGAAAGCTTTGGTCTTAGGCTTCGTTCACATGGAATGTCTATTTTCTAAAAATCTATTTTCTATTCGTGCTATCTTATGATCACGGTCTGTGCACTGAATATCCCGCCGCGTAATTACTGGCAGCGCGAGCCAGTTACTTATAGTAACTTATAGTAAGTGGCTCGCGCTGCCAGTAATTACGCCAGGGCACAGACCGTGATCATAAGACATACCGCGAATAGAAAATAGAATTTAGAAAATAGACATTGCATGTGAATGAAGCCTAAAACATGATTTAATTAGAATTATTTAATTATGTTTTCCTCAACATTTGGTATCTAGTCACAAACATGAACTCGTAAGTAGATCGCCAGCAGACTGACTGAATCACAAAGCACAGCATGTATCTCATTAATCATGACCCTATTCCTCCTATATTATTTCTTCCCTATGATATATAAATGGGGGTTAGGTACAAGTAAACTAGAGGCACACTGTAATGAGGGTCTGAATGTCTTTACTAGTAATTTATCTTCACTGACTTCAGATTAGAAAAAAAAATGCAGCATGTGCAACAGATGATAACTGGTAAAATCATGACTTAAACCATTAGGTTCATTAGGCTTTTCTAGCGTATTGTCGAAAAAGGAAAAGCGAAATAAGATCGCAACCCATGTTTCTGTTTTGTGTTACAACCTCTGACTTGGCAGTAATCTCGACTGTGGAAATGATCTTGAGAACTTGGACCCAAGTTTTGTCAAAGTTGTCCAGCTGAACATCAAGAAATACAGCTATCACTCAACCAACGATCGTCAATTGAAATATTACACTTACCCCATATCTCTGCATCTTAAATCTTTCTCAAGTTCAGAGTTAACAAACACCAATCAACCTACCATTTGTACTCGTAAATGTCCAACTAACTGCAGCCATCGGTGGGTTTTTCTTCCTTTGACAGCGTATGAGGAGACCGATCTTGCATCCCTGAAAATGTTTCACTCCAATGATTTTTTTCGAATTCAGTTTGCATAACTCAATATTCTATGCTATAAATTTTCACTTTGTATGTTAAACATGAAAAGAATAACATATAAATGCCAAATTACAGTAAAGTTCAACACTTTATGTCTGTCTCTTCGCCGTAGCCTCGCAATCGATATCATTTCACGTCATTTCCTTCGTGTTCTCCATTCTTCCCTCTATTCCAAAATGGCGGCTTTCAGGAAGGCCAGATTGTTTTTTAGTTCCGTTATTTGCTTCACTTGCCGTGAACTAACCGCCTGAAAGAATAGGACAACTGAACATTTTATGCAATGGTAAGTGAAGCATAATATTACAAATAAGTGCAGGACTGTCAAGTAGCATTTTAACCTTTCCGACTCAATTGAGGGAAATATGGTACCCCTGACCCTGTTCTTGCCAAGTAAACTGGTAATAAGATTTGCTAGGCCTTGCTAAGTAATAGTGGTAGTAAAAGGGTGGATGTTTTTAGCCATGCAATAGAATAAGAATCAGAGATTTTTATAAATCAAATTCCAGAACCTGCATTACATTACATTACAGTTGCTGCTTAAGTTAATGTAAGTTCCAGAATTATATTACCAACCGGTATCAATTTGATTTATACACGTTTCTGACGATAATAATAGTAATTCAAAACTTGTAGTTCTAGTGGTGATTTTCCGTGTATATTATAAATGTGTTAATAAATTACCTAGCTATTTTAACTAAATTTGAATATGGACTCCATTTAGACATCAGCTAGTACTAAAACTATAAGGGGATCAAGAGGACACAGGTGCTGCTTTCAAAATAAACTTTAACTCACTTCCCATGAGACATCCCATGTTTAAAACACCAGTGTGTACCAGTATTCCCCCTTTTCTTGCAGGATGAAAATGCCATACGAACAGCTGGGTCTGATTCTTCTTCAGAGGATGAGGAACAGGAGGAGTCGGAGGAATCGTCTAATATTCAAGATCAGCTGCACAAATTCAGATCACAGTGGCAGCAAGAGTTGAAAAAAGGTCAAGGTCAGAAGGGTGTCAGGTCAGGTCAAGGTCAAGATAATGGTCCAGGAAAAAAGTCAACAGAGGATGTGAATGTAAATGATTTTGAGAAGGTAAGGCTAACGTATAGCTGGTCTCTGAGATTTTGATATTAAAAGCAAAATATTTATCCATATTAATATTCCAAATATCAGAATATATAAGATATGAAATAAAGTTTTAAGTCCAGTGATCGAGTCAGTTACAGTACGGGAAAGTTTCTTTCTGGCAAACATTTTAAATTAGTTATAGTGGCTATGTTATTTTAGACATATTGGAAAATTTGAAATTAGTCAAGGTAAATGTCGGAAAAAATAATGAAATATTTTCAATTTCTTAAGCTGGTCAGTAAGAATATGTTAAGCAATTGTCTAAACTTTACTATGTTGAATTTATACATACACTTTGTGTTATCAGAATAATATTATTTTTCGTTTAGGCTAGACGTCTGTTTTTGGTGGGAGTGAATGCTGAAAAGTCAGGAATGTTGTTTGAAGGTAATTGTCCCAGACATCCATAGTAAGAGGCCATTCGGAATGAGAAGAGCCGAGTGCTAGCTGGTCCACAGCCTGAATATGGCAGACCTACATGAAAGGAAGACTGCTTAATCGTGTAATGGTCTCTCTACCTCTTGCACGCCCCCACGCGTCATCCCTGCAGGGGCACTAATTAAATCTCGGCTCAATTTGACTGGTTGTGGGCCAGCTAGCACTTGGCTCTTCTGTTTCTGAATGTCCTCTAACAATGCTGTTTGGACCGTAGGTAGATTCTATAAGAGGTGTTTTTTTTTTTTTTTTTTTTTTTTTTTTTTTGGGGGGGGGGGTCTTCTCAACCAGTGCTTGGACCAGAAGAATATAATTAGATGCAAAACTTGTTACATAGAACAGGAGGAGTGAAGACTTTCTTTACTTGGAAATATGCATATTCATGTCACCCCTCTGATCCTATAGTGTGATGAACTGTTTATAATTTCTATTTAGCTGTCAGGTATTATCGCCAGGCCATCCAGTTGGTACCAGATATAGAATTCAGGATAGAGGAACTGAGAAAAAACAAAGTCCGGAAAAGAGGTAAGTACTCGCCCAGCAGGGGAATGTTTCACATAAGTATTTTATTTTACCCCAAAAATTGAAAATTGGTGCAGACTTTTAGATCAGTGTGGTGTCCTTCTTTTATTTTATGAAAAAGCATAAGCTGTCCGAATAAATGACGGTATGCCCAGATATTGCTTATAAAGTTGTTCCTAAACTCTGTGATATATTCTGACTTCAAGGGAATGTAATGAATATGATTGCTAAATACAATCAGGGCCCCAGTACTAGAAAGCATCGCATATTGCGACTGAGTACAAGAGTCTTGATTCTATAACCCCCATATGGGGTGAGTATGGGCGAGTTATGGAATCTAGTCACTTGCACTCGGTCGCAATGCACGGTGCTTTCTTGTAACGGGGTCCAGATCAACAGACACCCCTCCTCCTGGTGTTGAGTACAATACAGTAGAACTGGTGATAAAATGTATGAATACATTACAAACAAGAGGAGGCATGTTAATCTATTTATTTGACTGTATTCAATGAGAGTCTCTACAGAGGTGCATCGATGCACCTAAAACATTACATTGGGAATGAGCCCACAACACTTTGCCAGTGGTGAAAGTGAAAGCATCCGGAAACGCCAACAATGTATGCATGCTTGCAACAATAAAATCATATTAATTTACAACATTAATTCTTATAAGATAGAGATTATAACTTAATAATATTTTGCTTTTTTCCCCTCAGAGAGATTACAAAGCAGTAGTTCCATTGGAAGTGCAAGGTAGGTTGAGTATTTACATGTATCTGAAGGGTGATATATTTCACCCAGACTAATAGACCCCAGCCTCTGTTTAACTTAATTAATTACCTAACCTCTGCAAGTTTCTGGAATATTAAATGTAATGTCAGTTTTATTTATTTATTTATTTTTCATTCTGTAAGTGGCCAGACTGAAGATGAAGATGAGGCAGACTTGGACGATCTTGTGCAGCATTTTCAGAAACTGCGTGTGCGTCGTGATGTGAAGAACGTGTGCGAGGCAGAGTATGAGCAGCAAGTATGTTTGTGACAATTTTCATTAATACCACAGGTCATTTGACTTGGATTTTGTAAGCTTTTCATTTTAAATGTGGCAATAAGTCATTATTCAGCATTTAATAATATTTGGCAATACAATTTAGATCAAGATGAAATGCGATCCAATTCTTTGATTGGTAATTTTGTATGTGTATTTTGTTGAATATTTGATCTTAGATTCCTAAAGCTATTTATGTTGTGTAAAGAAATTCACCACTCATATGCAAGTTTGACAATGAAGCCATTTGTAAATTTTGACTCTCAAAATTCTAAAAACATTCAAGGCTGCATTATCGAACCTGCAAATAAGTTCAATTTTTTTCCAGAGAACCCACATCTCTGTTTTACCAGTGGAAGTATTAATGTACATATTTAAATGGGTCGTATCAGATCAGTTAGATATGAGATCCTTGGAACAACTCTCTATGGTAAGGACACTTTTTCTGAAGTTCTGATATTCATTTATTCTTACAGTTATTTATTTATTTATTTATTTATTTATTTATTTATTTATTTTCACCTAAGGGGCATGATGGCTCAACTCTTCATTAAGGGGTGTACAACTTGCCTTTTACCAGCAGCTCTCATACAAAAGACACTGAAAAACATATTTTAAAGGCTATGACTACGTAATTACAAATTACTATACTGTGTATGTGTATACTATATTGATGGTAATATAAACTGAAATTGTTGTGTATACTATACTGATGGGAGTATAACGTGGGATTATTGTGTACATTACAGGTGTGTCGAGGGTTTTACCTGTGTGCCAGAGATGATGAACTCTGGAGGCTAGCCAGTCTCAGGTAATATATAAGAGACCAATCTTTTTAACTTTTTATAAGGGTATGAATATCAGTGATCTCCACCACATGTCATGTTATTTTAAGTTTGACTAGTGTATTACTTACAGAAAAAAAGAATAAATAGATGATAAAAGACTAGACATTTTACGAGATAATTGAATAATTGAATGAAGAGTGACATTACTAGTACCTAGCAGTTTTATTTATTTATTTATTTATTTATTTATTTATTGTATTCAATTATTTATTTGGCAGAACCTGGGGTTTGAACTGTGAGCACACTGATAGTGAAGGTTCCTGGAGACTGCTGTACCTCAACAAGCCTCACGTCCATGTTCACGGTAATATTGTGTCATGTTCAGACAAGTTAAAAGTTCAAACAATTTTGGTCCTGAANACCCTTTCTTTACTTGGAAATATGCATATTCATGTCACCCCTCTGATCCTATAGCATGATGAGCTGTTTATAATTTCTATTTAGCTGTCAGGTATTACCAACAGGCTGTCCAGCTGGTGGTACATACTAAGGGAGAGGTAACACCTCTCGGATTCTATAGTCTTATCTATTTATAATTTTTATTTAGCTGTCAGGTATTACCGCCAGGCCATCCAGCTGGTGGTACAAACCCAGGGGATGGTATCACCTCTCTTATTCTATAGTCTGATCTATTTATAATTTCTATTTAGCTGTCAGGTATTACCGCCAGGCCATCCAGTTGGTACCAGACATAGAGTTCAGGATAGAGGAGCTGAGAAAAAACAAAGTCCGGAAAAGAGGTAAGTACTAGCCCAGCAGGGGAATGTTTCACATAAGTATTTTACCCAAAAAAACTGAAAATAGGTGCATACTTTAAGATCAAAGTTGTGTCCTTTTATTTTATGAAAAAGCAGTTGTCTGATAAAATGAAAGTGTCGCCCAGATTTTGCTGATAAAGTCATTCCTGAACACTGTGATGTATTCTAACCTCAAGTGAACGTAATGAATATGATCGCTAAATGCAGGGCTACATAACTTGAAAGCATCGCGCATTGCGACCGAGCGCAAGAGTCTCAATTCCATAACCCCCTTATGGGGCAAGTATGGGCAAGTTAGGGAATCGTGACGCTTACGCTCGGTCACAACGCGCTTTTGAGTTACGGGGCCAAGATGAACAGATCAACACCCCTCTTCCTGGTGTTGACTACAATACAGAAGAACTGGTACCTAAAACATAAGTTACATTGGGAAAGAGCCCTCAGGAAACAGTGCCAGTGGTGAAAGTGAAAGCATCGGAAAACACCAACAATATATGCATGTTTGCAACAATAATTTAATATTCGTTTTGCAATATTAATTTTTATAAGATAAAGATTATTACTTAATAATATTTTGCTTTTTTCCCCTCAGAGAGATTAGAAAGCAGTAGTTCCATTGGAAGTGCAAGGTAGGTTGACTAATTACGTGTATCCAAAGGGTGATACATTTCACCCAGACTAATAGACCCCAACCTTAACTTTATTTAACTTGATTAACTACCAAATATGTACATGATTTACTTTGGAATATTAAATATTATGTCACTGTTTATTTATTTATTATTATTATTCGTTTGTTTGTTTTTCATTCTCCTGTAAGTGGCCAGACTGAAGATGAGGAGGAGGCAGACTTGGACGATCTTGTGCAGCATTTTCAGAAACTGCGTGTGCGTCGTGATGTGAAGCACGTGTGCGAGGCAGAGTACGAGCAGCAAGTATGTGTGTGACAATTTTCATTAATAACAGAAGTCATTTGAGTTGGACTTTCTAAGCTTTTGCTTTTGAATGTGGCATTAAATCAATAGTCAACATGTTATAATATTTGGCAATAGAATTTAGATTAAGATTAAATGATACCAAATTCTTTGATTGGTAATTATGTATGTGTATAATGTTGAATATTTGTTCTTTTAATTCTAAAGCTATTTACCTTGTATAAAGAAATTCACCACTCACATGAAATTATAAAATCTGCATATAAGTTCATTTTTTTTCCAGAAAACCCACATCTCTGTTTTACCAGTGGAAGTATTAATGTACATATTTAAATGGGTCGTATCAGATCAATTAGATATGAGATCCTTGGAACAACTCTCTATGGTAAGGACACTTTTTCTGAAGTTCTGATATTTATTTATTCATATAGTTATTTATTTATTTATTTATTTATTTATTTATTTTCACCTAAGGGGCATGATGGCTCAACTCATCATTAAGGGGTGTACAACTTGCCTTTTACCAGCAGCTCTCATACAAAAGACGCTGAAAAACATATTTTAAATGCTATGACTAATTACAAATTACTATACTGTGTGTATGTGTATACTATATTGATGGTAATATAAACTGAAATTGTTGTGTATGCTATACTGATGGGAGTATAACGTGGGATTATTGTGTACATTACAGGTGTGTCGAGGGTTTTACCTGTGTGCCAGAGATGATGAACTCTGGAGGCTAGCCAGTCTCAGGTAATATATAAGAGACCAATCTTTTTAACTTTTTATAAGGGTATGAATATCAGTGATCTCCACCACATGTCATGTTATTTTAAGCTTGACTAGTGTATTACTTACAGAAAAAAAGAATAAATAGATGATAAAAGACTAGACATTTTACGAGATAATTGAATAATTGAATGAAGAGTGACATTACTAGTACCTAGCAGTTTTATTTATTTATTTATTTATTTATTTATTTATTGTATTCAATTATTTATTTGGCAGAACCTGGGGTTTGAACTGTGAGCACACTGATAGTGAAGGTTCCTGGAGACTGCTGTACCTCAACAAGCCTCACGTCCATGTTCACGGTAATATTGTGTCATGTTCAGACAAGTTAAAAGTTCAAACAATTTTGGTCCTGATTTCTGTAGTCATGTTGGTGTATTACAGAATGATAGCACTTGCCCCGCATTATGTTTTGCCATTCTGATTTAATGTACAAAATTATGACACTTTGAAATTTCAATTTTTTGTTAAAAGGGACTTTTCAATTAATGGTTTTTGTTCACATTTATTTGAAATACATATTGTAAACCCTAATACTTTATCTTAGGATGTTATATCAGTAAGACTGTATACTATCGCCCTGGGGAACCCAGTTTAGACAGCTTCTACAGACCCTGGCACTCTGTGGAGTACTACAGATATGCAAGATTCTTTGCTGATGGTGAGATTCAGGGTGATCTCTCTCTCTCTCTCTCTCTTCATTCAGACCTGTATAGATTAAAAAAAAACATCATCAAAAGATCACACTGTTATGACTGAATAGTATGGAAATATGATGATATGTGTTACTGTTAGGCTTATTTGTTTGGTCAGAACACGACCCGTTTCTGATGT
Organism: Lingula anatina; assembly: GCF_001039355.2. Next base: position 475,831 of record NW_019773725.1, on the reverse strand, counting down.
GTTAGTTGTAGTCTCTCTCTCTCTCTCTCTCTCTCTCTCTCTCTCTCTCTCTCTCTCTCTCTCATTAATGCATACAATAATATAAATACATACAAACACTTCTTGCTACAAGTAAAAATGCTGCAACATGCTACAAGTAAAAACTATCTGCATATATACTCCAGCATTGAAATGCATATGAATGCATTTAACAAGTGACCTTCACCTTGGTCTTCATGACCCCTGACCTAATGACCTTTCAGGCAACATGCTGCTCCTAACCACAGCTGATGACCCCCACACAGTGCTCCCCAAACTGGTCTCCAAGCACTACAGGACCTCTGGCATCATGTACGGCTACTACAGACTAGTTGGGAACAAGGTGAGATTTTAAATATGTTTTCTCAATCAGTTTTAGGCCCCATTCAGAATAGGGGACTAACTAGTTCGAGGGTCAAATGTGGCCGACCCACTTGAATACTTCCCCACAGGATATCTATTCAGTGTCTACTAGTGGATTATATGGCACGCTTTAGGCCGCGTTTTTAAAAATCTAAAAATTTATTTGCGGTATCTTGTGATCACGGTCTGTGCCCTGAATACCCGCGGCGTAATTACGGGCAGCGCGAGCCAGTTACTTCCAAAGCTGTAATTAATTCTCTGCGCTGCCAGTAATTACGCCGTGGGGTATTCAGGGCACAGACCATGATCACAAGATACTGCAAATAGATTTTTAGAAAATAGATTTTTCATGTGAACGCAGCCTTATAGTGGGTCGCCATATTTGACCCTCGGACTAGTTAGTCCCCTATTCTGAATGGCACTTTAATCTTATACCCTTAGATAGAACCAAGCAATTTTGTTGTCCTTAAAGATACTATTAAAATTATACTTATTACTGATGAAATGGTCTGTACTATCTGTACTAGTTGCTATCTAGATTGAAATTCCTGGCTCATGGTTGTGGGTTGTGGTATCTTGTTTAGGTTACTGGGGTACTGAGGAGAAGCAACAATGCCGATACAATTGTCAGCAAGTATAGACGCAGAAAACAAGAAGCACAGCAAGAGCATGAGGAACGTGTATTTCATGTGGTACGTTCTCTCTCTCTCTCTCTATTTCAATTTATCTTTTTCTTTCTCCCTTACCATTACCATTTTACAAAGTAATGAGTATAGCTATGAAATAACTGGCTCATTCAAATTACTGGTTTTTTTAGAAAGTAAATGTCAGCCAGAGGCTCAGAAGAGGCCAGATCAGGCCCACTGCTGTACAGATCTAAATTATGTCCCAGAAAACATATTAATTTATTTAACTGGCAATGTACAAATGGGAAAGTTGTGAATTGATATTTTTTGCCTTCTCTGGCATCTTACAAAGTGCTGGAAAATAGGTATTATTTAATCATCACATCCTCTTCAGTGTATGAATTAAATAGGAACTAAAAGAGAATACATCTCTATTTTTTTTTTTTTTTTTTTTTTT